>CM076995.1:73089136-73426926 GCA_039090855.1 Macrothele yani
ATACTTTGCCTAAATAGCATTAGTCATTGTATAGAATGCCTAGGCATTCTATACAATGACTAGGAAATGTATATATAATATTTGAAAATTTCATGTTTTTCCTAAAAACGCCAGGCATTTTATACATTACCTAGGCATTCTACAGAATGCCTGGTTTTCAAACCTTGCCTGCAGCGTATATACTGCTCTGTGAACTTCATCTGTGCTACCGTTAGGTCTCCAGACGCGCTCATTTCTCTAGACGGGGGTGATCGTAATGTAATGGCTCATTGGTGTATGTGTATCTGGGGGTGAATGTACAGTAGATATGTATGTGTTGATTTTCTTTTTATTGGGGTTTAACAAATACCGTGAGCAACTCACTGGGCTATAAAGCAGTCGCCCGTCCCTAATTTAGGGTCATTAGTTCCAAGAAAGGGAGAGAGCCAGCGTCGTAAGACAAACACAACATCCATGCCTCACCGGGATTCGAACCCAGACCCATCTCGGACGAATGGTCATACGCCAGCGCTTAGACCACTGCGCCACCAGGGCGGTGTATTGGTTACTGATAAGTGCGCCCAGGCGCCGGCTATGGGCATGGTCTGTTGCTTAACCATGCTCCCTCAGAAATCAGGACATGCCCGAATTTCTGACAAAAATTATTAAAAATCAAGATTAATATATTGAACACACACATTTAAAGTGGTGTATGTTAAGTATATTATTTTAGTAGAAATGCATTCCGTTGTGTTATAGCAGTTTTAATTATATGCATGCTGAATTCAACATAACAAACATTTTTCAAATCTACGAGGAAGTGAACCATCATTAAGAAAAATGTGAAGGAAAACAAGAACATTTTTTGCTGGTACTATATTAAATTTACCTGCAAGCGTGAGTATTGAATAAAAAAATAGCACTATTTCAAAAGTTCACTACTGAATATAGCGATTAAAAATAGCATATTTTGATTCATTTTACTATTCATTTTAGAGAAAATTAGTTCATAAATGCCTTAGCTGGGGTTTTTATCGCGCATGCCCTGAGATTTATAAAACTCTACGCTTATGACAGTACGCATTTATGTATTGAAACAGTATGTATTTATGTATTGATACAGTTCGTATTTATGTATGCATTGTCGCTTCCTCTTCTTTTCTACATTTCTCCCTCTTGCGAAACTTAGCTCCGGATGATCGTTTCACAGCCATTTAAAAAATTTGGAGCTCGGTAGCGGGCGATTTATTTTATAACACTCACGCCACAGTAGATTCAATATTAACGGAATTTAAATTATTTCATTTTAACATAATAAGCTGAAATTGTTTCAGTAACATAAAAAACCATACTAAGACCATGTCAACAACTGATGACAACGAAACAGCGGAAGGAATTAGCTGTATCTGTAGTTCCTAGCGTGTGTATACTGTGGGGCATGAAGAGCAACAGCATCTAATTCCAACAGCTTCGGAGTTCGTACTTTCGGTACCCCATCAAACGGACAAAATGCAGCTCTGCCTCGCTGATGGCTGACTGGTCTGTGCACGCGTTCACTATTAACTTCTGGCCTTTCGTCCTAGTAAGTAGCAGAGCTGAGACGGGCTGAGCCCGAAAGCCCGAAGCAGAGCCCAGGCCCCAATCGGGCTCGGGCTGTAGATTATTTACTGCGGCTTGGGTTCTTAGAGAGAGGGAGAGCGAGAAAAAATTTATGTATAAATGTGAATTTATATGATTTATCAAATGATACACTTTGTAGTTGGTAAAGGGAATTCCTCCGCAACTATAGTTCTGGTTGGGGAGCGGCATTCCAGATGGCTATTTATTCCGGGCTTGGGTAGAAAATGCTATAGGCCGCGAATTAATGTGTTTCTGAAGAGAAGAAACAGGTTTTCCAAGAATTATAGACATTGAATAATTGATAGCATGCCGACGATAATTTACCCCCTATCTCCACACAGTAGCTTCCTGCTAAGTGCTAATTCTGTTTAGCAACGTACGTATTGCTGCGCATTATGGCGCGATAATATCAGCATTATTTGAGCAACATACAGTTGCAACACCGCCTGATAATTTTGGATGGCCGGCAGCCCGAAGCACTTCAGGTGGAAACGAACGGTCAAAGAAAATTGCACAGTTACACTGTAAAAATAGACAGAGGTCCCTTCCCCACTCCCCATTGGAGAAATACATAGGTTAATTGCAAGAGGAGGAGAGAGTGAAAGTTTAGATAAGGATATGTTTTTTATTAATGTTTGAACAGGGTAACCAGTTTTTGGGCCCGTTCGGGCCAGGAAAATGGTTAACCTGCAATATAAAACATCTTGCAATATAAAATTCGGGCTCGGGTGGACTCGGGCTGATATACCACGGGCTCGGACACCGAAAATTAAGCCCGAACTCAGCTCTTGTAAATAGTAGTATAAAGAAGTGAATTTCTCCGTCATTTTTATCCGCGCCGGGGTTCGAACCCGGGTCCACTCATTCCGGAATAAGTTGCTCTACCAATTAAGCTACGCGGACGTTTTATTGTGATTCCTATCTGCCTTTATGTCGTGTGCGTCCTTCTGGCAGGTACGTCACATCTCCTGGTACGTTACATCATCTCCCCCTTATTTTTCTTATTTTTTTTTTTTTTTTTCGAAGTGCTGGATAAGGGATTCTCTTATTTTTCCTATCTCGTGGTGTGGAAATAACATCACACCATTGCGAGATTTTGAACGGTCGGGTCATCCGGATAGTTCGGGCGCCATTATAACGAAGTAAATTTCTCCGTCATTTTTATCTGCGCCGGGGTTCGAACCCGGGTCCACTCATTCCGGAATAAGTTGCTCTACCAATTGAGCTACGCGGACGTTTTATTCTGATTCCTATCTGCCTTTATGTCGTGTGCGTCCTTCTGGCAGGTACGTCACATCTCCTGGTACGTTACAGTAGGTACAGGTTCGAGTCCCGGATGTAGTATGGGGTGGGGTGTTTGTCTTATGCTGCTGGTTCTCTCTCCCTTTCCTGGAACCAGCGGCGCCAAATTAAGAACGGGCGACTACTTATAACCTTTGGAGTTTCTCATAGTGGTCGTTAACCTCCCTTCCTCACCTCCCTGGTGCAGCGACGGCGAGCTGCACCAGGGAGGTGAGGAAGGGAGGTTAACGACCACTGTAGCCCCCAGAGAATCTTTAACAATCTGAACAACATTCTTAATCTCATACCGCGTGTGCAACCGCGTCTTCATTTCTGACTGTGAAAACTTTAATCCCATGAACTTTGATAAAGAAACGCTAATCTTAAGATGCCAAGACTACCGAAACTAGTGAACATGGGCGCCCATATAGGAGAGCAAGAGGGGGCATTTGCCTTCCCATGGAAATCGAATCATGCACTTTTCTGTTCCTCGAAGATACAACAGAGACTTTCTCGATAACACAAATTCTGATTGATAATTTTTCTGTTGAACTTCTGAATGAATGTGCAACAGCGCATGTAGTAAAAATAGGAAACACGTTGGGAATTTACAGTAGAAAGTAATACTAATGAGATTTCCCATTGTATATTGAACTTGCTGACAAAAGTAAAGAAGTGGGATTAAAAATCAACTTTCAGAAGACAAAAGTGATGTGCAATGCTTTTACAAGAAATAAAGATTTATCGACTGATGGGAAAAAGCTGGAGATAACCAATACCTACGTTTTTCATGGACAGCAGATATCAAGTGAGTGTCACATTGATGAAGACATTAATTGGCGTATAAAACTGGCTATTATGTCTTAAAAGAAAACTGTTTGATCAATGCATCCTTCCAGTGCTTACGTATGGTGCAGAGACGTGGAGCTTAACTAAAAGAGACATACAAAGACTGCAGACAACTCAAAGTAGCATGGAGAGGTGCATGCTTGGTGTAACCAGGAGAGATAAGAAGAGGAACTCGTGGATCAGAAAAATGACAAGAGTGGAAGACATCATGATCAGAGTAAAATCTCTGAAATAGCAATGGGCTGGACATATTGCCAGAAGGACAGACCACCGATGGACAGCCGAAATTTTAGACTGGATTCCGAGGGACAGGAAAAGACCCAGAAGAAGACCACATGGGAGATGGGTTTATGAAATTCGAAAGTATGCGGGAATAACATGGAGGAGACTGGCAGAAGACAGACCGTTGTGGAAGAAACTTGGGGAGACATTTGTCCAGCAGTGGAGTGATAATTGTTGACAATGTTGATGATGATGATGATATTGGAGAACAGCGTACATACGTACAGTATGTAAATGTAGGAAATTCGAAAAAATGAAAAATATATCCAGCAGCAGGTATTCAATGCTGGGCAAAGAACTTTCCAAATTTTTTCTCAGTAATTTGTCTTGAGAGTATTTCTTCATTCTAGATCACCAGTTGAGGATATTTCTTCATTCTAGATGACCAGTTGAGGGATTTCTGGTGGTTTTGTGGTGCATGTAACAAGCGTGGCAAAAAGAATAAAACGATCGACAAGGAAATTTTTTTGTTGTACTAACATTCTGTCTGATTTCATTTATCTATCTTTTTTTTATGTAGTTTTGGGACTTCTGGTTTCCAATTAAATTTACGTGTTGAGAGTGTGTAAAAAGCTGTTACATAACAAGAAGGCGCAGTGAAAAACTGCATATGGTGTTTGTACATGTTATTTCTAGTCATCATTTCTGTTTGCTCCCTCCTGAAAACTAATCTATGGGCGTCCATGCTAGTGAAACATATTATACATATATTTTACAGATGAACAACAAATGACAAAGTACTGTGGGGAAAAAAAACTGTACCAGAAACTAGTGCAAAAGCTTCAGTTCCAATTTTAATCAAATTGTAAGCAGTGATTTTTGCGCACACTCGTGAGCTGCGCCAGTGACAGTCGCCTGACCTGTCCCGCACAAGCTACTCCTCTGTCTAACACTACCTGTTACAGTAACTGTTTCTGAAAGACCATTCAGCAAGCTGAAAATAGTCAAAAATTATTTGCAAAATACAATGTGTCCCGAACGACTGAAATATCTTTTATTAATTTCCACTGAAACTTAAGAGGCAGATAAATTAAATACCAAAAGATACAGACTTTGCCAATGAAAAAAAACAAAATATTTTTTTATTTCAACTTCTAATATCTATCTACAAAACTTTCTCTTAATGAAATGAAGTTTTTTACAAGTTAAAATTCATGTTTTTCATTTCGATTTTATTTTTTAGTTTAGCAAATAGAGCAGAAGCGGGGGGAAGGGGGTTGTAATTTCGCTGAAAATTTATTACTACACCACTGACCAGAGCACATTTAAGGAGACAGGGGTCCCGGGGGCTGGACAGTATTTGGGGGCTCTGGTATTAGTGGCATATCTAGGATTTCATTATAGGTGCATGAATAAAAATACAATGAAGAGAACATTCCCAAAACATGATGATAAAACTATTCCCGCCGTATTGAAGTGTGTGTCCCATGACTCATAGACGAATCAGTGTTTGCAAGAAAATGTAAAAATGCATGGTTGAAAATTGGATACCAGTTGAGTTCTGCTTTAACCCCCCCCCCCCGTTCAGCTTGTTGAACTTATATCGAAGTAGTAGGCAAAATAATATGATCCAAATATCATGATTCAAACGAATTCTTAATGTATGAAAATGTTCCCAATTGCAGATGCGTACAAAACATGTGTAATGCTTTCGTAAGATTTGAGTATGGACTGGGGACGACTTTATTTTTTTACGGACTCCTCCTAAAAAAGCGAAAAGAAACAGATTTATTTTTTTTCACAAGGCAGTTCCTTACATTTTTGCTGTGCTATCTGCGAAAAACACACAAAAAAACCCCTGCAGAAATCAATTTTTCAAGCATCCTGCGTAGTTCTGGATCCCTTTGGAAATGTAAGGCCCGGGGCTGCATCCCCATAGCTCCCTCTTAAATGGGCCCTGCCATTGACTAATTTAGAAACGAACAAATCAGGTAGCTGACAGCCAACTCAAAAAGCGCTGAACAGTTATTTGAGACTCTCTGGTGTTCAAAACACAAATTTCGCCATCTGTCGGCATTAATTGTTTTCAAAAGCGAATTACTGGAAATTTTTAAGTGTTATTCTCTAACTACCCGAAATAAATTTAAATCACATGCAGTTCATCGCTGTGAAACTACTTCAATAATATGTTTTTTTATGTATTGAATCAACGTATTTAATCGGTTCATATTTTGAAACTACTTCAGCGTGGTTTTATCTTCTAGTTGAAAATTCTGTAACATGTAAATAAAAATGATCATATCAAGAAGTGATACTAGAACAACGTTTTCCGTGGCAATCAGTCTTCAACAAATTGTTCAACAAACAAATTATCATTTAGTAATGGAAGTTAATAACATAAATTAAAATTTTCCCTAGCCGGGATTTGTATGTTGTTCAACATACAAGGATCAACTTACAAATTACACAAATTGTCCTGACAAGGTTAAGCCACAGCTTAGCGAAACTGCAGTAGATTATCTGTTGAAACTTAACTCTCCAGAAAATGTCTTTTATCGTCAGTTTGAGTTCTGTGATATTGTAGTCAACTAACGCTCTCTCGCGCGCGCTCCCACACATATACCGGTGCCATACGGTTATGTGCAATGCGTTTCGTCATGTATTTGCTTATTTCCTGTAGGTTTATGAAAACAGTGAGTCTTACATTGCAACCTATGGTTCCGTGAAATTTCAATTTATATTGCCGTGACTGTGTTTGAATGGATGCACTGCACTTTAGCTACGGTGCCAAATGTATGTTTTACCACTAACATCTAACTTTATAAACAACACTAAATTTGCATCTATGTGGCGCCATCTATTACATTATGTGTGTACAAATAGAGAAACTATCCGATGAAAAATGCTTCACAGGATCGCTAGATCTTCGGAAGGGAAATGGAGGAGGGAAATACAGTTTGAAAAAGTAATAGTTGCGAGGTTCAATAACTTGCCATTTTTTAACGATATGTAGGTAAATCATGTTTTCTAGGGTTCTTTTTAAACATGCATACCAATATTCTGTTGAAGAAGATGAAGTTCCAAGCCTCCGCGGTTCAGAAACCCCTGTAATTGCATAAATGGACAAGTCCTTGGTTGTAACTAAATTTTCTTCTTACTATAGGATTCATAACCACATTATTTCGACAGTAAAGTACTTAAAAGAAAAGCTGACCATTCGGAACATTATCATCTTCCGGGTTGAAGAGATCAACTAATTTGAAGAAATGGATGATATGTTGTATGGATCTTCTGTTTGTCTTGTTGTTTTATCTTAAATGTACCAATCGTCTTTTGATAAACTACGAAAGAGAAATGGAAACTTCACTGAGTTCTTTTCATCATCAGAAAGCAATTTATTCTAAAGATCGTTAAAGTTCGGAATTCTTTTTTTTTTTTTTTTTTTTTTTTTTTTGTCGTGTGCCCACCGTACTTGAAATAAAATGGATCTGAGATATTCGATGGATTATCTGCCCACCGAACAATTGCAACCAAGCACTGATATTAAAAATTATAAAATGCCTCAAAGGTTTGGTAAAGTACCTTTTCCATTTATTTTTTTTTATTTTTTTTTCAATTTGAAGAACTTGCGTTACAGTCTGCTCCGGTAAGGCATCTGAAGCTACGTTTTGTCTATTTGGAATCAGAAAAGGGCTAAGAATTTTTAAACTGATTATCCTGATAGTCATGAAGACCAAACATACACACACCCTTGAGAAAGAAGGAAAGATAAAATCTAAAGTTCTCATTGAACATTTCACCCCTGATTTGTGTACAATAAATACCAGATTTTTTGACTTCAAGTCATCTATTCCGAAAAGTTTCCCAAGACCTCATGGTTTCAGTATGATTTTTTTCAATACTTTATTTTATTTTTAATTTTTTTTTAATTTATAAATTTTTTTAATCTCGATGACGTCTTGAATGCTTGTTGCAAACAAATGATCACATTGCTACCCAGCTCCAGTAGATTTTTATGTTCATGAAAGAAATACGGGATTACGCCATATGAAAATTTTCAAGTTTTCGGATATTATCTGACTTACCATCCTTGTCACATTTACGCCAGAAATCGGATTGTCATCTTCAAAATTTGGATTTTTATGTTATTATTATTTAAAACTAATTATTGGGGAACTTTCTTCATTTAAATGTTGCGTGAAAAAATAATTGTTTATTACCGGAAAGACAAAATATAAATAAATTTTAACCTTTTTACGTTCCGCAGAATTCTTTCACTTGGCAAAACCCGCAAATTTTCTGTCAGTAATCCAGTTAGTACTCTTCTTACACAGTTTCATATAATTTTTTGTAGAAAGCTATATGAAACGTTAAAATTTTCGCCACCAAACAGCTGGAAAACAGATGCTGAAAATTCATAAATCTAGTTTATCAACGAAAGAAAATTTGTGATAAAACTTTTTTCTATGGTGTTTCCTGCTTTTTCCATTTTGTCTTCTTCATATTGTGCTTTAACTGTAATTTGATAATAAATGCTACAATCTGTAAGCAAAGTATATCACTTTACTCACGTTTCCATTCTGTGGTTTAAAGGAAATTAACACCAAATGTTTGTAGAATTCGAAATACTACTTTATTTTAATTTAATTATGCCATTTCTTCAAAAGTATGCTTGAATTTCCTCACAAGATGTACGAAAATAAACAACATTTTGGCTCAGTGTGTATCAGGACAAATTTATTGCAAGAAAATATGAAATCCAAGAAAGCCACCTACAAATAAGGAAAGTGCGATTCTGCTGGAGGCGGAATGCCACTATTTCTAAAGCACTGCATATTACCTGTACATGTCCTGACTTACAGATTATGAATTGAGAAGGTAATCGAGTAGTACAAAATAAAGCTCTTTTCCCATTTTAAAATTTCAGCGCTTTAATTTAATCCTGTTTACAATATATCGTAAAATCTCTCAAAGACTATACTTGATTATTTCGTTGTTGTTTTGTTCTTGTTTCTTGCACTTACGCTCCTCAGCTGCATAAATTTTCATTTTGAAAAGGCAGGAAAAAAGCTCAAAATACTGCTCACAGTAGAAACTATGTGATTAAAAAAGAATTCTTCAAATCAGAAGCTTAGAAATAGAGAGGGGGGGGGGAGGGAGAATACACATACAAATTTACGCCGCCAGCGGAAAGCTGTGTCATTTGATGTAAAATATGTGCGTAAAATGACTCCATCGTAAAATGTGTCTGAAGGAGAGAAACAACAGGACGTTTTCTAATAACGAAAAAGGATTTATAGGAATTTTTATTTCCATTGCGTCGCCATGTCGAAAGTTTGGGCTTTGTCATTTGCGGAATTTTTTGAGGTTATGTTGGCTTGACTTATTTTAAGTATTGTGGTAGACGCCAACTTATCAGAAGAATCGTTTGCAGGTTCCTGTCGTTGGAGCAGGGAAGCAAATAAACAAGTAGTTAAAAATTGAACATTATGACAGATGTTTCCTTTTGCACGTATCTTTATTCATCAGATGGGGGAAGAGGAAATATTGGAATAATACATGTAGTTGGTCTGATCGGATAGTAAACACTTTCAGCGGGAGTTGGATGTTATGGATGGCCTTCTCTACGCTTTTCCCGCCAAATCTGTTCCTATCTTATGTGGCTACAAGCCCGCGTGAAAATCTCTTTCTACCTCGTCGTTTGTCCTCTTGCCTCCGAGCAAAATCCTTCCTACTTTTTCCTCGAGATCGCCATGAAGACTCCTCTCTGTCCCATTCCCTTACACGTTCTGTGCTTTTTGTCGTAAGAAGAAATTCTTAATTGCTTGGTCCTTTGTACCCGTGGGCTAGAGATTCTGGCGACGGCTGGGGAAGAAATGGTGGTATCCTTTTGTCCGTGGGAGGAGGTCCGGCGAGAGAATGACCTTTTTCCGAAATGGATATGCGCTTGGCGCCTTTCTGACTGGGGAGGAAATTTCTCACTGTCGTTGGCCCACAAAATGATGAAAGTTGCAATTAAAATATAGTTTAAATATTTCCATATAACAGTTACTAAATTTTCCGGCAGCTTGACCAAAGTTTTAAAATTCATTTTGAAACTACAATCATGTTCAAAGTATACTCTAAGACCATAAAACCGATCTCTCAGACAAAATGTCAGGTGTTCGCCGAGCTGAAATTGCAGTTACAACAGCTGCATAGAATTTCTTGCTGTTGTGTCAAATGACGCAATAACTGTTTCTGAAAAAAAAACACAACACATAATTAGGTTTCGGAATCATGAAAACAAAGGTACAGATATTGAAAAAAATTGAAATTTTACAACACCGAATCATATGTAACCGAGATTTTATCAAAATGCGTTTTAGAACGCCTTGGTGCTGCTTTGAGAGATAGTCTTGTGTATCTTACAGTACAAATCTACGATGACGCTGTAATACTGTAATCGGGTTTCATCATGTAATGCGTAGAGAAAAAGTGAAAGAAACCCCATAATTAAAAGAGCAATTTCTTTGTTCGTTCTATGTGCATATGTTAAGTTTAACTATGGAAAAAGCAGCATCACAAAATACGGACGTGTTCACTTTGTTGGCGGTCCATCACGAAAACAAACTTTTCTCGCGATCACAACGATGTCTCTTTATGCTTGACTGCATTTCTAAAAGTACTCCAGGGGACTCTAATCAAGTCTGCAGCCAGGGGGAGGGGGATGCCCGAGCGCGTATTTCGTAAGTATATATACGTAATCATGATTACGGCCATTTCGAGTACACGATTATTTTGGGGCTGTTTCGGTGATTGCGTGTAGGCAGGGCATAGAAAGAGAGTCACGTGACAGGAATATGTATACAAGTATATCCCACGGCGGGAAGTTGTGCTGGTTAAGAAATTAATTATGAGGTCGCTTAATATACAGTGTTGAATGATGGTATTGAATATTTTACTGTCAAGTAATTTCGTCTACGTTATCATAAGCAGTACCTGTACTTGCTCGGATAAATACAAGTGCGAAGTCAGCCTTACTGAGGACGACTTCAACAAATCCTTATGTGTAAAAGGCTAAGTTGCGACTACGTGGATCACTTTTTAAGTCGTCATAGCAACAACCGAGAATCAAATGTTTGTGATGACACGCTTAGCTTTTCGTGGTTTCGTGCAGGTGACGTCATCGCCTACACGCGCAAAGTGCACGCGTATATATCACTTTGTTTTGTTGTCAGAGCAGCAAAGAACACAGCTGCTGATGTGACATCATCTCATCCAAATCATTCTCACATGACATCAGAGATGCGTTACGTCACACGGTCAACTGGATAAAATGGCGATAGTCAGAATGCATGGCAAGCCTGATCTTTTCCTTACTATGACTTGCAACCCGAAGGGACGAAATTACTGAAAACTTGAACTGCCAATCTCTCGAAAACCGTCCAGATTTAGTTGCAAAAGTATTCCAACTAAAGTTGAAAGAATTAATGAACGATATAATCAAAAGGCATATTTTTGGAGTCCCGGTGGACAAAGTTCATGTAATCGAATTCCAAAAAAGAGGGTTTCCCCATGCTCATATGTTCTTGATTTTGAAAGAAGAGGACAAGCCAACATTGCCTGAGAAAACTGACCAAATTGTATCGGCAGAACTTCCAGTTAAAGAGCATTTATCAGTTTTACATGCAACTGTTGCGAAACACATGGATCATGGTCCGTATGGTGAAAGTAATCACAATTCACCCTGTATAGAAGATGGCAAATGTACCAAGCAATTTACGAAGTTTTTCCAAAATGAAACAGTAGCTAACAAAGGCGGGTATCCTTTATATCGCCGTAGAAAGAATGGTGCAACCACAACTGTACGTGGTAAAACTATTGATAACAGCTGGATTGTCCCTTATAATCCGCATCTTTTGTTAAAGTACAATTGCCACATTAATGTCGAGATGTGCGCTAGTGTGAAAAGCGTGAAATACCTTTTCAAGTACGTATATTCAAAAAGCATGACTGTGCAAATGTGCATATAACAGAGCACAACACCAAATACTACGAAGTAAAAAGTCATGTTAGTTCCCGATACGTTAGCGCACCTGAGGCAATGTGGCTCATATACGTACTTGGTAATGATATGCATCAGCAATCTCATGCAATAGTTAGATTACCTGTTCACCTTCCTGAAGTACAGGACATTCATTACCTTTAATCTGGAGCGTTTAAACAATGATAGAAATGCAGTTGTTCATAATGCTCAAAGAGGTGAAATGCTGACAGCATGGTTCAAACTAAATGAGTGCAATGAAGATGCGCGATCCATTTCATATAGAGACATGCCAAGGCTATGTGTTCAATCAAAAATAAAGACAATGGGTCCAACGAAAACGTGGTGGAGATAATGTGATTGGAAGTATGTATTCAGTCAACCTTGGCTCTGATCCAGAAAGATATTGTTTGAGACTACTGCTACTTCATGTGTCTGGAGCAAAAAGCTTTACAGATCTAAGAACAGTCAATGGAATTCTATATGATACCTTCCAAGAAGCTGCATTGCAGAAAGGTTTAATTAAGAATGATGAAATATGGGAGGAAACCTTAGATGAAGCATCAGTTTGCAGCATGCCTCGACAACTACAAGATTTATTTGCATACATTCTTATCTTTGTTTCACCACACAATGCAAAAGAATTGCTCAAAAAATTTAAATCCCATCTTTGGGAAGATTTTGCACACAGACATAACATTGGACATACTGAGGATTGTGAACTTTGCTTGAATTTGACCCTTCAAGAGATTAACGACATTCTCAAAGCTAATAACAGCTCATGCGATAAATATAATCTTCCAATTCCATCAAGTAATATTCCTCAAAATCCGGATGTTTATTTCGACAGTGCTGCAGAACAACAAAAAGCTACAGATTTGGCGAGTAATTTAAATGCAGAGCAAAAAGCAGCGTATGGCAGTATTATATCAGCAACCACTAATGATGATCTTCCTCATAGATGTTTTTCCCTTGATGACCCGGGGGCGTAGGAAAAACTTATTTGTATAAAATCCTCCTCAGCACTATCCGTTGAGAAGAAAACATAGCTTAGCCTGTTGCATCCATAGGAATCGTTGCTAATACGTTAGAAGGTGGCAAAACACACTTTAACCAATTTAAGTTAGTGCCACCTTTAAATGAAGCGTCTACGTCGAATATAAAGATTACTTCCACCGACGCCGAAATCATTTGTTCTGCGAAAGCCATCATTTGGGACGAAGCTACAATGGACCTGGTACTGCTTTACTTGCAGTTGACCGAATACTGAAATATATTATGAGAAATCAGAAAAGTCCTTTTACTTGGAGGAGACTTTAAACAAACTCTCCCTGTTGTCAAACATGGTGACAGACCCAAAATACTCGAAGCCAGCATTAAATTCAACCAATTATGGGAGAAGTTAGAGATTTTAAGACTCAAAAATAATGTTTGATCCAGGGGCGGATTGGAAGGACCAAACCAGAGCGGGAATTTTAGTCTTCCGGTCCATTGTAAAAACACACGTTGTAACGTACCAGGAGATGTGACGTACCTGCCAGAAGGACGCACACGACATAAAGGCAGATAGGAATCAGAATAAGACGTCCGCGCAGCTCAATTGGTAGAGCAACTTATTCCGGAATGAGGGGACCCGGGTTCGAATCCTAGCGCGGATAAAAATGACGGAGAAATTCACTTCGTTATAACGTATCTAGAGGTGAAGGAATTCCCTCATGAAAAATAATGTTAGATCCTAGACGAAATAGAACTGGTATGCAACGTAAGACGAATGCAGTTGTGAATAAACTTTAACAAAAATGGAACAGTGAAAGAATTTCAAAAATCGACACATGATTGATTGTAACATCAAACCACGCACAAAATGAGTGCTGTAACAGATAATTATTTTCATTCGAGAAATTTGGTTTTGAAAAAAGTTTCTTGAACACCCCATTTCAAACAAAATCACCATAACTTTCATTCTGAAAGTTAAAATGTGCACATGCCAGATAGCTATTCTCCTATGCAAATAATTTTTATATTTATTTGGTCACTTATAGCCTACTGCGCTATAGTATTGTAACTCCTCATTGAATAGACTCATTTTTTATGTCTACCAATTATCTTTATATATGAGCCACCATTTTGACCCATGAACTAGTACGGGTAAATCGTTTGTTTCTTTTCAGATAAATGTGGGTGGACACGGATTTCAAAGTATCTCTGCCAGAGGATCACTTTGTGGTCTGTGGATAAGGAAGTGTGGATTATGGGCCATTACAGTTGGCACCAGTGCCTCCTGAAAGATTACAAAAGGAGAGTAGGGCATACCAATGACCCTGGGATCCAAGTCCAACAACCTACGTCGAGCTGTAATTAGTTTTAGCTTAATTTATAGCGATGTACTTGGTCCGGCAGCAGTTTTCCCACATAAGTACAGAGAATTTTTCTATGCCATTTTAGAGCAAACGGCGAAGAAAGTCAGATGGATAGAAACTTTTTCAAAGGAAATAACTTTTCAGACAAAAATAAAGCTCACATGAAGTTAACGGTTATTATTCATAAGTGCCAAAAATAATTATACATTTAATACAGACACTTGACGTGGACTAGGGACATCAAACAGAGGTCATCGCTCTTTCCACGTTTATAAGTAAGTCACGGAAAAATTCTCATTTGCCGCCACCAGGAATCGAACCCAGGGTCCTCCAATTACGCGCCGGATATGCTTCCACTACACCACAGCGGCCTCGAATTCCTCCAGACTCACACACACTAACTGCTAAGCCAATTTGGCAGGTTGCTTCTTGGAGCCCCGCACAATGCTGGAAAATTCACCAAAGGTGGTAAGCAGAAACTGAACAAACATTTAGAAGGCGAATGAGTAAATAATGCAGACACTTGACGAGGACTAGGAACATCAAACAGAGGTCATCGTTCTTTCCACGTTTATAAGTAAGTCACGGGAAAATTCTCAGCATTATGCGGGGCTCCAAGAAGCAACCTGCCAAATTGGCTTGGCAGTTAGTATGTGAGTCTGCAGGAATTCGATGCCGCTGTGGTGTACTGGAAACATATCCGGCGCGTAACTGGAAGACCCTGGGTTCGATTCCCGGTGGCTGCCAATGAGAATTTTTACGTGACTTACTTATAAACGTGGAAAGAGCGATGACCTCTGTTTGATGAAATTATTCATGTGTTCCAAAAAACCCAGACAAAACAGAATACGAGAAAGGGGGCCATTTCTCGAGCGGTCCACCGAGAAATGTCTCGGTATCCCAGTGGGCCAATCCGCCCCTGGTTCGATCTGTTGATTCATCATTCAGTAAATGGCTTTTACGACTTGGTGATGGTGCCCATGAAACAGCTAAGTAGTATAAAATGGCGGGTCCGGCCGGAGGATGCATCCTTCTAGGAGAAGGATGGGGGCGTGGCTTGCGGCAGAAGGATGGGGGTGGCACGGTCAGAAAGAGCAGGGGGCGTGGCTTGCGGAAGAAGGAGCAGGTGGTGTGGTAGATAGCGCTAGTGTGTAGGGTCGATATGCTGTCCCCTAGCGGTTCTTCTTGGAACTTTCGAAGGACCTTTGACGGATGGCAACGACCGAGTGGGGGAAAGGGCGTGGCAGATGACGCTAGTGTATTGGGTCGATGTGCTGCCCTCTAGCGGTGCGTCTTGGAACTTCTAATGAACCTTTGTTTTTGAGAGATGTTAACGACCGAGTGGGGGAAAGGGATGTGTACGTTGCCCCCTAGCGGTGCTTTTTCGAACTTTTCTCGGGAGATTTATTGGACTTTGACAAATTTTTGGGAAGTCATTCCAATATGTTTTGTTTTATTAAACTTATATTTTTAGAACTTCCGTGAGGTGTTAGGAATTTTTATAGACGTTGCATTATTTATTTATTTTTTATTTTCTCGGGAGATTTATTAGACTTTGTCAAATTTTTGAAGGAAGTTCTTTTGTCGTTTCCAATATTTTTTTACACGTATTTTTTTTGTGTCCTATTTATTCTCTCTAATTTATTTTATTAAACTTATATTTTTAGAACTTCCGTTAGGTGTTATAATTTTTATAGACGTTGCATTATTTTTTTAATTCTTATATTTTTCTTCCCTACAATTTTAATTTAGATGAGGAAATGCTTTGTTTGAAAAGATTTCGTTCCCGTTGATTCATGTTTCACCACGTTGTCATTTTGAGAGCCATGTGTTTTGGGATGAGTCACCATTTTCTCTTTGTCTCAGAAAATTTTGTATGACACGTGTTTTGGGATGAGTCACTATGATGAGTGACGCTGCCGTGATAGCAGACAAAACCATGACATCAGCCAACGTTGTTTTCTCCTCAGCGGGGTCGGCGGTTGAAGTCATTTGAGATTCTGTTAGACACATTAAGCTCCTAGACTGATTTATTTTTCAATAACTTGATCGTTTTTGCAACGAATTTATTCCTTATTTTTTTCCCATAATTTCCCATTTTATGTACATAATTTTTCAACGTAACGATTTTTTTATTTTCTTTGAGATTTCACGCTTTTTAAACGGACGTACCGACATAAAGACGTTTCCCAAAGTTTTGTGCTGCAGACATACTCTTAAAACACGATTGTTTATTAATGTACTTACGTGTTCATGGCATTTTCTGTTACATTTTTTAACATAGTACCTTTATCCACCGTACAAAACCACAATTTTTTATGCATAGTTAAAATGTTGATTTTTTCGTATTTTTTTTATTTCTTCATGATTAATCAGTGAAATGTACCTTTTAATGCATTATCTTAATCTACTTTTTTTCTAAATGCTTGCATACTCGTTAAACGTCTCGATGTACCATCATTATTTTATTTTCTTACTTTTCAATCTAACAACTACTTTTATCGAGGCTTTATTTTTTCTGATTTAAACAAGCAAACGTTTCTTCATTATTTCTTTTTCCTACGCAAAGAACTTTTCTTACTTGCTTTTAATGTATGACTTAATCTGGTTTTCTATATAGCTGTTTCATGTTTGCGCAAAAAATATACAGATCTATAGCAGATATACATAAAATTCGTTCGTAACAGTATCTTTTTTTTTTTTTTTATTTAACCCAACATACGTTTCTTAACGACTTGATATCTGTTCCACAAGATGTGACAAAACTTCAGATTTTTAAATTTTTTCCCTCTGAAACTGTTTTTTTTTTTTCTTACTTGCTTTTAATGTATGGTTTAATATATTTTTCTATCTTACTTTTCTATATGTGTACAAAAAATATACGGATCTATAGCAGTTAAAATTCGATTGAAACAATATTTTCTCCATTCTTACTGTATTTTTACATTTCTTTCTAACAGACGTTTTTTCTTCTCAATTCCCGCTATCTAACTTAATCTATGTTTTGAATATCATTCTATGTTCGCGTATTCGTCCATTAATTTATTTCAAACTTTGCTAACTGCCTCATACTTATATTCTGACTTTATTTTTTTCATTTCAACCAAAGTTTCTTAACGACTTGAATTTCCGGATGTGACAAAGCTTCAGATTTATTTTTTCTCCTCTTAAACTATTTTTTTCTTACATGCTTTAAATGTGACTTAATTTATTTTTTACATCGCTGTTTCGTGTATGTACGAGAAATATACAGATCTACAACAGTTAAAAATTCGATTAAAACAGTATTTTCTTTATTTTTACTTTATTTTTACATTTCTTTCTGACAAACATTTTTTTCACATTTTCCCCATATTTAACTTAATTTTGTGTTTTTGAATATCATTTTATGTTCATGTATTCGTCCATTGTCTTTTTTTCTAACTTTACACTTCATTCTTACCGTATTTTTTCATTTCATTTCAACCAACGTTTCTTAACGACTTAATATCTGTTCTACAAGATGAGACGAAACTTCAGATTTTTTATTTTTTCAATCTGAAACTGATTTTTTTCTTACTTGCTTTTAATGTATGGTTTAATCTATTTTTCTATCTCGCTTTTCTATGTGTGTACAAGAAATACACGGATCTATAGTAGTTAAAATTCAATTGATTTCTTCATTCCTACTGTATTTTTCCATTTCTTTCATTTACAGTAGTTAAAATTCGATTGAAACAATATTTTCTCCATTTTTACTGCATTTTTAGATTTCTTTCTAACATACGTTTTTTCTTCTCAATTCCCGCTATCTAACTTAATCTATGTTTTGAATATCATTCTAAGTTCGCGCATTCGTCCATTATTTTATTTCAAACTTTGCAAACTGCCTCATATTTATATTCTGACTTTATTTTTTTCATTTCAACCAACGTTTCTTAACGACTTTAATTTCCGGATGTGACAAAACTTCCGATTTATTTTTCTCCTCTTAAACTATTTTTTTCTTACTTACTTTAAATGTGACTTAATTTATTTTTTACATCGCTTTTCCGTGTATGTACAAGAAATATACAGATCTACAGCAGTTAAAAATTTGATTGAAACAGTATTTTCTTTATTTTTACATTTCTTTCTGACAAACATTTTTTTTTCGCATTTTCCCCTATTTAACTCAATTTTGTGTTTTTTGAATATCATTCTATGTTCACGATTCAGACTTTATTTTTTCATTTCATTTCAACCAACGTTTCTTAACGACTTGATATCACAAGATGAAGCAAAACTTCAAATATTTTTTTTGTTTCTTCATGTAACGTAATATTTTTTCAAAACTCACTTTTAAGTATTCCTAAAAGCTTACATTTATGAGAAATATACAGATCTGTAGTGGTAAAAATTGGACGGCAGCAGTATTTTCTTTATTCCAACTTTACTTTTCTATTTCTTTTTAACAGGCGTTTCTTCATTATTATTTCTTTTTCATATGTAAGCAACTTTCCTTTCTTTCTTTTAATGTATAACTTAATAAATTTTTCTATCTTACCTTTTCGTGGGTATACGAGAAATATACAGATCTATGACAGTTAAAATTCGATTGTATTAGTATTTTCTTTACTATGACTTTATTTTTTCATTTCATTTGAGTAAACGTTTCTTAACAACTTGATATCACAAGATGTACCAAACACTTCAGAATTTTTGTTTCCCTCACTTTCCAACTCACTTTTAAGTATTCTTAAAAACCTGCATGTATGTGAAATATTCATATTTTTTCATTCTATCCTAATTTGCTATACTTTTCTTTAACTGACCCAACAGGAAAAGCATTCATTGTCAAGACATTCATTCTAAAGCATTCTTTCTTACGATAAAATTTATATTCTTTGCAATATATTTTCAGTATATTTTTTCTAAATCAACAGAAAAAACATTCATTCTGGAGACAGCGACCAAGTCCGTACTTCCACTAAACATCATATTCTTAGCAAACATTTTTTCCCCTACATAGCAATTTCATAACTCACCAGAAAAGCAGCTATTCTCAACATGTAGCTAAAATATCGAATTTCTCCAAACAAATGCAATATTTTTTAAGAAAGACTTAGTTCTTTTCTCTGTATAACGACTTAATCTATTTTTCAAGATACTGTTCTACGTTTACGTATTTTGTTCAACTTTCCTTTACACTGTACTTCGATTTTTTTCTTTCGTAGTACTTTTTTCCTGTTTCATTCCAACAAACTTGTTTCTTTTCGACTCGATCACTCTCACATTTCCATACAAACCTTCCTAATATCAGAAATGTAACAAAACTTCAGATATATTTTTTAACTTTACAATAAGTCTCACCGACATTTATTATCATGACATAAACTAAAATTTCATACTTTCCCCAAAAAATAATTTTCTTAATGAGTTGTTTTTACACTTTTTTCATGTATATCCAAATATTTATTGCTAATTCACCTCGTCCAAGCCAGTATGAACACACCTAACCACATTCTTTTTTCCCAATTTATTTCGCTTCACGTCGAAATGCGTCAAAATTTTGCCTTTACTTCATTCACGCAATGATCACTTTTAACTTACCAGACATTACATGCGAAACATCTGTGTTTGAGGTATACCCCTTCATACGTTAACTTTCGTTTCCCATTACATTCATTTCTAAATAGGTTATCTCCATCGCATCTGTTTTTCTGACACAAGATCACACATCATTTATTTAATTACTTCAAGAACATATTAATCTTGAACATAAAGAACAGCCAATCGTATTCTAAGTATGTTTTCTCTTGATTCTTATAAAGGAACAGACAGCAAGAAGTCTCACACACTGAAACAAACATCGCCAATTTGTTGCTTTCATTGAGAGGGCGATTTTTTTAAATTTTAGTTTTTTATATAGTCGCAAAAATCCCATAGAATAACATGATAAAATCATTTACCTTAAAGGAGCGTTTTCAGACATGTTAGAAATCTTAAAAGAGCAAAATATTTCACTTGAAAAGTTAAGGAGTACGTTTTTAAAAAGTTCATAATTGAGGAGGATTGTGTTTTTTACAACTTCATTTTTGATAAGGTTCGTTTCGAGAAAGTTAAATTCCGTCTAGGTTAAAAATGTTTCACTTCATTTTACTTAGAGGATGGTTTTGTGAAAACGTTGATCTGAAAAGCAGGAGAACATCCCATAGAATAACATGGAGAAATCATTTGCCTTAAAGGAGCATTTTCAGACATGTTAGAAATCTTAAAAGAGCGAAATATTTTCACTTGAAGAGTGACAGGGTACGTTTTCTAAAAAGTTCATAATTGGCAAGGACTGTTTTTTTTTCTTGTTTTTTTTACAACTTCATTTTATATAAGGTTAGTTTCAAGAAAGTTAAATTTCGTCTAGTGTTAATCGAACAGAAGAAATATACATCAAGGAAAGAAAACTGAAATTATACATATGCAAAGAATTTGCTACGGCTGAAGGTCCTCCGAGCGAGTTATTCAACCAAGGCTCGTATTACCCATTCAAAGATGGAGGTATCAGAGTGACCAAATCCCTCGTTGTTGCCTTCTTGTAGCAAAAGAGGTGGTGAACTTCACCAAACATGGTTCCATAATATTGGAGAAATACATTAAGGTTTACGGTGCAATTAAGCCCACGCCAGTGACCTCCTTCGTTCACATGCACTCACATTCAAACAGAAAAAAATATAAATGAATGACAAAAATTAATGAAATAAAAGTAGTCCTGAAAAGGACTAATGTTTAGTCCTAAAAAGGACTTTTTTTTATTCCTGAAAAGGACTTTTTTTTTATTCCTGAAAAGAACTTTTTTCTCTCATCTGGACTCTAAATTGCTCCAACGTATTCCACATTCTTGAGCTTCTACAAGAATTTTCTTCACATTAATGTTCTCGAAGAAAAAGTGAGTAATGGTGGAACGTATCAGCGATTGAAGGCGCTCACCAAAGTATTTCCCCAAAGTTTTGGGTTCAACAAGAGCAAATGCTTCGTCAAAGCATTTGCTCTTGTTAAATCCATTTGACTAAATGGACTCTAACAAGAGCATTTGCTCTTGTTAGAGTCCATTTGTCTTCTTCTGTTTCGTTAAAGCACTTATTCCCCAGCTGATTGTTTGGCATGAGATAAGGATGCAAATGACATTCTCTGCAGTAATACACTTTTGCAATGTTTTTTCCAACCGCATCGACCAGAGCAAGTTTAAGAGCATTGGTGTCTTTTTTTTTTTTTTTGATTGAAGGTTTAACGACCACCGTGAGCAACTCAACGGGCTATAGGCAGTCGCCCGTCCCTAATTTAGGGTCACTGGTTCCAGGGAAGGGAGAGAGCCAGTGCCGTAAGACAAACACAACATCCATGCCTCACCGGGATTCGAACCCGGGCCCCTTTCGGACGAATAATCAGAGGCCATCGCTTAGACCACTGCGCCACGGGGTGGCGCATTGGTGTCTTGATCAGATATCGTATGTTCGAGTCCGAATTTACTGCATACCAATCTCGCTGCGTCACGAAAAACTGTTCCAAACTGTAATTGTAGAATACCGTCCCACAGCTTTTCAGAAGCATCAGGAAGCGCGTTGAATTGTTCCCAGGTTAGGGACACCGAAGCACAATTCAATTTCAAGGCATCATTGGAGCACGTGAACAGTTGTTGAAAAGTGTACACAGGCCCATCAGATGAAGGTGAACAGTTCTTTATTGATCACATTGATTTTGTTGAGAGCGTCATAACAATGCGAGCGGTTCATGAACTTCTTGAATGTTCTAGCAGACATTGTCACGCCATATTTGGTAGGAAACAGTTTTTCTCCTTTGGTAGTGTAGCTGCGAATGTGCACTCTCACAGTTTCAGAAAAAATCAGTCACTTTAGCAACTTTGTTTCCCCAGAGGGACACATGATGAAGAGGTATGCTTTCTAATGAATTACCGTGAGGAGGAGGTTCGGCAAACGGATCAGGACATCCATAGTTTAAAGGCTTCCATTGTGCTTCCATTAAGCGCGGATCATCACTCACTTTTTTCTTGGCATCTGAAACATCTGAAGACGAAGAAGTTCGCTTCATGTTTAACGCAGATCGACGAGGACGTAGGTAACACAACGTGCACAGAATTCGAAGGCAGAGAACAGAATGAGGGAGCTGGTCTGTCCTCGGCCAAAACTGATAACAAATTGTTGTTGACGCATGCGCGTTGTTTACTGTGTGATGACGTGATTGTATAGCCACGTGATAAAGGAACCTCTGTTATCATCTTTCTAAAGGTCAGATTTAATCGAACATCAGGTGCATTTTCGCAACGTGGAAGGTCGTGAAACCATGACTCATTCGTCTTGTTCACGCATTTGTGTTGTTAGCTTCTTGACGACGTGATTGCATAGTCACGTGATAAGGGTGACCCTGTTATCATCTTTCTAAATGTCAGATTTAGACGCATATTGGGAGCATTCTTGCAACGTGGCAGTCCATGATACCATGACTCATTCGTGGGGGGGTAGCATTTGTAAAAGGGATCCACATTCCAAAGCTATGACGACAGGCTGAAAACCATCTCTTTTAAAAACAAAGTCCCTTGTTTGGCCTAGAGAAACTGAGGCAATGCATGAATTTTTTACAATTTCACATTCGTCATCTCCGTGAAAACCAATACAGGGATTTCCATTTTTATACTTATTAATCAAAACAAAATTGAATATTTCTCTACATACATTCTAAACAGCATCCTTGATTTCACGAAGTACTGGTATCCAAGGTTTAGCCAGCACACTCAATCCACTGAATGAGTAATGGAGATGATTATCACCGTAGGCCACATGTTGTCTAGGAATTTTATATGTTTTTCCATAAATCTTAATTTTGCTGAGATCATCACCGATATATTCTACTTCATTTTCGAAGTGGTTAAGATAATCTGTAGCTTCAGAATCAGAAAATAATTTCTCATAGGAAAAATGGAGGCCATCCTTATGATACATCTTAGAAGAATACATTTCTTCAGACGAAAGAAAATCAAGCAATAATTGAAAAAAGCAGTATCTTCGCACCGAGCAACGAAGCGAGACTGAAACAGACAGACTTGAGATAAGACGTACGATTAACGAGTGCGTGAGTCATCGGTGATGCAAACACAAGCACGTTACGGACAGGTGTAAATGATCAAGAATTTAGCACGTTCGTTTAAAACCAGTGTCAAATAATCAGGCAAGAAGTACAATTTCCGAAGGGGTGAAAATGAAATTGACTACATGTGAGAAAACAAAATGGTGGTGATCATGAAACGTCGACACCCCCCCCCAAAAAAAAAGAAAATGGCTGCACAGCTAGTAGGATGGCAACATCCAACATGGCGACTCACCCACACACGTGGCGTACAAATCACATCTCAAAGAAGTAGATATTAAACTTCCTCCTTCTTACATTGCCACCATTCACAAAAATTTGTAAAATGAGTGTTACTATCTCCATTGTTCCACCCTCAGATTTCATTTTTCCTATGCGAACAGAAACGAACGTGAACCATTGTCATAGAAGATGACTCGTCCGCATTTTCCCCCTCGACTCACACAAGACCAATGTCGTCGCCTAACCCCAGCAGTATGTTCTTTATTAAGAGGTCATGTACAATAAATTTGGTGAACTATTGCAGGGGTTAGGCGACGATATTGGTCTTGTGTGAGTCGAGGGGGAAATGCGGACGAGTCATTTTCTATGACAATGGTTCACGTTCGTTTCTGTTCACATAAGAAAAATGAAATCTGAGGGTGGAACAATGGAAATAGTACCACTCATTTTACAAATTTTTGTGAATGGTGGCACTGTAAGAAGAAGGAAGTTTAATATCTACTTCTTTGATATGTGATTTGTACGCCACGTGTGTGGATGAGTCGCCATGTTGTTTTGCCGCCCCGGTGGCGCAGAGGTCTAAGGCGCTGGCCTCTGATCATTCGTCCGTAAGGGGTCCGGGTTCGAATCCCGGTAAGGCATGGATGTTGTATTTGTCTTACGGCACTGGCTCTCTCCCTTCCCTGGAACCAGTGACCCTAAATTAGGGACGGGCGACTGCTTATAGCCCATTGAGTTGCTCACGGTGGTCGTTAAACCTCCAATCAAAAAAAAAAAGAGAGTCGTCATGTTGGATGTTGCCATCCTACTAGCTGTCGCCGCCATTTTCTTTTTTTTTTTTGGGGGGGGGGGGTCGACGTTTCATGATCACCACCATTTTGTTTTCTCACATGTAGTCAATTTCATTTTCACCCCTTCGGAAATTGTACTTTTTGCCTGATTATTTGACACTGGTTTTAAACGAAAGTGCTAAATTCTTGATCATTTACACCTGTCCGTAACGTGCTCGTGCGAATATATCGGGGCCGCCCCGGTGGCGCAGTGGTCTAAGGCGCTGGCCTCTGATCATTCGTCCGTAAGGGGTCCGGGTTCGAATCCCGGTCAGGCATGGATGTTGTGTTTGTCTTACGGCACTGGCTCTCTCCCTTCCCTGGAACCAGTGACCCTAAATTAGGGACGGGCGACTGCTTATAGCCCATTGAGTTGCTCACGGTGGTCGTTAAACCTCCAATCAAAAATCAATATATCGGTGATGATCTCAGCAAAATTAAGATTTATGGAAAAACATATAAAATTCCTAGACAACATGTGGCCTACGGTGATAATCATCTCCATTACTCATTCAGTGGATTGAGTGTGCTGGCTAAACCTTGGATACCAGTATTTCGTGAAATCAAGGATGCTGTTTAGAATGTATGTGGAGAAATATTCAATTTTGTTTTGATTAATAGGTATTAAAATGGAAATCCCTGTATTGGTTTTCACAGAGATGACGAATGTGAAATTGTAAAAAATTCATGCATTGCCTCAGTTTCTCTAGGCCAAACAAGGGACTTTGTTTTTAAAAGAGATGGTTTTCAGCCTGTCGTCATAGCTTTGGAATGTAGATCCCTTTTACAAATGCTACCCCCACGAATGAGTCATGGTATCATGGACTGCCACGTTGCAAGAATGCTCCCAATATGCGTCTAAATCTGACATTTAGAAAGATGATAACAGGGTCACCCTTATCACGTGACTATGCAATCACGTCGTCAAGAAGCTAACAACACAAATGCGTGAACAAGACGAATGAGTCATGGTTTCACGACCTTCCACGTTGCGAAAATGCACCTGATGTTCGATTAAATCTGACCTTTAGAAAGATGATAACAGAGGCTCCTTTATCACGTGGCTATACAATCACGTCATCACACAGTGAACAACGCGCATGCGTCAACAACAATTTGTTATCAGTTTTGGCCGAGGACAGACCAGCTCCCTCATTCTGTTCTCTGCCTTCGAATTCTGTGCACGTTGTTTTACCTACGTCCTCGTCGATCTGCGTTAAACATGAAGCGAACTTCTTCGTCTTCAGATGTTTCTGATGCCAAGAAAAAAGTGAGTGATGATCCGCGCTTAATGGAATCACGATGGAAGCTTTTAAACTATGGATGTAGTGATCCGTTTGCCGAACCTCCTCCTCACGGTATTTCATTAGAAAGCATGCCTCTTCATCATGTGTCCCTCGGGGGAAACAAAGTTGCTAAAGTGACTGATTTTTTCTGAAACTGTGAGAGTGCACATTCGCAGCTACACTACCAAAGGAGAAAAACTGTTTCCTACCAAATATGGCGTGACAATGACTGCTAGAACATTAAAGAAGTTCATGAACCGCTCGCATTGCTATGACGCTCTCAACAAAATCAATGTGATCAATAAAGAACTGTTGATGAACTGTTCACCTTCATCTGATGGGCCTGTGTACACTTTTCAACAACTGTTCATGCTCCAATGATGCTTTGAAATTGAATTGTGCTTCGGTGTCCCTAACCTGGGAACAATTCAACACGCTTCCTGATGCTTCTGAAAAGCTGTGGGACGGTATTCTACAATTACAGTTTGGAACAGTTTTTCGTGACGCAGCGAGATTGATATGCAGTAAATTCGGACTCGAACATACGATATCTGATCAAGACACCAATGCGCCACCCCGTGGCGCAGTGGTCTAAGCGATGGCCTCTGATTATTCGTCCGAAAGGGGCCCGGGTTCGAATCCCGGTGAGGCATGGATGTTGTGTTTGTCTTACGGCACTGGCTCTCTCCCTTCCCTGGAACCAGTGACCCTAAATTAGGGACGGGCGACTGCTTATAGCCCGTGAGTAGCTCACGGTGGTCGTTAAACCTTCAATCAAAAAAAGACACCAATGCTCTTAAACTTGCTCTGGTCGATGCGGTTGGAAGAAACATAGCAAAAGTGCAGAGAATGTCGTTTGCATCCTTATCTCATGCCAAACAATCAGCTGGGGCATAAGTGCTTTAACGAAACAGAAGAAGACAAATAGACTCTATGCTTTGACGAAGCATTTGCTCTTGTTGAACCCAAAACTTTGGGGAAATACTTTGGTGAGCGCCTTCAATCGCTGATACGTTCCACCATTACTCACTTTTTCTTCGAGAACATTAATGTGAAGAAAATTCTTGTAGAAGCTCAAGAATGTGGAATACGTTGGAGCAATTTAGAGTCCAGATGAGAGAAAAAGTTCTTTTCAGGAATTAAAAAAAAATCCTTTTTAGGACTAAACATTAGTCCTTTTCAGGACTACTTTTATTTCATTATTTTTTGTCATTCATTTATATTTTTTTCTGTTTGAATGTGAGTGCATGTGAACGAAGAAGGTCACTGGCGTGGGCTTAATTGCACCGTAAACCTTAATGTGTTTCTCCAATATTATGGAACCATGTGTGGTGAAGTTCACCACCTCTTTTGCTACAAGAAGGCAACAACGAGGGATTTGGTCACTCTGATACCTCCATCTTTGAATGGGTAATACGAGCCTTGGTTGAATAACTCGCTCGGGGGACCTTCAGCCGTAGCAAATTCTTTGCATATGTATAATTTCAGTTTTCTTTCCTTGATGTATATTTCTTCTGTTCGATTAACACTAGACGAAATTTAACTTTCTCGAAACTAACGTTATATAAAATGAAGTTGTAAAAAAAAAAAAAAGAAAAAAAAACAGTCCTTGCCAATTATGAACTTTTTAGAAAACGTACCCTGTCACTTTTCAAGTGAAAATATTTCGCTCTTTTAAGATTTCTAACATGTCTGAAAATGCTCCTTTAAGGCAAATGATTTCTCCATGTTATTCTATGGGATTTTCTCCTGCTTTTCAGATCAACGTTTTCACAAAACCATCCTCTAAGTAAAATGAAGTGAAACATTTTTAACCTAGACGGAATTTAACTTTCTCGAAACGAACCTTATCAAAAATGAAGTTGTAAAAAACACAATCCTCCTCAATTATGAACTTTTTAAAAACGTACTCCTTAACTTTTCAAGTGAAATATTTTGCTCTTTTAAGATTTCTAACATGTCTGAAAACGCTCCTTTAAGGTAAATGATTTTATCATGTTATTCTATGGGATTTTTGCGACTATATAAAAAATTAAATTAAAAAAAATCGCCCTCTCAATGAAGGCAATAAATTGGCGATGTTTGTTTCAGTGTGTGAGACTTCTTGCTGTCTGTTCCTTTTTAAGAATCAAGAGAAAACATACTTAGAATACGATTGGCTGTTCTTTATGTTCAAGATTAATATGTTCTTGAAGTAATTAAATAAATGGTGTGTGATCTTGTGTCAGAAAAACAGATGCGATGGAGATAACCTATTTAGAAATGAATGTAATGGGAAACGAAAGTTAACGTATGAAGGGGAATACCTCAAACACAGATGTTTCACATGTAATGCCTGGTAAGTTAAAAGTGATCATTGCGTGAATGAAGTATAGGCAAAATTTTGACGCATTTCGACGTAAAGCGAAATAAATTGGGGAAAAAATGTGGTTAGGTGTGTTCATACTGACTTTGACGAGGTGAATTAGCAATAAATATTTGGATATACATGAAAAAAGTGCAAAAACAACTCATTAAGAAAATTATTTTTGGGAAAGTATGAAATTTTAGTTTATGTCATGATAATAAATGTCGGTGAGACTTATTCTAAAGTTAAAAATATATCTGAAGTTTTGTTACATTTCTGATATTAGGAAGGTTTGTATGGAAATGTGAGAGTGATCGAGTCGAAAAGAAACAAGTTTGTTGGAATGAAATAAAGAAAAAAGTACTACGAAAAAAAATCGAAGTACAGTGTAAAGCACAATTAAACAAAATACGTAAACGTGGAGCAGCTTTTTGAAAAATAGATTAAGTCGTTATACAGAGAAAAGAACTAAGTCTTTCAAAAAAAAATATTACATTTGTTTGGAGAAATTCGATATTTTAGCTACATGTTGAGAATAGCTGCTTTTCTGGTGAGTTAGGAAATTGCTATGTAGGGAAAAATGTTTGCTAAGAATATGATGTTTAGTGGAAGTACGGACTTGGTCGCTATGTCTCCAGAATGAATGTTTTTTTTTTTTTTTTTGTTGATTTAGAAAAATATTCTGAAAATATATTGCAAGGAATATAAACTTTATCGTAAGAAAGAATGCTTTAGAATGAATGTCTTGACAATGAATGCTTTTCCTGTTGGGTCAGTTAAAGAAAAGTATAGCAAATTAGGATAGAATGAAAAATATGAATATTTCACATACATGCAGGTTTTTAAGAATACTTAAAAGTGAGTTGGAAAGTGAGGGAAACAAAAATTCTGAAGTGTTTGGTACATCTTGTGATATCAAGTTGTTAAGAAACGTTTACTCAAATGAAATGAAAAAATAAAGTCATAGTAAAGAAAATACTAATACAATCGAATTTTAACTGTCATAGATCTGCATATTTCTCGTATACTCAATGAAAAGGTAATATAGAAAAATTTATTAAGTTATACATTAAAAGAAAGAAAGAAAAGTTGCTTACATATGAAAAAGAAATAATAATGAAGAAACGCCTGTTAAAAAGAAATAGAAAGTAAAGTTGGAATAAAGAAATACTGCTGCAGTCCAATTTTTACCACTACAGATCTGTATATTTCTCATAAATGTAAGCTTTTGGGAATACTTAAAACTGAGTTTTGAAAAATATTACGCTACAGGAAGAAACAAAAAAAAATATCTGCAATTTTGCTACATCTTGTGATATCAAGTCGTTAAGAAACGTTGGTTGAAATGAAATGAAAAAGTAAAGTCTGAATCGTGAACATAGAATGATATTCAAAAAACACAAAATTAAGTTAAATCGGGGAAAATGCGGACAAAAAAAATGTTTGTCAAAAAGAAATGTAAAAATAAAGAAAATACCGTTTCAATCGAATTTTTAACTGCTGTAGATCTGTATATTTCTTGTACATACACGAAAAAGCGATGTAAAAAATAAATTAAGTCACATTTAAAGTAAGTAAGAAAAAAATAGTTTAAGAGGAGAAAAATAAATCTGAAGTTTTGTCACATTCCGGAAATTAAAGTCGTTAAGAAACGTTGGTTGAAATGAAAAAAATAAAGTCAGAATATAAGTATGAGGCAGTTAGCAAAGTTTGAAATAAAATAATGGACGAATACGCGAACATAGAAGGGTATTCAAAACATAGATTAAGTTAGATAACGGGAATTGAGAAGGGAAAACGTCTGTTAGAAAGAAATGTAAAAATGCAGTAAGAATAGAGAAAATATTGTTTCAATCGAATTTTAATTGCTATAGATCCGTATATTTCTTGTACACATATAGAAAAGTAAGATAGAAAAATAGATTAAACCATACATTAAAGCAAGTAAGAAAAAAAAACAGTTTCAGAGGGAAAAAATTTAAAAATCTGAAGTTTTGTCACATCTTGTGGAACAGATATCAAGTCGTTAAGAAACGTATGGTGGGTTAAATCTAAAAAAAAGATACTGTTACGAACGAATTTTATGTATATCTGCTATAGATCTGTATATTTCTTGCGCAAACATGAAACAGCTATATAGAAAACCAGATTAAGTCATACATTAGAAGCAAGTAAGAAAAGTTCTTTGCGTAGGAAAAAGAAATAATAATGAAGAAACGTTTGCTTGTTTAAATCAGAAAAAATAAAGCCTCGATAAAAGTAGTTGTTAGATTGAAAAGTAAGAAAATAAAATAATGATGGTACATCGAGACGTTTAACGAGTATGCAAGCATTTAGAAAAAAAAGTAGATTAAGATAATGCATTAAAAGGTACATTTCACTGATTAATCATGAAGAAATAAAAAAATACGAAAAAATCAACATTTTAACTATGCATAAAAAATTGTGGCTTTGTACGGTGGAAAAAGGTACAATGTTAAAAAAATGTAACAGGAAATGCCATGAACACGTAAGTACATTAATAAACAATCGTGTTTTAAGAGTATGTCTGCAGCACCAAACTTTGGGAAACGTCTTTATGTTGGTACGTCCGTTTAAAAAGCGTGAAATCTCAAAGAAAATAAAAAAAAATCGTTACGTTGAAAAATTATGTACATAAAATGGGAAATTATGGGGAAAAAATAAGGAATAAATTCGTTGCAAAAACGATCAAGTTATTGAAAAGTAAATCAGTCCAGGAGCTTAATGTGTCTAACAGAATCTCAAATGACGTCAACCGCCGACCCCGCTGAGGAGAAAACAACGTTGGCTGATGTCATGGTTTTGTCTGCTATCACGGCAGCGTCACTCATTGTAGTGACTCATCCCAAAACACGTGTCATACAAAATTTTCTGAGACAAAGAGAAAATGGTGACTCATCCCAAAACACATGGCTCTCAAAATGACAACGTGGTGAAACATGAATCAACGGGAACGAAATCTTTTCAAACAAAGCATTTCCTCATCTAAATTAAAATTGTAGGGAAGAAAAACATAAGAATTAAAAAAAAATAATGCAACGTCTATAAAAATTATAACACCTAACGGAAGTTCTAAAAATATAAGTTTAATAAAATAAATTAGAGAGAATAAATAGGACACAAAAAATACGTGTAAAAAAAATATTGGAAACGACAAAAGAACTTCCTTCAAAAATTTGACAAAAGTCTAATAAATCTCCCGAGAAAATAAAAAATAAATAAATAATGCAACGTCTATAAAAATTCCTAACACCTCACGGAAGTTCTAAAAATATAAGTTTAATAAAACAAAACATATTGGAATGACTTCCCAAAAATTTGTCAAAGTCCAATAAATCTCCCGAGAAAAGTTCGAAAAAGCACCGCTAGGGAGCAACGTACACATCCCCTTTCCCCCACTCGGTCGTTAACATCTCTCAAAAACAAAGGTTCGTTAGAAGTTCCAAGACGCACCGCTAGGGGCAGCACATCGACCCAATACACTAGCGTCATCTGCCACGCCCTTTCCCCCACTCGGTCGTTGCCATCCGTCAAAGGTCCTTCGAAAGTTCCAAGAAGCACCGCTAGAGGACAGCATATCGACCCTACACACTAGCGCTATCTACCACACCACCTGCTCCTCTTCCGCAAGCCACGCCCCCATCCTTCTCCTAGAAGGATGCATCCTGCGGCCGGACCCGCCATTTTATACTACTCAGCTAATGATCTGCCAGAGGAAATGATAGAAATACCTACACATATTTTATATGATGGTGATACAGCCAAAAAAATATTTGGTAAGAACTTGGAAATTTCTGATTTTAAAACATTTGCAAAAAAAGCCGTTCTGTGTTCCAAAAACTCGGATGTTGACAAATGACAAGCAAGCAAATACTTAAGCTCTGATTCAATTGATGCCGATGGCGAATAAAATACTGAACAGTATTATCCTATACAGTTTTTAAATGAGCAAACTGCATCAGGAATGCCACTTCACAGACTGAAGTTGAAGATTGGAGCTATTATCATGCTCCTGAGAAACCTCAATACACGACGAGGTTTATGCAATGGAACAAGACTGATAATTAAGAACTAAAACCCAATTTGATCATTGCAGAAGTACTCACAGGCTCAGCATGTGGTAAAACTGTTTTTATTCCGCGAATTGACCTCGCACCTACTGATACAGATCTCCCATTCACATTAAGACAACGTCAATTTCCTGTAAAACTCTCCTTTGCTATGACCATTATTAAGTCTCAAGGTCAAACGCTGGAGAAAGTAGGTATCTACCTTCCTGAACCAGTGTTTAGCCATGGACAACTTTATGTTGCACTGTCAAGAATTCGACGGTTTGATGATGTCACAGTTAAAGTAATCCATGGGCCAGAACAAGGAAAACTATACTCACGGACAATGAAATTTGCACACTTAGAACAACTCATGCTGCAACCGCGAAACTTTGCAAATAGCTGGAGTGCGTGTTGGTATGCAAATGATCCACATTTGGTGCTGTTGCGCATGACCCCACACCCTGTGTGATGGCGCTGCAACCACGAACCGGCAACCTTATAAACCGACGTCTAGCCGATGCCCCATGAAAGCGAAAAGCACTGGCCGACCCAAGCAACAGTACAGAGTGACAATAATACCGGGTAGACGCCATTGACGTCAATTTACGCAACTTACGGACTTTGAGAGAGGCCTTATGATCGGGCTGAAAACCGCAGGGTGGTCGGAGCGCCGTATAGCCTGCCACGTGGATCGTTCTGACCATACCGTCCGACTGTGTTGGGAGCACTGGACACGTGACGGCACTGCCACACGGCGAAGCAGCTCCGGACGAACCAGGAGAACCACCAGTAAAGATGATCGACGGATCGTGCGCCAGGCACGAACGGATCCCACGGGGACCCGGCCCACTATACAGGTAGATGTAGCGGCTTCTGTATGCACACGAACCATTTGCCGACGCCTCGCGGAAGCGAATCTGCGATCCCAGCGTCTCTTGCGTTTGCTGCCATTGACACTGGAACATCGCTGGCTCCGTGTGCGTTGATGCCAGGCCAAAGTTACGTGGAAAGCCACGGACTGGTGGCAGAATCCCAACTTTGCTATTGAGCGCCACACCTCCACCACTGCAGGCATTATGGTCTGGGGAACTATTGCCTACGATATCCGATCAGCTCTAGTAGTGGTAAGTGTATCATTGACGGGCCAGCGGTATGTGGATGAGATCCTACTGCCCCATGTGCTCCCTTTCCTGGCCGGGATTCCAAATGCGCTACACCAGCAAGATAATGCCGGCCTGCACACGGCTCCGGGGTGCCCAGGACTGCCGACGTCATGTCCAGAGACTTCCATTGACTGCCCACTTCCCGGACATCTTCCCTATCGAGCATGAGTGAGACCAGTTGAAACGCCTGCTGAGGCCATGCTGCAGTATCCGGGATTTAGAGCACACCGTCTAACACGTGTGGGCCAGTCTGCTGCAGAGCAACATCAGGCGTCTGTTCGCCTCCATGCCGGACCGTATTGCAGCATATATCGTCACACGAGGCGGTGCGACGCGCTATTGAAGATGACCGGACTGCGTGCCACAGATCCCTCTGTAATTGTCCTGCAGCTCTGTTTTTGCCATCATGTGTAGCATTCATCTGTATCATTACGCCCATAGAATTTCAGTTCAATCCGATGCTTACTTCTTGGTGCGAAAAATTGCATTGTCCGTGAGTGTACTTCTAGATTCCGAAAATATATTTACAAAAAATATCGTGTACAAAGATATTTTCCAACGTCGTTAATAAACGCTTGAATAGCAATAAGTGATTTCTAGAACCCGTTGTATTCTTATCTCAACGGGGTTTACAGCCAGTAAGAAATAAATACGAAAGGCTAGCCAACAGATGGCAGCACGTCAGCTGTATTTAGCGGCAAATGAAGTGGTTGATTTTCTGCCATGGAAAACTGTCAAATGATGAACACCTGAAAGCAGTGTTCTTTGGAAATACGACAGTTCCTTAGGAATGAATATTCCACAATGTTGTCTGCTCTGTCATATATTGTGTCTGATTAAATAGTAAGAGGTCAGTCATATATTGCTTCCAATGTTTAGGACATTTCTCATAATCCTCGTGCCCCCAACTTCATTAAAAAACGAGTGTTAGGGTTCCTCTTCTGCGATAGATGGCGCAAAAAATCACTCCTTGGGCGTGGCTTTTACGTCTTGAAAGACTGTCGCAGAAGTTGGCGTCACCGAATCACTGCAGACCTCGCCGAATGGAAGCGGTTGGCTCCACAATCAAAAGACAAAGCTCGCGCCGTTACGTTTTAACCAATAACGTTGTTTGGGGTGGAGCTGAGTATGTAGGAGGAGTTTCTATAGCTCAAATTTAGCTGTTCTCTGCTAATGCACGCATTTTCTCTTTAAAAAATGAACGTACAGTAGGATTTAAGATGATTTATGGGAGACAAGATTCCAGTCTCACTTTTTGACCCATTCAATTATTTTTATTTGGCCTAGATAATTTTAAAAAATCAGACAGAAATAAGAGATTTCGTTTCCTCCAGACAGAAACACTGCTAAGCTAACTTGCCGCCCCGGTGGGGCAGTGGATCTAAGCGATGGCTTCTGATCATTCATCCGAAAGAGGTCCGGGTTCGAATTCCGGTGAGGCACGGATGTTGTGTTTCGTCTTACGGGGCTGGCTCCCTCCCTTCCCTGGAACCAGTGGCCCTAAATTAGGGACGGGCGACTGCTTATATCCCATTCAGTTGCTCACGGTGGTCGTTAAACCTCCAATCCAAAAAAAGGCTAACTTATCGCGCCATCTAGCGCCTAAGTTGGAATACTTTCGAGTCAGATAAATTCAATTTTAAATAAAATTCTAACAATTTTTTCGGAATAATAACTGTGGCACGTATTAGCCATAGGTTGTTTTTATTTGTAATCAAAATTTCAAACACTAGAAAGTAATAGTCTTCGAGAAAATGTGTACAAAAGAATTTACATTTCAGATAGAGGATAGAATTTCTTTTACACTCGTTCGAAGACAGCCTTAACCCCCTCACCCCTCCAGTAGCGGAATTACTACCGATGTGTTTTGTAGCGGGATTACTGTCGATAACTTTTATTTCGGGAACCTGTAAGTTGTTTCAACGGTGTTTTGAGAGGGAAAGGAGGGTGAAGATGTGATATTGGATTTATACTTTTTACGATGAAGTTGGAAGGCATTCTATTGTAGAATAACATCAAATTAAACACAGAATTTACTCCATACGACTGACGTCTGCTTTGCTCACTTAAAAGTTGCTGCTTCTCGCTATGCAAATCCCGAACATTGAACATTTGGTGCCAAAAATGAATGAAGATGGGATCAGAATGAATATATGTATTCCTTACATTACGAATCACACAACAAAGATGCAGTGCAAATATGCCAGTGTATTTATGTTTACCATGGAAGACAAGCGGTAAATGTATAAAGGCGAATAAAACAGGTGAAGCTCCACCCTCGGGAATCGTCACCAATTCGACATCCTCACGGAAATCGCTCCATCGCTTTAGGTACGTGCGGTTCGCCTATATGCTGCCCATTCTGCGTTTCTATTTGCCCATTCTAGCCAAAGAGATGAGAATAAGACTTCTGGAGATTCCCTGGGTCTCTTAATCGTGAAGCCGCAAAGTGTTGTTCACATGATACCCATCCAGTTTCAGCTGTCGGTATTTTTGAATGGATGACTTTTGGTCGCAGAAATCATGTTAAGACTGTCTTTGAATGAGTGTAACGGAAATTCTGTCCTATATCTGTAATGCAAATTCTTTTGTACACATTTTCTCGAAAACTATTACTTTGTAGAGTTTGAAATTTTGAGCACAAAGAAAAACAACTCATAGCTAATATATAGGTGTCGCAGTTATTTTTCCGAAAAATTTGTTAGATTTTTTTAATTTATTTATCTGACTCGAAAGTATTCCGATTTGGCGCTAGATGGCGCCAGAAGTTAGCTTGGCAGTGTTTCTATGTGGAAGAAACGAAATCTCTGATTTCTGTCTGATTTTTTTAATTCTCTAGGCCAAATAGAAATCAAATGGGCACTGAAGTGAGATTGGAATCTTGTCTTCTATAGATCATCTTAAATTCTACTGTGCGTTCATTTTTTGAAGAGAAATGTGTAAATTACCAGAAAACACTAGAATTTCAGACAGAAACTACGCCTACCTACTAAGCTCCACCCCCAAACAATATCATTGGTTAAAACGTGACAGCGGGTATTTTGTCTTTTCATTGTGGAGCCAACGAGAGACCGCTTCCATTCTGAATATGGTACGATCTTCAGTCATTCGATGACACCAACTTCTGGGACAATCCCTCAAGACTTAAAAACCACGCCCAAGGAGTAATATTTTGCGCCATCTATCGCAGAAGATGAAGTCTAACAGTCATTCAAAGACATCCTTAATATCTAATCGTAATAAATTATACATCATACACGGATAAAGTTTTCAATTTTAACGTTATGTTTTGTTTTGAACTAGCACTAACGTTTCACGAATTTCAATTTAAAATAGAAATGGGAAAATGCCTCAAAATGATTAAGAATTTTATAAATCCGGCACATTTTCTCACACATCGCCAGCAAGTTACGATGAAAAATTAGAAACATTTGCGACGAAAGAATGCGATTCGGTCAACGCAAAATGCATTTCAATAGCCTTGGAAACCACTAGCTTTCCGATACTTTAATGGCCGCCCCTCGCTGTTATAGGCTTCACGCAAAAGTGGTACTGCTGTATTGACGAGGGTATCTCCATATATCATATTCTAACCTCCTTGGTCCTAGCGATCACACACTACAATCCCGTACCCGACCTTTTTCACATCTTTTGCCCGACCTCAATCATCAACAGCCCCTCTCTACTTACCGGCCTGATTCTAATACTGCATTGTTTTGATTACATAGCCGTACGCTCAGTATATGAAAATATCAAACACCTTTAAGTGTATATATATATATATATAATAGGGATGTAAGGTCAAGTGATGCGTAACATCACAGCCTCTCCTTGACAAATGTCAACCCCGCCTTCTCGTGGTGCATCCTGTTCCCACTAAAGGGGCTCTGACGACCGCCCATAGCGGTATAACTATACCATCGGGATTAGAGGAAATTCTATCCCACACTCACCAACCCGCTTGGCCAGCGTGGTGAGTTATGGCCAAACCCCTCCAAAATGATTCCACAACTTAAATCTTGGCCCTCAGTCTCCGGCAGCTGGAATGTACCTGGCCAAGGCAGCGGCCAGTGCGACATGAAGGCAGAGGGTGCTAAGAATCCCCGGAGGACCGGACTAGGCTGCCATCTGATGCTGACCTTGGCAACGTACAATGGACGCTCCCTATCTTCTGATTCAAGGCTTCTTGAATTGGAAGAGGAATTACAAAGGATCAAGTGGGACATCGTGGGGCTAAGTGAGGTAATGAGAAAAGGAGAAGATCTCATCGAACTGAAAAGTGGACATCTCTTCTACTATCGTGGGACAGATACTGGCAGAACTAGTGGTGTTGGATTTATAATAAACAAGAAACTGAAGGATAAAGTTGTAGAAGTTGAAAGTTCCTCTGACAGAGCTGCACGACTTGTTATCCAACTCTCGAAAAGATACCAGGCTCAGATTATTCAAACTTATGCACCCACCACAAGTCATCCTGAAGAAGAAATTGAAGAATTTTATGAGGAAATTTGTCATCTAAATAATAAAGGTAAGCAGCACTTGAAAATAATTATGGGAGATTTCAATGCAAAAATAGGGCAACGGCAACAGAATGAAACTTCAGTAGGTAAATTCGGTCACGGCAACAGAAACCAGCGTGGAAATACTCTCGTTGAGTTTGCAGAGGCAGAAGGGTTTTTCATCTTGAACTCCTTCTTCAAGAAAAAGCCACACAGGAAATGGACATGGAGACATCCAAATGGGACGACAAATGAAATTGATTTTATTATGTGTAACAAAAAATTCGTCATAGAAGACTGCAGTGTGCTAAACAAGTTCAACACAGGTAGTGACCATAGATTGGTGAGATGTAAGATGCACCTCAACGCTAAACTTGAACGTGGCAAGCTCATAAGACAAACAAAGTCTATTGACATAACCAACCTCAAAAAACACCATAATACCTTCAAGTTAGAACTGAAGAACAGGTTCTCTGCTTTAGAAGACCTAACATCGGAAGAAGTGGACATCTCTGAAGTTAACAGAAAAGTAACCAAAGCTCTTATGGAAACAGCAACAAAATTAGCTGGGTCTAAGAACAAGTTGCATGTGAACAAATTATCAGGAAAAACCAAAATGTTGATGCAAAAAAGAAGAGAGATGAGGACAACTAAAGAAGATGTGACTTCCAAAGTGGAATATATAGAGCTATGCAAGACAGTAAGAAAAAGTATCACTGAAGACGTAAGGAAATTCAACTGTGAACTAGTGAGGAAAGCAATTGAAAACAACCAAAGCCTAAAGATAGCAAAGAGACATCTCAGTAAGGGAAGAAAACAGATTATGGCACTGAGAAAAGAAGATGGTTCTGTAACAAGAAATAGAGGCGAAATTTTGACAAGAGTGAAAGATTTCTACTCCAAATTATATGAAAGGGATGATATATGCACTCCAGACATCATGAAAGATACCAGTACCAGAGTTCCTCCAGTCCTTCCAGCAGAAGTTGCACATGCAATCAAGAACATGAAGCGAGGAAAAGCTCCAGGAGAAGATGGAATTACTGTAGACATCATACAAGAAGCAAGTGGAGAAATCGAAACAGTTCTCGCCCAAATTTTCACTCGATGCCTTAATGAAGGAAAGATTCCTGAGGATTGGAACACCGCTACAATGATCCTGCTACATAAGAAAGGTGACATTGAGGATCTCGGAAACTACAGACCTATCAGCCTCCTATCAGTAGTTTATAAAATCTTCACTAAAGTTCTTTCACACCGCTTGAAGGTAACACTGGACATGGCTCAACCGAGAGAACAAGCTGGATTCAGGAGTGGCTACAGCACAATAGATCATATCCACGTGCTGAGAGAACTAATTGAAAGAGCGAGGGAATATGAACTTCCATTGTGCATGGCTTTTATCGATTATGAAAAAGCCTTTGATTCGGTGAAACCATCAGCAGTTACAATGGCTCTGAAAACCTGCGGTATTGAAGATGCATACATTAATATTATTAATAACATCTATGAAAATGCAAGTGCAAAGATTAGGCTGTTTGAAAATACAACACACGTAAAAATTGGAAAGGGAGTGAGACAAGGTGACAACATATCTCCGAAGCTCTTTAATGCCACATTGGAGGGTGTTTTTCAGTCGCTGAGCTGGGAAAACAAGGGGATAAAGATTAATGGAGATTATCTAACCCACCTTCGTTTTGCTGATGACGTAGTCATTTTTGCAACTACCCCATCAGAGCTGCAGAGTATGATCCAGGAACTTGCTGACAAGAGTAAAGAAGTGGGATTAAAAAATGAACTTTCAGAAGACAAAAGTGATGTTCAATGCTTTTACAAGAAATGAAGATTTATCGATTGATGGAGAAAAGCTGGAGATAACAGACACGTACGTTTATCTTGGACAGCAGATATCAAGTGAGGGTCACATTGATGAAGAAATTAATCGGCGTACAAAACTTGCCTGGAGAGCTTTTGGAAGAAACAGCATAATTTTCAAGAGCAATATGCCATTATGTCTTAAAAGAAAAGTGTTTGATCAATGCATCCTTCCAGTGCTTACGTATGGTGCAGAGACGTGGACCTTAACTAAAAGAGACATACAAAGGCTGCAGACAACTCAAAGAAGCATGGAGAGGTGCATGCTTGGTGTAACCAGGAGAGATAAGAAGAGGAACTCGTGGATCCGAAAAATGACTAGAGTGGAAGACATCATGATCAGAGTTAAATCCCTGAAATGGCAATGGGCTGGACATACTGCCAGAAGGACAGATCATCGATGGACAGCCGAAATTTTAGATTGGATTCCAAGGGACAGGAAAAGACCCAGAAGAAGACCACATGGGAGATGGGTGGATGAAATTCGAAAGTATGCAGGGGTGACATGGAAGAGACTGGCACAAGACAGACCGTTGTGGAGGAAACTTGGGGAGACCTTCGTCCAGCAGTGGATTGATAATGGTTGACAATGATGATGATGATGATGCCGGAATAATGTAAGTTAGCCCCGCAGGGTTTGCACCGTGAGGCTGTGCGGTGCAAACTATCTGGAATAACATCAGCTAAATACATACGACGGGTAATTACACAGGTTTGCTTCGCTCTTTTTGTTTTGCTCATTATTGAAAGAGCGCAAGCATTAAGTGGTGGAATGGATGTGTCGATAAACAACTGCTTCAGGAAAAATTTAATGTACACTGCCTGACAGAGCAAATGCCACACCATGAAGGAATGATCGAAAACAGACCAAACTGCACACACAGATAGCCAAGTAGGTCCTGAGCGAATGATTTAATTGTGACATACAGACTAGGCTCTAGTGGCCGAATATACAGGATGATCAATAAGGAGTGTGGCCCCCATTTTGGGCGATACAGTGTTGAATCCGACGGCGTCGAGGCAATGAGAGTCCGAATAGGTATCGTGGAACATGTGGTGTTGATCCGAGTCTACAGTTTATCTTCATTTTGCGCGGGTGGGAGGGTACTCAACCGAAATCCTATCGTGTCCCACAGATGCTCGATGGGCAACAGGTCGGAGGATCGTGTTGGCCACGGAAGCATCCGCACATCGTGTAAAGCATTCAGGCTGATCCGACCGGTATGCGGTCTGGCGTTTTCCAGTTGAAAAACGGCGTTTGGGATGCCCTGCAGATACAATAGTGCCACGGGCCGCAGCACCGCGTCAACATAGCGGCGTGTCATAAATGTGCCCGTAATGCGTACCGGCGGTGAACGGCTGTTGGCGCTGATAGCACCCCACACAATGATTCCACGCTGCCGTGCCGTGTGGCGCTCCAGAGTGGCGGAGAAATCCGCCAGTTGGCCAACACGACTCGTTATCCAACTCTCGAGAAGATACCAGGCTCAGATTATTCGAACTTATGCACCCACCACAAGTCATCCTGAAGAAGAAATTGAAGAATTTTATGAGGAAATTCGTCATCTAAATAATAAAGGTAAACAGCACTTGAAGATAATTATGGGAGATTTCAATGCAAAAATAGGGCAACGGCAACAGAATGAAACTTCAGTAGGTAAATTCGGTCACGGCAACAGAAACCAGCGTGGAAATACTCTCGTAGAGTTTGCAGAGGCAGAAGGGTTTTTCATCTTGAACTCCTTTTTCAAGAAAAAGCCACACAGGAAATGGACATGGAGACATCCAAATGGGACGACAAGGGAAATGGATTTTATTATGTGTAACAAAAAATTCGTCATAGAAGACTGCAGTGTGCTAAACAAGTTCAACACAGGTAGTGACCATAAATTGGTGAGATGTAAGATGAACCTCAACACTAAACTCGAACGTAGCAAGCTCATAAGACAAACAAAATGTATTAACATAACCAACCTTAAAAAACACCATAATACCTTCAAGTTGGAACTGAAGAATAGATTCTCTGCTTTAGAAGGCCTAATATCGGAAGAAGTGGATATTTCTGAAGTTAACAGAAAAGTAACCAAAGCTCTTATGGAAACAGCAACAAAATTAGCTGGGTCTAAGAACAAGTTGCATGTGAACAAATTATCAGGAAAAACCAAAATGTTGATGCAAAAAAGAAGAGAGATGAGGACAACTAAAGAAGATGTGACTTCCAAAGTGGAATATATAGAGCTATGCAAGACAGTACGAAAAAGTATCATTGAAGACGTAAGGAAATTCAGCTGTGAACTAGTAAGGAAAGCAATTGGAAACAACCAAACCCTGAAGACAGCAAAGGGACATCTCAGTAAGGGAAGAAAACAGATTATGGCACTGAGAAAAGAAGATTGTTCTGTAACAAGAAATATAGGCGAAATTTTGACAAGAGTGAAAGATTTCTACTCCAAATTATATGAAAGGGATGATACATGCACTCCAGACATCATGAAAGATACCAGTACCAGAGTTCCTCCAGTCCTTCCAGCAGAAGTTGCACATGCAATCAAGAACATGAAGCGAGGAAAAGCTCCAGGAGAAGATGGAATTACTGTAGACATCATACAAGAAGCAAGTGGAGAAATCGAAACAGTACTCGCCCAAATTTTTACTCGATGCCTTAATGAAGAGAAAATTCCTGAGGATTGGAACAACGCTACAATGATCTTGCTACATAAAAAAGGTGACATTGAGGATCTCAGGAACTACAGACCTATCAGCCTCCTATCAGTGGTTTATAAAATCTTCACTAAAGTTCTTTCACACCGCTTGAAGGTAATACTGGACATGGCTCAACCGAGAGAACAAGCTGGATTCAGGAGTGGCTACAGTACAATAGATCATATCCACGTACTGAGAGAACTAACTGAAAGAGCGAGAGAATATGAACTTCCATTGAGTATGGGTTTTATCGATTATGGAAAAGCCTTTGATTCGGTGAAACTATCAGCAGTTACAATGGCTCTGAAATCCTGCGGTATTGAAGATGCGTACATTAATATTATTAATAATATCTATGAAAATGCAACTGCAGAGATTCGGCTATTTGAAAATACAACACACATAAAAATTGGAAAAGGAGTGAGACAAGGTGACACCATATCTCCGAAGCTCTTTAATGCCGCATTGGAAAATGTCTTTCAATCACGGAACTGGGAAAACAAATGGATAAAGATTAATGGAGATTATCTAACCCACCTTCGTTTTGCTGATGACATAGTCATTTTTGCAACTACCCCATCAGAGCTGCAGAGTATGATCCACGAACTTGCTGACAAGAGTAAAGAAGTGGGATTAAAAATGAACTTTCAGAAGACAAAAGTGATGTTCAATGCTTTTACAAGAAATGAAGATTTATCTATTGATGGAGAAAAGCTGGAGATAACAGACTCGTATGTTTATCTTGGACAGCAGATATCAAGTGAGGGTCACATTGGTGAGGAAATTAATCGGCGTACAAAACTTGCCTGGGGAGCTTTTGGAAGAAACAGCATAATTTTCAAGAGCAATATGCCATTATGTCTTAAAAGAAAAGTGTTTGATCAATGCATCCTTCCGGTGCTTACGTATGGTGCAGAGACGTGGACCTTAACTAAAAGAGACATACAAAGGCTGCAGACAACTCAAAGAAGCATGCAGAGGTGCATACTTGGTGTAACCAGGAGAGATAAGAAGAGGAACTAGTGGATCCGAAAAATGACAAGAGTGGAAGACATCATGATCAGAGTTAAATCCCTGAAATGGCAATGGGCTGGACATACTGCCAGAAGAACAGACCATCGATGGACAGCCGAAATTTTGGATTGGATTCCAAGGGACAGGAAAAGACCACATGGAAGATGGGTGGATGAAATTCGAAAGTATGCGGGAGTGACATGGATTAGACTGGCACAAGACAGACCGTTATGGAGGAAACTTGGGGAGACATTCGTCCAGCAGTGGATTGATAATGGTTGACAATGATGATGATGATGATGATATATATATATATATTTTGCTTAAAAAACAACCTGAAGATCATGACGCGCAACGCAGCAGTTATGAATATTCAGAACTCACAGACTACTAAGTAGAGACATTAAAAAAAATTATTTAACAAGAACTAAAACAATATAGAAAACTTCAAAGCCCAATAGGCATGAGTAAACAATAAAATAAAGTAATAGCAAACCTGAATGTAGAAAGTGTCGAGAATGCCGAGTCTTGGCTTTATCAAGGACAAGCAAAACTCTGCATTTTCTCACCTCCACAAAGACCTAGTTGGAAATGGGAGTATGATCCAGGAACTTGCTGACAAGAGTAAAGAAGTGGGATTAAAAATGAACTTTCAGAAGACAAAAGGGATGTTCAATGCTTTTACGAGAAATGAAGATTTATCGATTGATGGGTTAAAGCTGGAGATCACAGATACGTACGTTTATCTTGGACAGCAGATATCAAGTGAGGGTCACATTGATGAAGAAATTAATCGGCGTACAAAACTTGCCTGGAGAGCTTTTGGAAGAAACAGCATAATTTTCAAGAGCAATATGCCATTATGTCTTAAAAGAAAAGTGTTTGATCAATGCATCCTTCCAGTGCTTACGTATGGTGCAGAGACGTGGACCTTAACTAAAAGAGACATACAAAGACTGCAGACAACTCAAAGAAGCATGCAGAGGTGCATACTTGGTGTAACCAGGAGAGATAAGAAGAGGAACTCGTGGATCCGAAAAATGACAAGAGTGGAAGACATCATGATCAGAGTTAAATCCCTGAAATGGCAATAGGCTGGACATACTGCCAGAAGGACAGACCATCGATGGACAGACGAAATTTTATATTGAATTCCAAGGGACAGGAAAAGACCCAGAAGAAGACCACATGGGAGATGGGTGGATGAAATTCGAAAGTATGCGGGAGTGACATGGAGGAGACTGGCACAAGACAGACCGTTATGGAAGAAACTTGGGGAGACCTTCGTCCAGCAGTGGATTGATAATTGTTGACAATGAGGATATGTATGTAAAGGTGGCTGCATATATATGCAGCCACCTTTAATTATTGTTGGAGGTGGCTGCATATATATGCAGCCACCTCCAACAATAATTCTTGTTATATAAAATATATATAGAGCCACCACCAACAAAAATTCCTGGGTGCGCCACTGCAAGGGATTATTCATTACGGGAATACTATAAAAAGTTCTCATTTTCTTAGTCTTCGGATGTGAAATGTTTTATTTTTTGTTAAATTGCTTTGGCACTTCATGTTTGGAAATTTCAATAGCCACTGACTGTATAATTTGTTGAAGCAAGTTTCTGAGCTATTATTTTTGTTGAAAGGATATGCTCTGAAATTTTTAAAACTTTAGTGTACTTTTAGTTTCTTTTCTAGGAGGAAAGCAAAGAGTTTTTTTTTCCCTTTTTTTTTTTTCGCAGGTGTTTCGAATAGCCTTTTAATTTCATGACTAAACTTAACAAATTGATACGGATATATACGTATTTTTTAATGGCAGGAGATAATTCCTTGAATTTTAAAATGAGATCTTAATGTACTCGAGATCACACACAATTATTGGGTTCGTCAATGTGTAAACTTATTTATTGTTGATTTTTAAAACTTATTAAATAAAAGACTTTAATGTTTCTTATCGATATTCCTGCTCATTATGAATTAACAAAAATGTGAATATTTCGTCAGGAGATATTTTTCAAAGAAGCTAAATGCTTCAAATCCTAATTTTTCTGCATCAGATTTTTTTTGCATCAGGTAAGCTCTGATAATGGAAGCAATTGTGGTGCTTAGAAACATTATGCATGGCAAATATTACGAAAAATTTGTATAGAAAAAATTGAAGAGCTCTACAAAATCTGTGGAAAGCAATTAAAGAAGGCAATTAAAGTCACGCACACGCCACAAAAGGTGCACATGTGGATATTTACTGATGCCCAACGAAACTTGGCAAGTTTCTCTTTTGGCTACCGCTGACAGCATTTTTGTATCTATGTTTTACACTGATTTAAAACGATTTCTTATTTACAGTTTCTTTCTTTTATTGAAGGTTTAACGACCACCGTGAGCAACTCAATGGAATAAAAGCAGTCGCCGGTCTCTAATTTAAGGCCACTGGTTCCAGTGAAAGGAGACAGCCCGTTGCATAAGACAAACACAACAACCATGCCTTACGGGATTCGAACCTGGGCCCTTCTCGGATGAATGGTCATATGCCTAGTAGTTTTCGTCCCGGATGCGTATTTCACAAGTGACTGTACGGAATTGCGATTAAAGCCATTCCCGCCACGCGATTTTTTCAGAGCTATTTTGGAGATTGCGAATAGACGGGTCCTGTGAGTATAGTCAGGTGACTGAGACATGTAAGCTTTGATGCACACGCCATAAGCCATTTTAATGTTCGGGTGTTTTCATTGCGACAATGGTTACCTTCAGTTGTTTTACCCATACAGCCGAAATGCGACAGGAGGTAAATAAAAAGTGTACTTTATTGGTAGGGGAACGTTTGAGTTTTTATGTCAACATGACTTCATGGACTTGTGACTTATCATCCGAAGTACTTTGAATCTATAAAGTTCTCACAGAGCCGACAGATGTCAGCACGTCAGCGCTCACTGCTCTAGCACAGGATAAGTACTGATGTTTTTGGTATGGACACCATGAGTTGTTTAACATTTTTATTTTTTTTCGATGAGAAGGGGGGTTGAAATGTGGATTTGAAGGCATTTTTGATGAAGTTTGGAGGGACATAAATATGAGGAATTTCCTAAATATTACAAAAATATATATATGACCGATCACTTACTATTTTATCAGACACAATATATGGCAAAAAACATAATGGAGTATTTATTCCAACGTGTGTCTTATTTCAACAGGACACTGTTTTGAGGTCTTATTTCGTGTCATTAAGTAGTGCTTTCCTAATACGAAATCACTCTATTTAGTATTTTTTTTTTCCAGCTAGACCTCTTCACATTCATGAGGAAAAAAACTTGATCGTCAGAATAAATATTTCTGTGTGGAGACATACTTTTCATTGTTAAAGGTCCTTTTAAGGGTAATAGAAAGTACCTTTCAAAGTGTACTTTTTAGTATCCTTATAAACGCACTTGCCCAACAGGACGAAACCCACGTTTCGTCCTGTTGCTGCCATCTATTGGCCGATCGACGTGCTGCCATCTATTGGCCGATCGACGTGCTGCCATCTATTGGCCGATACGGAGTATGGTATTCAACTAGCTACTTATTGAAGTCTTCCTCAATTTTAATATTAAGACATATTTCGACTTGTATTCATCTGAGAAATTGCAGATATTCCTTATGATATCATGCACAAAATTACTTTACCGTATTGTTCAATATGGTGATTTGTCACATATGTTAAGTAACCTCACAGTGAATTTCTTAGGAAGCAGAACTTCCCACGATATAATTCAATATGATCATTTCTTACATATGTTAAGTAACCTCACAATGAATTTCTTAGCAAAACGAACCTTCCCCTTTAAAGAAGTGTTTCTGTCACATGACTCACCTCATAGACCCCGCCTACTGGCAATCTCCCTAGTAGCTCTGAACCAATGGCGTGGCGGAAATGGCCTTAATCGCAATTTCCTACATTCACTTGTGAAATAAGCGTCCCGGATGCGTAATTCGCATTTCGACATGCAGTGCGCGATTACGTTCTCTAGACCAGGATTTCGCTTAAGGGGCGGAGCTAAAAACTGGGGTCACGTGGCTACCTAGTAATGACCAAGCTACCCACTATTTTCAGGTGGTGGCTGATTAGCCCTAACATATTTTGGAATGGTGATATTTTTGTTTTGACACCGTTTGTTGTTCATAGGTATCTCCAAGGAGGTTAGAATACAACAAGAGGCGCGCTTAAGCGCAACGTAAAGTTGACGAAGCCATTTCTTTCCTACCTCCATCAGCCGCCAGTCGTTGTCGGCCATTTGCACTGGTACAAGAGCAGAACCCTTTGGGAGCGTGCTGCTCAACGTTTGTTCGGTTCATTTCTATTTCTAGCTGGTGTTGCAACATCAATAACAATCTGCACGTATTTTATTGAAGTGGTATGGTGTTTAGCTTCACTTGTATCACGTATACCGTCCAGTCAGAATATTTCCAGTTGTTTAGAGTTTAAATGATATGCATATTGCCTGCAGTGTAAGCGAAAACACTGAAAAACGCGAAGAACCGGTAATTTGTTTACAAATATAGTGGCTTATAAAATCCAAACTACTGTGCCGATTCAAATTCTGCAAACAGTTATTTAAAGATCATGAACTGAAGTTTCTTCCAGTATATGTTACAGCTCCCTGGATGTTTACTCTGATTTTTAAGGTAGTTAACCAAAACAATCCAGCGTAAGAAACACATGGAAATAGAAGCAAACCTATGAACCCATATAATATATATACAGTATATTACAGATTTCAACCTGTTAAAATAAAGATTAGTGGATCTCCCCTTGCCCAGTCACTGGCCATCAATCAAAATTGGATCTTCATATCTCAGCAAAGGAAACTGCTAAACTGAATTTAGTTTTTTTACTCCCCCTCCCCCCTCTAGTATTTCCTTCATTTACTGGATTTTACATTTTTTTCTGTGTCAGAGGAGAAAAAACACTTTAAATTAAATTCTTTCCCGAATTTAATGTTTTGAAGTTTCTTTATGTGTAATACAACCGATTTTTGTCTTTTTAAAACTGGAAAAAAATGTAGCTATTAGGGGATTATTTGGTTAGTAGCTCTCACCGAGCACTATTTATGGGGGTGAAGCTTGTGTATAAGTAAGAATCTCTACACTGGGCCTATCTGCTTAATGTTAGTAGTTAATTTAGAGATGCAGGAAATAAACAATTCTGGAAAAAAAATATCAAGCTAGGGGGCACACAAGCTTCCCATGCAATGATCATCACCTGCTCCGTGCAAAGAGAATGGTTTCACTTGCCGTATTACTCTGTGTTACAGAAAAACGCTCTTGCATGAAATCCTTCACAGTAAAATTTCAGTATTATTAGTAAAAAAAGAATCTATGACACAACATCAATAATAATGCTGCTTACCTTTATTGAAATAATTGAGAAAAATATCCCTGGTTTCATCACTCCTTCTAAGCCAAGTCCAAGCTTCAGCATTTTCTACTAAATGGCTGTGGTTATGATTTTCTTCTATGATAGCAGTGAGGCCTTCTTTAACATATGCATCTCTGTAGCGAACATCTTTACTATACCGTTTTATTCTTACTTGCTTTGCAGTTTTTATTTTTCTTTGTCAGCTCTTCATCCTTGTAAAAAAGAAACAGATATTATTATTATTATTTGTTATCATATATTTTTATTTATTATTATTAACTTTTTATGTACTGTTATTGTTTACTTTTTTGTTTTTTTACTGTTATTATTTACTTTTTACTTACTGTTATTATTTAATTTTTATTATGTACTCTAATTATTAACTTTTTAATTTTTATTATTTACTTTTTATTTATTCTTATTTTTCTTCATCCTTGTAAAAAAGGAACAGATATTATTATTTGTTATTATATATTTTTATTTATTATTATTTACTTTTTATTTACTGTTATTATTTACTTTTTAATTTTTATTATTTACTTTTTATTTATTCTTATTTTTCTACATCCTTGTAAAAAAGAAACAGATATTGTTATTATTATTTGTTATTATATATTTTTATTTATTATTATTTACTTCTTACTTTACTGTTAGTATTTACCTTTTATTTACTGTTATTATTTACTTTTTAATTTTTATTATTTACTTTTTATTTGCTCTTATTATTTACTTTTTAATTTTATTTATTTACTTTTTATTTATTCTTATTTTTTATTATTATTTTATTTTATTTATCATTTTTTTAGTAATTTTGTGTAGTAAATACCGAACCCTTACCTTTTTATATTTTCCATGTCCTGAATGCTGACAGACATAATCCCTGTTGAAAACAAATTTTGATCTTTCACTGTATGCAACAGTGCTCCTCACAATCCAGGAGGTATGAGTATTGTCTGCAAAATTCTGAAGCCACAACTGAAAATGATTGCCGTTCTTTAATTCAACGCGCAGTTTACATATAAAGCACCACCTGAAAATAGTGGGTAGCTGGGTCATACTAGGTAGCCACGTGACCCCAGTTTCTAGCTCCGCCCCTTAAGCGAAATACTGAATCTCTGGCTAGCGTGTGATTGGTCTAGAGAACGTAATCGCGCACTGCATGTCGAAATGCGAATTACGCGTCCCGGATACCCTGCATAAAGGTGAGATTATATATAAAGCGTTTAAAATATTTGCCTTAACGGATTATCGTAAAATACTGTTTATCATAAAAATAGGCTGTGTCGAACTTCATAAAATTTGTATGAGTGAATTTTCCATACAGCAGCGCGGACTTCTTTACTAAAGTATTAGGTTGTCAGACCTAATACAGAGATCGGGTTTGAAAGGAAGGTAACAAACACTTCTGTCCCATTGTCAGGAGGAAAATTATAGTAAACTAAGATTTATTTATCTTTTAATTTGACGACCACCATGAGCAAATCAGTGGGCTATAAGCAATCGTCTGTTCCTAATTTAGGGCCACTGCTTCCAGGGAAGGGTGAGAACGAAGGCCGTAAGACGAACACAACATGCATGCCTCACTGGGATGTGAAGCCGTACGCATTTCGGACGAATGAGCTTAGACCACTGCACCACCGGTGCGGCCAACTAAGATATTCCAGGCATGTTTTGCTTAAAAAGCAATTACGATTGTTCTTTAGCAAATAAACAAGAAAAAAGAACAAATATTCTCATTGAACAACATGTTTAAAAAGAAACAAAAGCTCATGAAATATCAAGATTTTATTTTCAAGCCTTTGTAAAAAACGTGGGGAATCAGCGAGCTTGTTGAAAGTAGAAAAAAAATAGGCGCAAAAGTTGATGCTTTCTGTATGTTCATTCATTTTTTATTATAATTGCTGTTAAGCGCTTGACATTGGCTAATTTGTTTTTCTGTTAATGCAGAAAGGAAATTCCTACTGGTTTGAACTGGAACGGGCTTCAGAGGCATGAGTGTAAGTAATTGTAAACCCGCAGGGAACGCAATAGCCTTAATAGGAAGGGAAGACCTTCTTTTTTTTTTTTTTTTTTAGGAATGTTTCAGTTCGCGGTTTTTAATTTGTTCAATTTGAAAATGACGTACATAAAAAAACAAAAACAAGATTAAGTTTTGCTAAATGTAGTTAATTTTTTACCCCTGTCGTTCTTGTTCATAGTGAAGTTCTTGGAAATGAACACTGTGATAATCCTAGGTGTGTTACTAATTATTCAAAGACGCTTGTCTTTATGATATAGTTAACTGAACATCCTTTTACTGACACATGAAAGCCACTTACCTTTTTGAGGCTTGCCCCCGTCTTGTAACATTTCTTGCACGTTAATAGCGGGGTTCTTGTAGCATCTCGCAGGGCAAGTTGATGTTTTTTCCTCTTCTTCAGTTCTCTACGTTACACACGTATATCTGCAGGTGAACGCGTATATTTTTGTGTGTGACGTAACAGAAGAAGAGGGAAAAACATCAACTTGCCCTGCGGGACGCTACAAGAACCGCGCTATTAACGTGCAAGAAATGTTACAAGAGGGAGGCAAGCCTCAAAAAGGTAAGTTGCCTTCATGCGTCAATGTACAATATGTACGTGAAATAAAAGATATTATGGACACTAAGTGGTCCATTGAGCTATTATGGCATATCCTTTTAAACGCGTTTCAGTTATGAATATGCATCCGATTACATAACCTGTACTATTCCCGAAAAATTCGCTTGAATTTTCGTAAACAACACCGCATAACTTACGTAAACACACCGACTTTTAAATTCAGAACACTACGTAATAAGCTAAACACAACCAAATCACAGCAAAATGTGCAGTATCTATCCACAATAAATTGCAATGAGCGAACGAATACCAAATAACTTAAAATTTGAAACCTATAGACCGTATGCATTGACGTCACGAAACCGCGGTTCGCGTCACCTTTTCGTCTGCTGCTTTTTTACAGAATAACTGGTGCACAAGTGAGATCAAAGATGCATTTCATCACTTCTGTGGATCATTTTTAATTCAATTAGCCAGATTACTAGATCCATTCACAAAAGCAGCCATTGCAACTACATGTAGATTAGGCCAGTTCGATATAAGTGTGCGGAATTTCCGTTCAAAATAAGTAGTACGCAAGTTTTTGCAGATACTTAGTTGAGTGACTTTCTTTTTTCATCTGTTTATTGGACTGCAAAGGGGAAGAACCAAGAGCATTGTTTTAACATCCACCCCCACCCCCCGGTTTTGTGTTAGATGCAGCCAAGGCCATTATATGTCAACGGCTTTGTTCACGTTTTAAAGCCTTTCCTCTTAATTTCTTTGAAGCAGATAGTTGAACTAACTCGGTCACCCATGGACCAATTTTCATTTTACCAAATCTTCAACATATGCTGCATTTGTATCCTTCAGATGTACGTTCAATCCAAGGATATTTCAAGTACCAAGATGCTTTCTTTCGTTTGTCAGTGAAACTCGTCATCATTATACAGTATCTGGTCCCATACATTTTTATGTATTATCTGCATCCGATGCACTCTTTCTTTCACTAGGCACTTGTTGTGGCAGATCCGAAAGCACAAGAAAGGGAACAACTGCTGTATTACGTTCTGTTGCACCCTGGTAGAAAGTCTTCAATACAAAGTTTTGATTTCATAACTCCAGCTGTTTGAGATTTACAAAATTTATGTTTGATTGATTTATCTTTATATCCAACGTTGTTCTACCGATTTCGTTTAAATTCGACGGAGTTGAAACTTTTCATCATGTATCTTCCCTAGACATTTTCTTGGCTGATTTCTTTTCAAAGCGAACCCGAATTTCTTTTTTCTTTCAAACTTTGTAAAACAATTTCCCTTTGCCAATAAGTCCGAAATGCCGAATTTCTAGTTTGTGACTGAAGCCATTGCAGAGATATTGCATTGAAAAAGTTATTGACTTATTTCTATTTCAATTGAGCACTCTTAACCGATTTCATTCAAATTCAATGGGGTGCTTATAGAAGGTTCTAAATTCTGGATTTGTCGCTCAAGCCATTTCTGAGAGAGCAGATTAGAAAATTTTCTTGGGAGCTTTCTTCTTAAATCGAACGTCATTTAACGGATATTTTTTTAATCGACAAAATTATTATTTTTTGCTAAAATGTCCAAAATACCGAATTTGAATTTTGTAACCCAAGTCATTTAAGAGATATTGTGTTACAAAAGTATGGGAACACAGACAGACTCTGCGAGAAAAAAAGTCACCCTTATATAGCTCCTTCATATAAACAAAGTATATGAATGGAAAGTAAAAATTCAGGACATTTCATAAAAATATTTGTGAATGATTATTTTAATAACAGTGTAAAGCATTTCATAGCGTCATTTGTTTGTGAAAGCAGACAAGTGAACTCTCTTTGCCGTTACCCTAGTATTTCAGGTAAAGAAATGTCTTGGACCTGTTGGATTTATTGCTGACTGCGTTACTGCGCACATCAACGAATGGAACATCAAATGAAAAGCTAAAAACAGGCCTTGCCTGGGCTTTCGAATAACCTCAAAGTGTTGGCTTTCAACAGAAATTTCGTTTCTCAACCTACTTCGTTAAGGATTATGATACTGCTCACACTCAACCAAATGATGCGAGGGCAAGTGCGAGCTGGTCCAATAGCTGATTTGTCTTCGCAATTGGTACTGCGCTTTTTGTCCGGCACTATACTGAATGACAATCAAAAGTAAATAATGTTTAAAAAATTCACACTATATCTGTGTCTTCCTCTTGAGATCGTTTCTTTCTGTATATGAACTTGTCGATCATGTAGCTTCGATTTCTTTCGGATGGAATATGACAAAACATCATCATCATATGTGTACGTGGGTGGGTGTTTATCTTCGTTTGTTACACCCTCCCAAATGGGAGGGTGTTGATATTTTATATAGGGGGAGCTGAAGAAATTTTGGGGTGTTGGGGGTGTGTGTATACATCCCTGGTAGCAAAGGAGTTCAAAGGGGAAAGGGCCGCGTGTGGCCTAGTGGGCAAGGTTTGTGACTGCCACGGAAAGGGCCGCAGGTTCGTTCCCAGGCAGGTACAAACGCTCGATCCACTAAATAACCGCCGTGCGTCGGATGGGCACGTTAAGCCGTCGGACCCTGGGTACTGGCTCCCCGGTAATAAATAAGGGCGTCTTCCTCCCCTTTCTACTTCACTACCATGTCACTTTCCTATCGGGCGCTCTAGCCCAAATCTCGTAGTTTTCTATTTCTAAGGGTTGTTTAAGACCTGGAGTCAGACACACCCTTCCTAAAATCCTCTACATATGATCATTTTTATGGTCAGTTCAAAGGGGAAGAACCAAGAGCTTTATATATACACACACATGCACTGACATATTAACTTTTTAGTTTTGGGCTATTATTAGCTTTTTGTACGAAAGCAAATTTACAGCAAATTACTATCAATGTAGAAAACTCATTGTGCAACGTTATTTATGTATCGCAAAAAAAGAAACTGTAATATTTAAAAGAATTTTTTTTAAAAAGAGAAGACTATTTCCAGGAAACTTTACGCAGTTTGTCGAAAAACTTTGGACTGTTCACCGTCGTTCATTATCAGCAGTGATTGAAGTGTAATTCATAACAAAATATATTTGTTATGCACTTAAAAGACACAAATGTTGTGACATTTAAGGAAAAACTGTTTCCAAGAATGGCGTCCCCAAAAGCAAAACACGAGTTTGCACTTTTTCTTGCACCCCACCAAAGGTAAGCTGACTAGAAGTCCCCAATTCTTGAGGACAGTCCTCGAATTTAGTTTACTGCCCCCAAAAACGTCCGATGACTTTGGGGACGCAAATTGTCCTCAAATGTCCTCGAATTTACACTTCCTTTTTAGCTCGTTACATTTCTAATGAAAAAATTTCTTAAAAGTAGTTTTCGTTGAACTAATTTTCCGACATGCTTCTTGTGAAAAGAAATGCTGACTTTTTTTTCTTCTTTCCGAATTTAACGACCACCGCGAGCAGCTCTAAGAACTATAAGCAGTCACCTGTCTCTAATTTGGAGACATTCGTTCTAGGGAAGGGAGAGAGCAAGTGTTGTAAGACAAACACACCATCCATGTCTCAGTCGGGACTCGAACTCTTACCCACTTGTACGAATTGTCAGTGGCCAGCACTAGGACACTGAACTACTAGCGCGGTCAAGTTTCGACTGTACTTGACCTAAGTTTCTCCAAAAACTTTGGCAAAATGGAAAATTTGCCATACAATTAGTTTGGTGTGCAGCTTGATTTTAATTAGGCACATGTAGACCGTATGCTGACCGTATGCATATGACGTCACAGCAAGGTAAACCATCCTAGCAAACGCCCTGGTGATCGACTGGTGTACAAATACTGCTTAGATTTGCATTGCGGAGCGTTAAGGAAGATGGTGTTATAAGCTATTTTTGGCTGCGGCAACCAAACTGGGAGAGCTAATGATGTGTCCTATTATAGATTTCCTTCTGAGTGAACGAAGTGAAATCAGAATTATAAAAAAATTATTCAGAAGCGCCAAAATTTGTGGTTATCACGTATCAGCAGAGTTGACGTTGATGACCTGAAACGAAGGAACATTAGAATGTGTAGTTTACATTTTGTAACAGGTATGTTCATAAATTTACTGATGCGTTATCTACAAAAACTCTTTAAAGACCTTTAGACTGGAATTAGCCTTTCTTTATGAATGACTTGCACGATTTCATTTGCTCGGGAGTGAAGACGTTAGTGCAAAAAAAAAAAACGAAATAATTAACAGTATCGCCGTGTTCTATCCTTGGCAAGAGCTCAATATTGTTCAGGAGAAATAATGTTCAGAAGAATTAAAAATGATTTATACCATGACTTAATATCATTAAATATTCGTACTCATAATTATGAAACCAGGAATCGATCAACACTCATACCTAATTTCCCTCGGACAGAAACAATTAAAATGAATATAAATTATTCGGGTCCAAAACTTTGGAACTCTTTGCTTTGTGACATAACATCTATTAACAATTTTGACCTATTTAAAAAAATCCAAACACCACCTTATGAACAAGTCTCTCAATTAGTATGAAATTAACCCGGGCTGGGCGCTGAATATTTCACGGCTTATGAATAGACCCTGTACCTATATACACTTATGTATTTATTTAATCTTTCAGTTATATTCAATATGCCTTTGACTTGTCTTTTGTATTGTTGTTTGTTGTTTGTGTCTTTTTTTTTGTCCTAGGGGTGGGAGGGCTGTGTCAGGCCGAAAGGCCTTTTCCCTCCACCTCCTGGTTGCTACATTTTTTGTAATTGATTGTATAGTTTGAATTCTGAACTGTAATATGTGGCAACTTAAAAACGAATAAATGAAATGAAAAAAAATGAGCATGGAATTACATATGGATCGCCACAATTGCCCAATAACTTTAATTTATCAGAATAAAGCTATTTTTGTAAGAAATACGGGATTACGCCATATAATACAAATTTTGAAGATGACAATCCGATTTCGAAATCGGATTGTCATCTTCAAAATTTGTATTATATGGCGTAATCCCGTATTTCTTACATGATTTATCTGCTTCTCCGGGCAATCACGGGATATTATTATTAACCTCCAGATTCGCTAAACATGAATGCCGGTTGCTTCGACTAGCGAATCCTGTGATGGTTAAATTCAAATTGATCGGAAACTTGAAACTTGGTCGTTCTGGGTGGTGTAGTGGTTAGCATACCTAGGCGTTTTCTGGGAGACGCGGGTTCGAGTCCCGCTCCAGGACGATGAAAATTTTCAAGTTTTTAAATATTATCTGACTTACCATCCTTGTCACATTTACGCCAAAAATCGGATTGTCATCTTCAAAATTTGTAAAGCTATTTTTGATCGCCAGATAACCCACTTACGTAGTCCATGTAATGCATCTTTGATCTCACTTGTACACCACTTGTTCTGCAAGAAAGCAGCAGACGAAAATCTGATGCGACACAGTCTATAGGTTTCAAATTTTAAGTTATTTGGTATTCGTTCGCTCATTGCAATTTATTGTGGATAGATACTGCACATTTTGCTGTGATTTGGTTGTGTTTAGCTTATTACGTAGTGTTCTGAATTTAAAAGTCGGTGTGTTTACGTAAGTTATGCGGTGTTGTTTACGAAAATTCAAGCGAATTTTTCGGGAATAGTACAGGTTATGTAATCGGATGCATATTCATAACTGAAACGCGTTTAAAAGGATATGCCATAATAGCTCAATGGACCACTTAGTGTCCATAATATCTTTTATTTCACGTACATATTGTACATTGACACATGAAGGCAACTTACCTTTTTGAGGCTTGCCTCCCTCTTGTAACATTTCTTGCACGTTAATAGCGTGGTTCTTGTAGCGTCCCGCAGGGCAAGTTGATGTTTTTCCCTCTTCTTCTGTTACGTCACACACAAAAATATACGCGTTCACCTGCAGATATACGTGTGTAACGTAGAGAACTGAAGAAGAGGAAAAAACATCAACTTGCCCTGCGAGATGCTACAAGAACCCCGCTATTAACGTGCAAGAAATGTTACAAGACGGGGGCAAGCCTCAAAAAGGTAAGTGGCTTTCATGTGTCAGTAAAAGGATGTTCAGTTAACTATATCATAAAGACAAGCGTCTTTGAACCTAGGATTATCACAGTGTTCATTTCCAAGAACTTCACTATGAACAAGAACGACAGGGGTAAAAAATTAACTACATTTACCAAAACTTAATCTTGTTTTTGTTTTTTATGTACGTCATTTTCAAATTGAACAAATTAAAAACCGCGAACTGAAACATTCCTAAAAAAAAAAAGGTCTTCCCTTCCTATTAAGGCTATTGCGTTCCCTGCGGGTTTACAATTATTTACACTCATGCCTGTGAAGCCCTTCCAGCCGCCCCTGTGGCGCAGTGGTCTAAGCGATGGCCTCTGATCACTCGTCCGAACGGGGTCCGGGTTCGAATCCCGGTGAGGCATGGATGTTGTGTTTGTCTTATGGCACTGGCTCTTCCCCTTCCCTGGAACCAGTGACCCTAAATTAGGGACGGGCGACTGCTTATAGCCCATTGAGTTGCTCACGGTGGTCGTTAAACCTCCAACTATAACTATATATATAAAAAAAAAGAAGCCCGTTCTAGGTAAGCTGCCTTCATGTGTCAATTGTACATTGACACATGAAGGCAACTTACCTTTTTGCCGATTTGGGGACGCCACGCCCCTTTGTCCTCAAATCAGTGTTCAAAATATCTGGTCACCTTTACCAAAGGAAAACATCAGTATACACTTATTCGTTCCCTCCCCCCATCCTTAATTTTTTTTGTTTACGGTACTATAGCGTCTAGAAGGGAAAGTGTGCCGAGCGCCTAGCGTACGTAATGATTGGCGTGGATACCGAAATTTGTCCCCTTCGTAGATGGCGCTCCGATCGCCTTCCCTTCCCTCTTTCTTACTGTGATGGGAGCGGGAAACTAAATTCGTGTTGCTTACAGTGAAAAGAACGGTAATTTAGACGAAAACGTGTTATGTTTTAGGTTTTAGAAGGAATGTGGATTACCTAAATATTGTATATAAGTTATACTTAGCTCATTATGCGGAAGAGAAATAACCATAGTTTTGTGCCAGGTTGCAATACTCAGTACAAAAACAGTAAGCCGTCACTCTTTGGAATACCCAAAAATGATAAAACTTTTACAGCAGTGGCAAAGATTGATTCCCGGTGCAAATAAAAACTTACGACAAATTTAGTGCTGTATGTGAACTGCACTTTGAGAGATTTGTGGTTCGAAATTTTGTGCATAAAATAAATGAGGAGACTGTGTTAATACCCAGAGATCGGCCCATCTTGACACCAGATGCAATTCCAACAATATTTCCAAACCTTCCCCATTATTTGTCAAAACCTCTGGCAAAATACAGGAAAGTTAGGGAAACCGATGATAAGCCTGATGGTAATTTAAATAGCTTGGAATTTACTTCCCAAAGAGTTACACGAAACTGCCTTCTGAATATCACAGCCTTCAGAATTTTGGGGTAAGCAAATTCCTGCAAATAATTCAAAGTGCATAATTTTCCATGTTCATTCATTCAAATGTGAATTGTCAAATTCATTGACAACAGAAAAACTGGTTGTTGTTACCAAAAGTTAACCAGAGGTTACCTGTAAAGTGTATTTACGTGGAATAAAAATTAACTCAGTTTCTAATATTACTTCTAAAGATGAATCAAAATCCATTATTCGAGACACTGATAGGCTAACAGTATGTCATGGCACAGGCTCCATTTCAGAATTTGAAAATAACATGAAGTACCTTGAAAGTGGAGTTATTTTTTAGAATAATTTGTACAGCAAAAATTGTGTAACGAAAGGAACAACAAAGACTTGCCTCAGATGTAAGTATCTGCAGCGCTTACTTTTGCACAAAATAGCTTATCATAGAAGAAAGGCTACATTTAAAAATAAGTATCAAAATACAGTTCGGAAAATCAACAGGCTGAAGAAACTAGTTATTTCGCTCTCTAATTAAACTTAAAAAAAAAAAAAAGGAATTTTACAGAACTTTCCATTAATGAAAAAATAGCAGAATTACCCATTAAGCAGCAGCAAATGGTTATTCATTGTTATAAGGCAGCAAAAAAGAAATCTGCAAGAGGTATGTCATATACCAAAGAATGGTTACTTGAATGCTTACTAATGCACATAAAAAGTCCAAAATTGTACGAGCACATACGGAAACACAAAATCATGATCCTACCTAATAGAACAACTATTAGAAAGTATATTTCAAATTACAACAGCAGTTTTGGATTCAATGCACTGACGTTTGAAACTATTTCCAAAGAAAACAAGTGAAATGGAGCCTTTTGCAAGACATGGTGGTATATTAATAGATGAAGTGAAGCTTACAGAAAAACTGCATGCAAAATCATCTGGTGAAATATTAGGGTTTGTTCATATTGAGCCATACACTTCAAAACTGTTAAGTATACCCCATGTAATCACGGACTGGTAATGGTGTTTCAGCCATTAAATGGAGATTGGACCCAAATAATTGGTGTTTTTGCCACAAGTAACAATATAAGTGGAACTTTGCTTGCAAAATTAATTATTAAAGCTGTTATTCTCACTGAAAATGCAGGTCTGTTTGTTAATTTCATTACGTGTGATGGGGCTTCTTGGACCAGGAATATGTGGAAGACATTTGGTATATCAGCAGATTGTTCTGGAACTAAATACAGCATTATGCATCCTACAGATTGTTCTAGTTTACATTTCATATCAGATTTTCGCCAGTCAAAGCGAGCCTTGCTTCATCGTAGCTCAGCTATTTAGAGTCAGGTCGATGCTTAGCAAATTCCCAGTTATACAGGTAAACACTGGGGAAGAAATATTTCTTCTTATTATACGTGGGAAATATATCTCTATAAGCAATCTGAAATCACATATTTACTGTTACGTAACTGAAATCAAACGATCGTCCATGGAATGGAAACATGTCACCTCCCCAACAAGGAAGACGTGAAAAGTCCAACTGTCTCTGTCTGCGGGAGTGGTCATGATGACTGTGAATCTGTTGTTTACACAGAATTTCTGTCAAAAGAGACAACCATCAAGTGACTCATATTGCCAAACACCATTAAATTTGCGAAATTCAATTAAGGACAGATGCCGGGGTAAGTTGAGCGAAGGTGTCACACTGATGTCCAAGAACATTACACAGCACGGAAAACTAAGGGAATTGCTGCATTAATTCAAGTCGGAGGTGTGGCAGCATCCACCTTACAGCCCCAACTTATCCCCATGCGGCTACCATTTGTTCGGTAAAATGAAACAGGAGCTTAGTGGACAGTGATTCCCAACGGATGAGGCTGTGAAAAGTGCGGTCCTTAACTAGTTGCACCAAACTGGACTTTTCTTGTACAGGTATGGGAAAGTTAATCGCACGTTCTGATAAATGTTTACAGTCCTTAGGCGACTATGTCGAAAAATGAATTAATGATGTAAACCAACATACATCCCCTGAGTATATCTTTGATTTTTTTATTCAACAGTGTAACTAACTTTTTGATCCACCCTCATATTATTAAAGCACTTTGCTACAATTCAGAAATTAATTTTTTAGTTTGTTTTAAAAATTAGCATAAATACTACATTTGGATAAAGAATCAACTTACCTATTGACTATGAATTTGTCTTGTATCTTCAAGCGGAACAAAGTAAAAATACTATTAAAAATAAACAAATGGGTCCATTCTTTTACATAAATGTACCTCAAATGTCTGTTTCAAATAGTTTGAAAGAAGGAAGTCATCACAAGCTAAACAGTATTCAGCTTCAGATTGTTACCCAAACTTCCTTTATGTGATAGCATCTGCAACAAAGTTATAGATACACACAACAAAATAAAAAAAGAATTCTTGCTAACCAATGGCAGAAATTAAGACATCTGTTTCAAATAGTTTGAATCATCACAAGTTACATCAAAATTATCTCAGCTTTAGATCCTCCAGTGTGTGTTACCATCTGAATATTTTATGTATGAGTTATGTCAATTATTTTCTTTACCTAAAATCTATTCTTGTAATGTTCATACCTAACTGTGATCTACTTTTTTATAAAACATATTTGATATCACTTTTTAGATTAGACAACATTTTAACAGTATAAATAAATATTTCCCACACATTTCTAAAGGAATTAAGCAGAATTGGTTAGTAGTTTTTCATAACACTAGGGAATTTATACATTTTACTAACATTCTTTACTAGAAGCCAAATTTGCTCATTATAGTAAAATTAAATTTTTACTTTCAATATACCTACTATAAATGTCAAGCTAAGCACTAGTACACACACACAATAGTGCTGAGACGGGCCGAGCCCGAACCGGGCGCTGGCTGTGTAATACTTACTGGAGTTCGGGCTTGGAGAGAGGGGAAGAATTTTCTTCCTTTTTCTTTTAATGTGATTTTATATAATTTAGCACACGAGACTTTTTTTACACTTTCTAGTTGTGAAAGAGAATTCTTCAGCAACTGGGTCAAATGGGGAGTAGGAATTCTGCAGGGCTATCCATTCCGGGCTTGGATAACAAAATACCATAGGCCATGAATTACAGGATTTCTGCCAAGGATAAGTTTTAAGAAGCATAGATAGTAGATAGCAAGCTGACGGAATTTTGCTCCCTACCTCAAAGGGGCAGCTCCCTGCTAATTCTATTGAGCAACATACGACGTAGTTTGTTGTGCCTCCAGATGTCCCCCCCCCCCCAAAAAAAAACATTTCGGGAATAAATGAATGGTTAAAGGTAACTATAGAAATAGATAGACATCCCTTCTCCACTCCGCAGTTGAGAAAGACATCAGTTAATTGCATGGGTAGGAAAGAGTGGAAGTCTGGAAGACTTTTTTCAATGCTTAACAGGTTAATCATAGTTTTCGGGCTCGTTCGAGCTGACATACTTCAGGCTCGGGATCTTGAAATTCAGCCCGAACTCAGCTCTGACACACACACACACACACACAGTAACACTTCAGTTAATTTCTCACAGGTGTTTTTATCAAAAATTTTATGGCAATGAAGTCATAGTGGTAAGTATGAAAAATAAGAGAAATTTCCTGGAATTTTTTGGTACAGTATTGAAACATAAACAAAAATGCTACAATATTACTGCTAACATTTATTAATCTGAAAATAAGTGACATGGAATTCGTACGGGTATGGTGTCGTTGAGGGACTAGCCGGACCCCATGACGCGAAGGAGTACAGCATCATCTTCCACGGAAAGAAAATAGTCCATAGATTTTCAAATGAATTTTGACAGATGAAATCAAACCTGCTAGTAAATGAGGACCTCTGGTCCATTTTGAAGACGGGCAACCACTGCACAAACAGTATTAGTTCCAATTTGAAAAAAAAAAAAGACACCACCAAATATTAAATACAAATCTTCAGTACAGAATGCCACCAACCACTCCGCATCACTGTGTGAATATGTGATGAAGCAGAAAAAAGATTGGAAATATGTTACGAGAAGCTAACTGAAGTACTGCTTCCTGGTATACAAGTTTCAAATAAAAATTAAACCAAATATGACGGATCTTTACTTTCCAGTTTCAAAGATAACTTTTCAGAAATGTTATCTTCATTTATTACAGAAGAAAATACATTTCAATACTTTAACCAACCTGGCTATACACTTTTGCATATAAAATATTTGATAAGTTTGAACTCTTTTTCCTATCTCAGGACTTACTCTGTGCACACTATGCACTAAGGAGAGGCACACAAAACTAAGCGTTCAGACTTTCAACTTCTTAATTTTCCTTTCACGTGATTTCAAATAATTTCAGTTGTCATGTTTGGCTTTCACTAAGTTGTTCAAGAGTATTTTCCAGCTGAGGAGAGTTATGTTTTCCTATTTAGTTTTCAAGCTACTCATACACAAACATTCCACGGAAAATGAACAAGGAAATCTAAAATCAGAACTTTGTCTGTTTAAATGTATGCAGCAGATTTTGTATAAGACAATTGGTATGGCAAAAGTTGTAAGTCTCCTTTTGACTTCTATAATTTAACTAGCAGCCACTAACACTGCAACACTGTGGCATGGCAAATTTTGGCAATTCCTGTAAAAAGAATTACACCTTTTAATACAAGTGAAGAACTAGATATGAAATTTTTAATCGAAAGTAGTTCCCTATGTTTTGTACAGTTAGAATAAAGTTGATCATGCAAGTTTTTCAACATAATCTGTCCACACTGTTCAGACAGCTTTAGTAAATTCAATCAGACAAATGCTATATCACAGTTGCATTAAGTTACGAAATTAAAAAATGTACTCTTTAATTCAGAGACACATTACAATGCAACAACAGTTCAAGCATTAATTTCGTAAAGAAAGGGCTAACGATTGTTGGAGATGCAAATGTTATACAAATTACGAAGGCTAATTTCCTGAAAAGTTGCCCTGATTTCTGGTAATATTCAAGCTCTATGTGAATCGGCATTGGCAAAATATATTAATTATTCTATTTGAAATAAGAATTCAACACTACAGAATAACTCACTTCTTTATACTTCACTATTCACGAGACATGAACAGATTTCAACACGTGTGAAACTAAGATCTACTCATTAAACCTATAATTATTACTAAAACTAAATAAAACGTTTACTAAGAATTAACCTTACCTTAGAAATATAATAATACCTACCTTACAAAACTATACGTGTATCCAAATGGCAATAAACGGAACACTCACTCAATACAAACAAATGTGAACCAACAATGAAACGCAATGGCTGTTCAACCGATTGACTTGGCGACAGCACTAAGTTGTGCACGTGACTATTTCGCACCGTAGCCTGTCTTTTTCGTCAGATTCGACTCAGCTTACCACTAGCCGCTACTAAGTGACATACATTTAAATTTTCCAAACAGCACTTCTTTACTTGGCACATACAAGCCATTTGTTAGCCTTTTGGTAGGCATTCTTCGAGGAGGTAGCATATCAATTTAAATCACGCATAATTATACTTTCAATTACATTTGCCGACGCTGCACTCTGCGCCAGACGTAGACATTTCACTGAACCATAAAATGTGTTTCCATAATCACACACTTAAGAAAATCGTACATATCCTAATCCAACCCCTGTTGTTTGGTTCACATTGCACAACAGTACACACAATCTTTGACACAGACGCCGTCTGCAGCGCGATGCGTGCGTGGGACATATTTCGAACGCAGATTTTGAGTTCGCACGGCACACTTCCCCTTTTAGACGCTATAACGGTACTCCTTTGATGGTCAGTCACAGTATCTCATATCCATGGAGGTAGGAAATATGATGAAGTGTTAATAACATATGTGTTAATAAATATGCGATGAAGTGTTAATATGGCCTCTGATCATTCGTCCGTAAGGGGTCCGGGTTCGAATCCCGGTGAGGCATGGATGTTGTGTTTGTCTTACGGCACTGGTTCTCTCTCTTCCCTGGAACCAGTGACTCTAAATTAGGGACGGGCGACTGCTTCTAGCCCATTGAGTTGCTCACGGTGGTCGTTAAACCTCCAATCAAAAAAAAAAAAAAAGTGTTAATAACGATTGAGCCAAGCAATATAAACTGATGTTTAGTGACGATTGAGCCAAGCAGTATAAACTGATGTTTAGTGATGCCGTTTGTTTAAAAAGAAAGAATTTATTCGATTATATAAATGTGTGTGCGTGTTTTATTGTGGGTTTAACGACCACCGTGAACAACTGAATGGGTTATAAGCAGTAGCCGGTCCCTAATTTAGAACCACTGGATCCAGGGAAGGGAGAGCGTCAGTGCCATAAAACAACCATAATATCCATGCTTTACCGGAATTCGAACCCGGACTCAACTCGGGTTGGCTGCATTATATTCAAACGTCACAGCTGTTATTTTAATTCATGCAATGCGTATTGTATGAACTCTGAAATATTGGCTTTGGACCGTAGGCTGTCCTTTGGACAATGTCTTTGAAGTGTATATTTAATATCCTGCTTTTGTAACTTTTCAACATTTCTCACAGTGAGATATTTGTACTTTTTTCACAAAGAACCTGCATGGATGCCTAGACGTTCTCAGAACTTCTCAATTATCTGTAATCATCATCATCATCATCATTGATTCCAGTATTAACTCTTTTGAGGTGGCAGCATTTTCTGTTAAAATTGGTGGAGTGTCATTTCTCGTTGTTGAAGTTATTATTCTGCAGTGAAATGGTATGTAATCTTGTTTAATCGTACTTTATGTTAAATTATAATGCGATTCCTTATATCAAAAGACATGATTAATTTTATGAAAACACTTTTCGTGTGTTAGTTTTTCCATTCAGTAGGGTTAACTCAAAGCAAGGTATTTTTTTTTGTTTGGTAAAGCGGGTTGTACATGGCACTTTCATTTTTAGGACTAATACACCTAATAAAGAAAGAAATCATACCAGCAAATTATGAAAAGTGCAAATGGCTCCCTTCCTCATGGGTAGGGTACCACGTGCTCCGTGTTTCACGAATATTTGGAGTCTGGCATAAATGTTACATGTGGAGCTAGCGCGAAATTGGGTCTGCACATGTGAAAGAAAAAAAGCACGTTTATGTGAATACGATAATAGTAATCAGATATGTCATGGATTTATGAGTTTTAAAAAATGAAATTTCAGTGAATTTACGGCATGCGATATAGTCACAATCGCAAGCAGTCTGTTGTAGTCAAAAATGTATTGCAATATAAAATGTGTTTGTGGTGCAGTACAAAAGCAAAGTTGTATAACACCTGGAACAAACTGCATATTTTTTAACAGATGATGCAAAGTGGTACTAGGATTTTCTTTTTTGCAAGATTTAGAACATTAGAGAAAGCAAGAGGGCAATAAATAGCATAACAGAAGTTGCTCAACTATGTTTTAAAGGAAACTGAAATTACTGCAATGTCAGGTAATGTAACTAAAGGTTTTCTTCTATTGTTTGGAAGCTGTCCAGTGTCAGTGCTAAGGTGAAAACAGCTGCAGTGCTCACTTGCAGTTAGAGCAAGTCTAGTCTTATGGTTAGCAATCTTTGTTGTTCTAGGGGTCTGATTCTACATCATTCTTGCAAGTAACAGCTCTAAATTTAAAAATGGTAAAAACTAGACCAATAGAATTAGATGTCAGTAACTGCAGCAAGGGCTGTACCATAGTAGTAGTAGTAGAGGCTTTATCACTTGTACCTGTTAAGCTTTTGTGCACAAAATATCAAAGGTGGTTGCTGCCTCTTTGGTGTCTTTGCCAGCATCTGTTAATTCAGCTTGTTTTTCTGTATAATGAATCAGTAGTCATTCAATTAAAGTGATTTATTAGGTCTAAACAAAAGTTTCCAACAGCATTTTATGGTTGAATAGATATAGTTGCACAAGCAGATCACATTTAATCATTGAAGCATTGCTGAAAAAGATTTTAATCTGTGCGCTCTGCTTCTCCTTTTGCTGTCCATTATCTCGCAATTACGTCTGAACTTCACAAACCACTCGTGTGTCTTTCTTGCCCTGTACCACACAAATCCACTCCTGTGCTTCTGCTGCATGCATGAACTTAAAATCTGATTTAGAGAGGTGTACTGCATAACATGTGCTATGATCTACTAAACACGCATATACAGAGTGCACCATATGAAAGAGACCCTGTGGCCAGATGTTTGGCGGTTTTCCAGTTAAACCGCTTTGTTCCACTTCTAACCGGATTTTTCTGCGTGTACTGCTGCATAGGAATTCTCCGGAATGGTTAGTCACACCCAGAGCAGTACGCGGTCATAAGAGTAGGTGAAGAGAGAACAAGAACAACGGAAATGGTTTTAAGTACGGAACAGCGGAATTTTATTGTGGAACAGAATTTCAGAAATAATTCATACAAGGTTCTGAATAAGTTCTTTACAGAAATTTTTTCACATGTGCAGCACCGTCGAAATCAGTGGTACAGAAATTAGTACGGAAATTTCGTGAAACTGGCACGGTTTTCTGCCGATGAGTTGTGGCCAGTGTTTAAGCTGTCGCTTGCATTTTCGCCAAATCGCGGTAAAGACTAATTTTGCGACAAAAAGTTAATGTTTCCCGTCATTTTTTTCTTTCGTCATCCTGCCCACCCCTGCTTCGCTCTTGCGTTGTTTTTCATTCCCTTCATTTTTTCGTTCCGTCACCGCTCCTTCCCCGCCATTTTTTTCTTTTCGTCATCCTGCGCCACCGTTCTTCGCCCTGCCGACCTGGTATCCTTCCTCGTCATCGCTGTCGTGTGCTACTTCGTCCTGTTGTCATTTTTCCATTCCTGTTGTAGAAAAGCACTGGTGAGCCTTGAGACGCCTTTTGCAAGGACTGGCTAAGAAAACAGGCTTTTTTTTTTTTTGGCGGTTCGTTGCAGCAGCAGCAACCACGGGAGCTTGCACGCGTCTTTTCGGTTCGAATTGGTCGGTGTGTTGTTGTGGCTTTGCTCAGTCCTGGTCTTTATATATTTTCACAAACTGCATGCATCATCAAATGTAAATATTTCTATTAAAATTAGAAGTGTAAAAGCCTATTTGTTTTGTTTTTTTTCTTGAATTTTATTTAAAGTAAAAAAATTTTTTAGCCATTTCATTGTGCTTGTATTTTTATACGTAAATATAGCACAAAATAGAACCATAAAATTGGTTAATCTGCATAGCAGGTTTGCTACAACTTTTGCTGACAAAATAGCCAAAATGCTACAAGAGAAAAAATCCAGCTTAAACACTGTGGCGCGTTACGAACAACATGTTCTGCCGTGTGCGTCTGTGTTTTGATGTCGGAGGACAGCACTTTCAACGATTGTTGTTAACACAGGCAAATGACTCCTGTTTTCTGCCATATGAACAATTATTTACCACGTGTAGTAACATTGCCTGACTGTTGTCATTTATTGTACTCTGGCCTCTTTTATATTGCACACCCTGTAGTTAACAGCTCTAAATTCGTATTGGTGCAAGGGACCCACCAAAAACGCATTTTAATAAAAGTTAGTGTAATTCAAACCAAAATTAAGTTTAAAATGTAATTAATGTGAGAATAACTTGCAGAATAAGAAAAATATCAATGATTGGATTCACTTAAATTTAATTCTGATCATTCGTTTAAGATGGGTCCGGGTTCGAATCCTAGTGAGGTATGGATGCTGTGCTTGTCTTATGTTGCTGGCTTTCCCTTCCCTGGAACCATTTACCATAAATTGGAGATAGGCGACTGCCTATAGCCCACTGAATTACTCACAGTGGTCGTTAAATCTGCAATCCAAAATAAGAAAAATTGACACTGAGAAGCTGAAATTACTCAAAAATGTAAATTACATACCTTATTTACATTTATGGCCTTTTAAAGTAGTGTAAAAAGATTGTTTCTGCTGTTGCCTCTCAATGAAAATAGCTTTTTCAAGTTCGTTGAAATGGGAATGTGTGGCATTAGATGTGTCTGTAAATTGTATGTAGTAACGAAAAGTTTCTAATGCTTCTACGAAAGTTGGGGGATCTTTTGTTAATTCTGTATTATTAATATTATCATCATCCTGAATTTCACATGCTATTTCTTGAATATCCCTAAATTCCACCATTACTACATTTTCATTGGTGTCTACAAACTCTTTAAAACTTGTCAATCTACCTGAAATGGCACTCCAATCTTCATTGGCAGACGATCCTTCATTTTCTGACAGAAAAATGCCTGGTGTCTTGGAACAATTTGTAACCCAAGTTTCATTGATATTTCGCCATGATGAACAGAGCCTATGAAGAGCATCAAGGACGGGCACTTGTTTCAGCACTTGATGTGTGTTTCAGTTCAAGAGCAGCTAGAATTCTGCAAACCAAAGTTTTCCTGTAACGAACTTGCATGCAACGAATAATGCCCAAATCCAGCGGCTGAAGCTTACTCGTGCAATAAACAGGAAAAAAACACCACTTTCGTATTCCTCAGCATTAGGTGGTCAGGAAGCTGAGCAGGACAGTGATCCATGAATAAAAGCACTTGCAGCTTCTCGACGATTTCTGTAGTGACTATGGTGAATTCATAGCATTTGGAAGATCTGAGGTGAGCAAACAAGGGAAAAGGACAAATCATTAAAATTCTACCAAAACAACGTTTTCCGAAGGAAAAAAACGACAACCAGATTTTTTATTTCCGTAGTGTATTCGATGTTTCCCGTACTCCATAGCGATCGACGATTTCCGTAGTGACTGGGGAATTCGTAGTATTTGGAAGGTCTCTGTGGGCAAACAGGAAAAATGACAAATTATTAAAATTCTACCAAAACTGAACGTTTTCCGGAAAAAAACCAAAAACAAAGCTGACACTGGGTTTGGAAACCGGACAGAATCTGATGGAATCAGGATACTCTGCAAGCATTCTTATTTCATCATGACTATTTTTTCAACACCTGTGAAGGTTTATCAATGTTTTTAATGTAATATTTATTAGAACAACCACTGAATATTTTCTGTTAGTGGTCAGAAATCATTGCGAGTCTGTAATATAAAGTGACCAGGTTGGCATCACATTTCTCCCAATCTCAGCTGTACCACAAAATGATTCTGGTATAAGATATGAAATTCATTTTTGAAAGCTATACAGCCAGTTTTTATTGTGACACCAAGAAAAACCTAACCAAAAATAAATAAAATGAAAAGAAAAATTTAGCAGAATGGAAGCAGCTTTGAAACATAATGTCTGAACATTTTTCACCATCAATAACTCACTAAAAACTGATAGAGAAACTAAAAGCAAGCAATTTTTAGTACATGAAGGTCATAGCACAAATTGTTGAAATACTCAATATTGCTGACTGTTATGCCAAGCAATGCAGTAAAGTTAAGAGAATGCAAGCATTGTAGGCAATGTTCTTGATGACAAGACAATGTTCATGCAAAGAATGACTTTAGAAAATACAGCAAATTAAATAAAGTAAGCAAAAGTAAGTACTCCTTGAAAAATTTAACCCATCCACTGCTATCAATTTATGGTGGAGAGATTGAGAGATTTTTTTTTTTTGTGTGAACATAGTGAGAGACCAAATAAAAATAATTAAATTATCTTTCCAATAAAAACTGTTGAAAATTTGGTTGATGTGGTTGAAGAAATATGTAACTTTTAAGATTATATTTATTCATTTAATTGCACTGGACAATAGACGGGTGTGCCCTTGTAACTAAGTTTAAATATGACTATGTCTATATAAATGAAAGGTATTCAGTACAGTGATAAAATGTGTATACAACACGAAATAGCCGTAAGGAAAGTGGCCACTAGATTTTGTCCACCCACTGGCCAATGGCTACTCGAAAAAAATCACCAATTTTAATCTTTACTGTACATGGAGATGTTTGATATACACAAGCCAATAAACACTGTCCATAACTTGATTTTGCAGATGATCTTGCCCCAGTGAGATAACCCGATTCGCAGTGAAAGCTTAATGTATTGAGATACGATGACTGCAAAATTTCAGTTTGGAGTGTTGATGCAGTGAACAGAATAAATTCCCAAACCATGTCATAAATTGCAGGAGTCAAACCTATAACATCTTAATCCTTTAACAACAACTTGATGATTATACTCTCGCACCATCTTTGTAGTGGTGGCATGAATCATTCCTTCTTGGAAGTTTTTTTATCATTTACAAATAATCTAATTCCTTGCTCCAGTGAGCTAACCTGAATTTCAGAGAAAGCTTAATGTATTAAGGTACAATGACTGCAAAACTTCAGTTTGGTCATGTACAGAGCTGTATAAAAATAAAATGTATCTGCACACAACCATTGAAACAGAAAACTTGCTGCGAAGTGCGAACCACGATAAGAATAGAATAAGGTAATTTAAAGAAAAATTAATAAAACAATAAATAATTATTAGGACATTACTGATTCCAATGAGGACAAAATAAGTACATTGCAATTAAATGTGCAGCAATGTGTGTGAAATGGACCTTTATCGCAAAATATTAAAATATTGGACTATGAACCTCATAAAAACAAGACTAGTTTAAGAAAGAAATTATATCCAGAAAAACAGTTCCATCAAATGAACCTTCAAACATAAATATCATTTTCAACAATGTAATTCAAAAATATTAGACTTACAAAATACATAAGGAAAAGATTTTAATTTAATAACTGGCAACTGCAAGAGGAGCGTGGCATTAAAATTTAAATTCTTTCTATGTAAATGGAACTTTTGATACAGTTCCTATGCATCGAGAACAGGCCTTGATAAAGTTTAGAGCCCAGAAATGTCTAAAAACAAAAGAACTCAGAAGATGTGAAAAATAATTGAAAGCTCTTCATTTAAATTTAAATAGAATTGCCGCCCCGGTGGTACAGTGGTCTAAGCGCTGGCTTATAAGATCATTCCTCTTGAGAAGGATCCGAGTTCGAATCCCAGTGAGGCATGGATGTTATGTTTGTCTTGCGTCACTGACTCTCTATCTTCCCTGGAATCAGTGGCCCTAAATTAGGGACAGCAACTGCTTTATAGCCCATTGAGTTGCTCATGGTGGTAGTTAAACCTTCAATAAAAAAAGTATATTGATTTATATAAAGCCTTGAGTAAGTGTTTTAATTGCTATAAATAACATATATTTTTGATCTACAAGCAAAAACTACCTGCAAAATGTGCTAATTTGGAAACTGCTGAATTTTTTAGTGGCCAGACATTGGACCAGTGAGGGTGGAGGTTTATATATATCTCAAAGTTATGTACAATTCTGTCCAAAAAATGCTTTACTTCTAGTCTTTAACTTTAAAAAAAATGGTACTGTTTTTTTTTTTACTGTGGCTTGCAAATTCTTGAATTACCATTACTTTTGTCGTATTATCCACAGACCCTGGAATTTGCACAATTATTTTTTGTTTGTTTATTTACCTTTATATAATCCACACATCACATGTTGATCTGGAGACAGAATTTCTGACAGAAAAGATGGTCACATAAAGATTTAATCATGGTGATGCAGCTCTATTGTATTGCATTACATATTCCCAATGATGAAACGCTGATTCAGGACAGTTCATTAAAACGATCGTATAGTATTTTCTCGTGTGTAAGTTGAAAGTTTTTGGAAGAAATTTTGCTTTCAAAGTACAAAAGTCTGCCTACACCCAGGTCAGTAAACAAAGACAGCTAGACTGAATTCTCCTGCGGAGTTTACCGATGTGTTTGTTTTAAGTTTCAGACCTTAGCTTTTTGCGTGTCACTACTTGCTAAATTTTATCGCGTAGTGACACACGATCATATCCTTGGTTGTGCCCTCCAATTTAAGTTTAAATTCGTTAGTGTAACTGAAATGTTTTCTTTTCGAAGACATAAATAGCAATGACTGAAAATATCAGCAGCAAAGATGCTGGTAAAACGCCTAAGAACAAACTAAATGGTTAAACACAAGGCACAGCGCACACAAAAACATGAAACTTTGAAAGGAGGCATGCATATGTAGGTTCATGCAGCAAGCACTGTGTGTACATTTTCATTGGCTGGGTGACAAAGAGGACACAAGCAGTCAGGATTTTACCTTTCTCAACAATACAAAGACAAAATGATTTCGGTCATCCCTTTTTGCAACTTTCCCGATCTACACCCTCCTTCACTCCATACAAAACACCTGAATGAGAAAAAAAATTTCCTTTCCAATTGTACTTCCTCTCCTACACTGCAGATTCTTTTAAAAATCAAAGGGCTGCAAAAAGTTTTTTTTTAATCTGCAGTCTACATTTAAAACTTTTTTTTAGCAATAATCCGAGGATTGTACGACAAAAATTATGGTACAGGTTTTTCAGTGATATTTTCCATAGTGGCCTGGACAATTTTTTTGGTTGCCCTGGGTGACCAGGCGACTGCATTTTCGACCCCTGTTGACATTTATTATTCGTTCTCGAGTGAAAGTTTTATAATACTTATATTGAGAATTCACTTCTGAATTCCTGGCAAAAGAAAGTCAAACATGCTGTGACTTCAATGTGTGTTGTAGTAATGGCAGAATCAGTAGCTTGAATGATCACAGCAATGAGAGCAAACCATTCGTGGTAGTCTATCATTGTAAATGGATTGCTCAGGAATGGTTCATCACTACAACTTGAACCAGGTGGAAAGCTCATGTGCTAAGTGGGACTCAGCTAATCTGCTGTGCTTCTTTTGTAAGCATTTCTCTGGATTCTTTAGATGTTCTGTCAGTGATAAAAACAGCTTGAGTGCTAGGAATTCATTTAGGAAAAGTAGGTTTAATGTACAACATGGTACATACAGTGGTGCAGATCATTGATTAGTAGACACTTAAAAACACATTTTGAAATAATGTTTTTAAACTTAGCCTGTGCCTAAGTTTAAAAAACTTGCAGAATAGTATGCAGAATAGTGTACTTGAATATCCATTTGAATAAGTGTTAAAAGTAGACACTGTTGATATGATCAATTTACATTGCTTTTGGGGTGGATTACAATTAGTGGTGTACTGCTGATACTATTGTACATGCTGTGAAAATTATGTGTTTCTCATCTATGTTTTTACTATGGTTATTAATTGATTTTTTAATTCTAGGCACGTGGGCCAAAAAAACATCTGAAACGGTTAAATGCGCCGAAGTCATGGATGCTGGACAAGTTAGGTGGTGTGTTTGTAAGTACCATTCATAAAGGAACTTCATTAATTAGGAACATGTGTGTCTGATATATTAAATGTTCTGAAAACTTAGATTTCAGTAATATATTGTGTATTATATAAACAATTTGGCTTATTCAACACTAGCACAGTGTTAGCCAAGTTTTTTGGCCAAAGTAAAAAATCATTTGCCATGTTTTGCAATGCATTTGCCAGTATTTGTGGTATAAAAATGACTCCTAAAACCAATAAGTTTCTGACTGGTCATAAAAAACCCCAAACGAAAAAAACAAACCCAAGACAGTTATAAATGTTACATCTATACAGTGCTTTTAAGTAGTTAAAAATTCTCAGAAATTAAACAGATTAATGCTTTAAAAATAACATACCTTTAAATTTAAATGCCATTAAACCATGTCTGCTGAACGTTTTCATCCTATACATTGGATATCTTCAGAGTGAACTTGCAACATCATAGCTGAAGCTTTCCACTTGTGGTTGTTTATACACAGCCATAATCTTTTGTTCACAGTTGGTAGAGTTAGGCATTTTCTTCCCTGGCTTGGCCAACATTCCCTGCACATGTACTATTACATGTCTTGGGACCGGCCCTTGCGAATGTCGGTAGCCAGTGGCCAAATGGCGACGAGATATTTTGTAGTGGCTAGTAAATTTTTTAATATAGTAGCCAATGATGGTAAGTGGATTGTTTTTCCTCAAGTGAGCAACTATTTTGTCCAACTCCCCCCCCCCCCCACTTGTGAATCAATATCGAGTTCAGTTTTCTCGCCCTTGTTCCTACAGCTGCTTAGAAAATGAACGGAAGTGAAGGGGGAATTCGAGAGAAACTTAATCTGCCGACAGATCAGCCTGGAGCAACCAAAAGGTCGAGGTTACTAAAGTAACTTTTGCAATGTTATATTTGATCTTTGCCATGGTATATGTATCTTGGCCATGCCAACCTTTGCCATGGTGTAAAAAAGAGTGGTAGGCAATGCACATAACTAACAAACAAATTAAGAAGATGGTAGTATAGAACACGCTAAGTTACGTATAAAGGCTTTAAGGCAAATATATTTCAGCCATTACTATGGCCAACAGTGCGACTATGATTTGTTTCGTTGCCAGATTGGAAAGGTAAGTTTTGTAACTGTAACTCCGAGTGACGTGATGCAATGAGGGATTTACAGATGTATGGAATGAAAATAGGAAGCTCAGAGTTGCAATTTTTGGAAGGATGCCAACTTTTTTGTATCAGACCAACTATTAACCAGGACTAACATTCTGCTAATTCCACTTTGGTCAGATACAAAAAAGTTGGCTTCCTTCCAAAATTGGTTTGCTCTGAGGTTTAGAGAAAGTTGGGAAATTTTATTTTCCAAAAATTGCAACTCTGAGCTCCCCATTTTCGTTCCATGCATCTGGAAATCCCTCATTGCATCCCTTCACCCAGAGTTACTGTTACAAAACTTACCTTTCCAATCTGGCAACGAAACAAATCGTAGTCGCACTGATGAAGGCTATAGTAATGGCTGAAATATATTTGCCTTAAAACTTTTATACGGTACTTAGCGTGTTCTATACTACCATCTTCTTAATTTGCCATGGTATACTTTGTCCCCAAGTATTATGTCATCCATAGGTAAAAGAATTATCTTTGAATCTCTGTTTAGCTGCATATATGCTGAACAAAAATAAACAAACTGTTGCAGCATTGATTTTAAGATAATGTAGACTGCTCCTTGTGAGCATGGCTTTTCAGAAATGAACCTCAGAAAAACGAGTAATTGGGCATGTCTAAATAGTGACACTTAATTAGATGCAATGGCCCTTCAATTGAATATTTTGATGCTCAAAATGCTATTCAATTGTGGTGGGCAAATACCTCTGATGGGAAGATCACACACAGTACATATCAGAAGTAAACTGTGCCAACATTATTACTGCCACTATATGCATATATATGCTAGCTGTTGTCCCTTTGTTTTAAATATTATTAAAGAAATTAGACATCTAACTTCAATGGTCTCTCGAAAATAAATTGTGTGAATTAACATAGAGTATGATGTTACAGCACTGAAACTAAATTGTCAAAAAATCGTTTTGAAACAAAAGCATATGCACTATTTACAGTCAATCTAATGATCATATGCAGTAACTGCTCAGCATCTGTTTTTATGAAGTTAATGGGGAGGGGTATCTCATTAGAAAGAAAAAACCATTCACCCATTCAATTTCATAGAAACGTAAGTAGAAAAAAAAGTGTACTATATTTTATTTTAATTTTGCATGGCCAGTAGATTTTGCCATTTGGTAGTAAAAAATTTTGTAAATTTAGCAATTTTGCAAGGGCTGCTTGGGACGGTAAATGTGTACTTTAACATCCTAAATTATTTCATCGGGAAAATGTAACTGTCTGTGAAAAGTGCGACATAAATTTTTTTAAGCATACAAAATAATAGGGAAAGGTGTAAAAAATGTGGCATTTTTAGATGAAAGGAAATTTTTCCGAAGTATTAACCTGTGAGTACGATAGGTTTGTAGCAGTTGGTGGAGGGGGGGGCTGAAGCGATGCTAATGGCGACCACGTGAAGGTTCTGTGCGTCGGAACGGAGTACGAGTTCGTATTGAATGCGCGGAAAAATACAAGAGTGGGGTGCATTTTTCGAAAGATTTTTGCTCTTCTCCCTGCTAAGTGTGCAGGCTCGTTCTTAAACAAATCATAGCACTTATGTAAAAAATACGACATAAAGTGTGGATACTGACGATTTTGTACTACTGCTTTCTCGAAATTACTGTTTAAAAAACAAACTTGCAATGCTGCGTAAAACCGACCTCTTTTCTTCCGCATATTCCTACAAGACGCTTCGATGACTATGTACTGCTTAACCGCTTCCTTCTGTGTTCTTCTGCCCGTTACTTGCCCTTCTCAACGAAGCTTCTGTTCACCGGACTCCACTTTGACGCTGTACTCTCTCCGTCGTCTTAGGCCTACCGCACATACTCTTCAAAACCATCGCACTCCCAGGTAAATACTTAGAAAAAAATCTTTCCTTTTATCCATAAATACTACATTTTTTCACCTTTCCCCATTATTTTGCATGCTTAAAAAATTGTACGTCGCTCTTTTCCCACACAGTTAAATTTTTCCGGCGAAATAATTTAGGACGCTAAAGTACACATTTACCCTTGGGACCATGTGATTCAAGAGAATGAGTTCTGAAATTAGTTGAAGGTTAGGACTTTCTGAATGAATTCTAAATGATTATGGATTTTAGAATGTGAGAGTTAAATGTTTTAAGTTAATTTTTAAAATTGTGCGTGGACCTGGAATGCTATCAGAGTTGTTACATGCAGCAAGTATGAATGATTAATAATATGCATCGTCACTTAGTTGGTAAATTCATTTATTATGGCCCAATTTTAAGATAAGTAGAGTTTGCATGTGTTTTAGTTATTTGGGTGGTTGTATTTGCCAAAATTGCAAATTTGTTTTGTAGAAAAAAATATAAATTTAACTAGATGGCTGTACTTATCATTTTTCATTGTCTGCTTATCTGCTCTGTTAAACTCTACGCCTTTCATACATCCTCCTACATATTCTTGCTGTCATAAGTTAAGAGAGCCATGAGGAATCACATCAGGTGCTACAAGATAGCTTTGTGATGCAATAATTTTGCTATTGGTTATACTTTTTAGAAAAATAGGCTACTTTTTGTTCTCTCTAGTTACAGCTTCATGGAAAAGCTAGATTGATGCCCATGATAGAAGTAACAGTCAGTCCTATTCCTTATAATGGACTTACAGTCCTGTGGTTTTCTTGGGTTGCAATTGCAAGCATTTCCTACAGTGGCTGAACTGTACCTGGGTATTTGGCCCACACAGGCTGATTTCTTGCATCCCAGCGGATCAGCTGTAGGGTTGCTGTAAAGCAGTGGATGGCTTGGCACAATGGTAAATGTGTACATTAGCGTCCTAAATTATTTCGGCGACAAAATTTTAGTACTTGAAAAAAGTGCGATGTACAGATTTTACTGTATGGAAATTAATGGCAAATGGTGCAGAAGTTTCATATTTTAAAATGTCTTTTAAAGATTTTATATCGTAATATTTACTTGTAAGTGTGATGCTGTGAAGAGGCTGCGGTGTTAGCCTAATGCATCACTACCCCGACGATGTCTAGCTTTGCTTTGTTTAACGGAAGATTCGCTGCGCCGTGTAATTCACTCGTGGATGACTATAAGTGCAGTCGCATATGGCCTTTCTATGTTATACAGAAAACTGGGGAAGTATAACTTTCGGTTCTGCTTTGAATTGCTTCCATTCGTAGCTGATATGCTGTGCCAGTGCACTTTGGGTTCTTCTGTTAATACTTTGTTCATGGGTCAATTACTGTCTGTCTCACTTACTTGTATCTTTCGCAAAACAAAGTTTTTTTCCCCGGTTTTTCCTGCCAACAACATACAGGATCCAACAAAATAAAGGGTGGATAATCTGGAGCTGTTTTCTGTAGCTTATCACTACAAGATTTATCGCTCTCCTGCCAACAACGTAACTGCTTTCTCTTGTACTTTTCCGCCCATAATTTATTTCCAGCAACGAACCTTCCTTTTCATGGAGCAAAGCTTGACAACGTCACTGTACAGGGTGCGCACGCGTGCTTGAAAACCTGGAAAGTCCTGGAAAATCATGATTACGTTTTCAAGGCCTGGAATATCCTGGAAAAACGGTATTTTTAATGCTGTCTTGAAAAGCCTTGAAATTTGAAATTAGTGCTTAAAAAAAATGCCCTTTTAGGAAATCGTGTTACTGACTGTTACCCCTTAATTTTTTTAAGTTCCTCTCCTCTGTTCTCAAAGAAACCGCCGGCTACAGTGGTGTTTCGGATGTGCCCAAATCCTAATTTGGCTGGGGGGGGGGAGCACTACTTCCAGTGCAATAAAATTGGATGATTACTAGCAGGTCTGTTAGGGAAGGGGAGCTTGATGCATTCTCTAGCCCTGAGCTTGATGTCCGTCCGACAACTACTGAGAACAACAGAAGGGGAAAGAAGAGACATTTAGCATTTGCAAGGGGGTCGCGTGTTTACCAAGTCAGCTGGCATCCACCAGTGAAGAGTATGCCTGAACAACACATTCATCTGCTCCTTGTTTATTGCATTAAGACGCTTGCTTCCGGCCCACCCCTCAAGAGACTTCGGCTACTTATGATAAAAAATAAGAAAACTATCTTTGCGAATTTTTCACAAAAGTGGCTGAAATTTTTACATTTACTATAATTGGATTACAGAAGCTCACTCCCAAAATTCCATTTGAATCGGTTTAAAACTTAAAAAAGTTAGCATTGGAAATTTTTATTATGTGTGCCTCTTTAGACAGAGCCTTGAGCAGAAAGGGTGTTACCATAGCAACGGTTGATTGACAGCTGGGAGCGCTGATCCGAAGCCCTTGGTTGGGAAGAAAGCAAACACCTGTTTATCACTTCCACGGCTCAAAAGGACTAAGAGATATTTTCAGAAATCCATTTTCCGGAATTTTGAAAATAACGCAGTAAAATTTTTACAGTGGTTAAAATACATCACAATAAAGTTCTAGTGCAAATTTCGCCGAATTCCGTTTGAAACTTTAGCAGATGCAAAAAAAAAAAAAAAAAATCTTCCGTTTCAAAATCGGATTCAAAAAAAAGAAACGGCAATTATAAATTACGGGAAAAGCAAGCAAATTATTTTTTTTTTAGATGCCATGGTTTATTTAAACAGAGTGATCCTTAAATTTTGTTTCTGTGATGATATGGACTCTATTTTAATTACAAACATACATTTTTATTCAGATGTCTGAGTTACTGTTTTAATAAAAAATCTAATTAAAAAAGTTTTCAATGGATTTAGGCGAAATTCAGCAGATAAACGTATTTTAGTAAATTGCAACGTTATGACGTAAATTTGGTCATTTTGTCGAAAATTGGGCAGCATTTTTTTTTTTTTGCGTTTTCTCCTATAGTTAGGGTGAAGGAGGAAGACACTTCAGTGAGCTGCAGGTGGTGATTTATGGCGATGTGCCAAATGAAAAGAAGCCGTTCCATCAGGACATTCCAGAGGTTGAGTGTGCGTGGACGCGTGCTCCTGCTGTTTGAACTTAATCGGAATGTTTTCGGGAGGGGGAGAAATATCCGTTTCAGCTTTACAGCTTTCAGGCTCCTTTTTTTTCTTGGTAATAAATAAAAACCATAGTTGCTGCATTCACCATTGATCCATATTCGCATTTCTTGAATATAAACAGCAGACAATCGGAAACATGGTGTTGGGTGGGTCTTGATGTTCTTCATTTGTATCTGCTGAATTTTGTTCTGTGGGAATACGGAATGAGTTATACTGTGAATACATACAAAACTACATATTTTTGAGCTGAAAAAATATGTCTACTTGTACACAGTAGCTAAGGTGTGAACTCAGACGAAGACAATTGGACATATGGACGTCTGATTCCAAAAAAATCAACCCTTTTTATTATACACGACAGGTAAAAAAGAAAAAACATTACATGTTTTTAAACATTATAAAGGAAAGCGGATTTTTGAAACACCATGACTTGATATTAATTTCTGAAAGTTTTTTTTTTTTTTTTTTTTTCGATTTTAATTTCTGAAATCTTTTTTTTTTTCAATTACAATACACTGTAACATGATACCTGTGTGTTGTATCCCTTAGTTGTATGGCAGATTTTCAGTTGGCCGATATCCGCGATCGTAAGTGGTAGTTACATTGCTATTGTTGATGATGACAAGATAAATACTGGAGTAATGTAGAATGTTGCATAACGTAAAAAAGAAATCGCCCCCCTTCGAACTTTTATGCGGTTATCATAGCTGATCAACCATTTCATTCCATGAACATCAGCACATTTCAATCATTTGACCATTGGGGGTCTGACTGAATTCAGCAGTGCTTAAGCGCCTAGCGCAACGAGAACATGCTAATTATGGACAGTTCTATTCCCTTCCCCCTATCATCCCTAATCCATTTGCATCTTTCATCATTTTTATTACTTAAAACTGAAATTGCTTTTAAAAACTAATTTGAGCATGATACTGTAAAGCGTAGTAATCATCCTGGAATTTTTTGTATATGGCCTGGAAAAGGCCTGGAAAGTCCTTGAATTTTTTCCCCCAAAAAGAGTACGAACCCTGCTGTAGCGATGCGTTTAGGCTTACCGCAGCATCGCACTTACAGCTAAATATTACACTAAAGATCTTTAAAACACGCTTAGAATATGAAATTTCTGCACCATTTGCCATTATTTTCCATACTCTAAAATCTGTATGTCGCAGTTTTTCCAGGTACTAACATTTTTCGGACGAAATAATTTAGGACGCTAATCTACACGTTTACCAGCACAACTTTACTGTGAAGGTATTTATAACTATTTTATAGCCATCATTTTTGCACCATCCAATTTATGTAAATTTGTGTTATAAAATGTCTTTTTTCACTGAACTTTTCTGCTAAATAATTTAGGATTGTAAATGCTTCCTGCTTATTTTTTGGAATTTACATTGATTCCTGTAAAGTTCTTCCCTTATGATGGTGCATACTAATGAATAAAGTGATTAAATCAGATTAAAGATTCACTTTTAATATAAACTAAATCTTACTTGTGGTTAGTGGCTTTGAAGATATTTTTGGGAAACTTAATTTGTTAAGGTAACTTATTTTTAAAGGATACACATGTTTTCAAGGGTTGTTTAGTTGAATTAACTTCTGAGGTTATTTTGGGGCAGTTGTTTCTGGTTTTTATTGTCACAAGCTGCTAACCTGGTTTTAATGGCTAATGGAAACTCCATAAATGCAATTTTTGTATAATCTTCCTTTTTTTTAGTTCTCTTAACCACAATATCAGACTTGCCGTTTTCTTTCAACGTTGGAGCATGAAGTGTTGTTTATGTATTTGTTTATTTCCATTTCCTTGCAGCAGCAATTCTTGTGGATGCAATTTTTTGAATTTTTTCTTAAGTCTCAGATATACCCTTTTTTTTTCAGTTTAAGAGTATGAAAGTAGAATTTGTAATCTTTTTTTAACTTTCTTTTTTCTTTTCCTCCATCCAGTTTTTATAACTGCAGTTGGCGGGGAATATGGTTGCCGCCCGTGCATGGTAAATGTTAGGTTGTCAGATTATTGTTCTGAGGAATGACCCATCATTCGGTGTTTTTTTTTCTCTGACTAGGTGTCATGTTTTTATTTTACATTGGAGATTCCTATTTGAATTCATAATGGAGGAATAATCACTAGAAATTGCAACTTGTAGACGTAGTTATGTGTAGACTCCCTTCTTTTATATCTAAAAATATTCGTCAAGAACACCTTCATACTGTCAAGAACCAATTACATTTTTTTTTATTATTAGATAAACTTGCAGCATTGCAAATACAGTACGTTCCAGTTAATCAGGGCAGCCGCCTAATTGGGCCAAAGTGTTCTGGCTATATGCGCCAATTAACTGGAATGTACTGTGCTGGGTTTTACTATAAGTACTCTCCAGTAGAACAGCAGAAAGCTAAATACTCAAAAGTTAAATCTGTGATGATAAGTTGGCCGATTTCATGAAATAATTGTAAGTGTAAAAGTAATTTATTTTTCATACAGACATTCTATTGCAGCATTGTGATGGATGCTCAAATTGTTCATACTAGATCAAGTTTGGCACCATGTACTGACATTTACCAGAAATTAGTTGGGGCGGAGGGGGTTAGCTTTCATTGTTCACATGAGCGTGAGCAAAAATTTCTCTTATGATGCATTATGTTCTGTCCTCCTGCTCAGTGGCTAGTAGCTATTTTCAGTTGCTGGCTAGTAGAATTTAAACCTTTAATGGCTCATGAAAATTTTTTACCACTTTTGGGAGGGTTACTTTCTGTGTCCCTCCCCGCCAAATCACCATGAGACTGCAAACCTCCACTAATTCAAAAATTGTTGCTGTGAAAGACTAATTTTCAATTCTGCAAAAATACATCAAATGCACTTATAAATATGTGTAGTTTTTGTTTCATATTCCATTCTTTAAATGTTGTTCTTTGATCAATTTAATCACCCACCCCCCTTTTTTTTTAGGCTCCACGTCCAAGCACTGGTCCACACAAGTTAAGAGAATCTTTTCCACTTATCATCATGTTGAGAAACAGGCTGAAGTATGCTTTAACATATGCTGAAGTAAAAAATAGTTATGCAGCGTCTTATCAAAGTGGACGGCAAAGTTAGGACAGACACTAATTATCCATCTGGTTTCATGGGTAAGTTTTCATTTATCAATTTCATGCAGCTTAAAATTAAATTGTGCAAATGTTAAATGCTATATGATTATATTGTGTCTTGTGCAAGTACTAATTATTGTTTTTAAAACAGATGTAATCACAATTGAGAAGACTGGAGAATACATTAGGCTGCTGTATGATGTCAAAGGAAGGTTCATTCTACACAGAATAACTGCTGAAGAAGCAAAGGTATGTTGTTAATGTATGTAATGGTGGTTGTCAATATGTTATATATGCGTAAGCCTAAGGGAGTGATACTGAAAATATTCAAAAGTTTCATTGTTTAGTAGATGCATTTAGATTTTAGTGCAATTTGTAAGAGTGGAATATGCAGTTTTAGCTTAAATTTTATAAAACTGTTGGTTCATTAATATAACAACCGTGATATTTTTATAAAGAAGCAGTGGCAGATCACCTTATGTGCCATATGAGTTTGTAGCATGTTATCAGAGGAGTGTTCATGTTTATACCGAAGACCTGGCTTTGCATGAAGATAGGGATAGCTATTGTGCACACAATTTTTTACCTGCCAACAAATTGCAATTCTATTCTTTTCTAAGCCTCGTGAATCAGATTAAAGGACTACCTCATTTTGATGATGTCCATTTGGGGACCCATTCCAAAACTGGCAATTTAAAAAAGTTTAGTGTTACAAACTTGGTTCTACATGTGTAATTATCATGGTAAATGTGGACAATTTTTGTATATAAAAAACAATTGAAGCATGAATATATGTTTTATTGAAGCAAAATCTTGTACAATAGTTGATGCATAAGCACTTTGTATTGATTCAGTGAACCTGTCATTGGTAGTGATAACAGCCTCAATCCTTGAGCGGAATCAGTTGCAGGTCTTGGCGACCTGGGCATGACACTGGTGATGGCATGCCTGACGGGATCAAGGGTATTATGGGGATGCTTGTTGGTCTCTCTTTCAAATACACCCCACATATAGTAAGTCTGGGGAGCTGGGGGACCAAACATCTAAAGACCAGTGGTAGGGCATGTTCTCTTCAAGCCATTTCTCAGTCGCTTTGGTCTTGTGTAGTAAGGCAAAGTTCTGTTGGAAGGTGTAAGGCCTCCTGTTAGCAACGAAGTCCCATCCGGGGCTTCACTACATCTCTCAGCACCTTCATGTATTTGTCTGCGTTGACCAAGAAATCCTTCTCAAAGAAGTGAGGAAGCATATCTCCCTTGCTGGAGATGACCACAAGAACCATGATGATTTCCGGACATTTTGTGTGCATGATCCTGGGCACATCATCAAGGCTCTTGTGCTACAACCTGTCTTCCCTCCTATTGACCTTCTAGTCTTGGCCAAAATTCTTCTCGTCTGAGAAGAATCTCGGTATATTTTTCTCTGGGTTCTTGACTTTGTTGAGCAGTTTTTTTGCTTTCTTTCGTCAGACACCTTTTGTGCACTATTTGGTTCATGAACTGGAACCGTCTATCAGAGGTCCTTGTGGACCTCTGCTACAGCTCTTGATGATGGTGTTTTGGATTGTACCATAAGCAACTCCTTGAGTAAGGCATTAATTAATTTCCTGGGGTTGTCCACCGTCCCGTGTATCTTGGTGACATTCATCATTTACCATGATAACCCTGTAATGATTTCTTGTTTCCAATGCAATTATGTGTTTGCAAGTATTAAAAAAAATAAAAGCATCTGAAATAAAAAAAAAATCATGAAATAGTGCTGGTGAAAGGAAAAAAGCAATTCAAAAGTACATACTACCTTTAAAAAATACTTTTTCCAGTTTGATATTTGTAAGATTCTTTTTTTTTTCTCTGTGCTTAAGATCAATGGAAATACTCCCCCCTGTTTTCCTTTTTTAAGTGAAATTGAATTTTAAAATTGGTATGCATTTGACTGGTGGAATCAGTGATTTCTAAAAAAAACACCATCACAGTAGTTTACTGACTTTAAAAATTTCATTTTGATTAAAATGCATGATCTTGCATTTCCTTAGTCACCTAGGAAATGTTATAGTGCTATATTATGGAATGCAGCAAATCTATTTTTAGCTAAATGATTCTTATGATTCTACAATTGGTGGTAATTCAGAGGGGAAAATGCCGTGCAATGGAGGAAAACATTAGGCAGTTGGCAGCTATGATAATACATTCCTAACTGAAAAATGGCACCTATTGTGTTTGTGCACATGACTTCAATACTTAGCTCTAGTTATAACAGAATTTAACAAGGTGTTTTAAGTGTAATAGGACTTTAAAAATGGGGGAGAATAGTATGTTTCTGTAATTCCATTATAAAATCATACAAAAGTGAGGAGCCTGTCACCTTTTTTGACCATACTGGGGGAGAAATGTACAATTTAACAATATAGTTTCAAAAGAAGATGCTGGAAGTTGAAAGATTATTAATGTATGTATGCCTACAACTATGTGAATGTAATTATTTCTTTACTCCTAACCTCCCCTTATAATTGTAGGAAGGCCTCATAATTAACATGTTTGTGGGCATGGCAACATATGATATGCCACTGCACATCCTGTGACATGATGTTATATGCCGTCCAACTTTACTTCACGCTGTAAGTACAAAGCGGCAAATGCAGACAAAATTGTATGGGGGTTCCAGTTACTTTAAGTTAGGTGTCCTGCTGAAAACATGAATTTTCCATAAATTTGTGCATTTTTATTACTGTTCCCAAATGTGTTATAATGATGAATGAAGATTAGCTGAGAGGCATCTAAGCCAATAACATTTTATATAGAGCGAATAACATTTTATCCTTTCATCCTCTGAGAAACTCCGTTTAAAAGTGAAATCTTTACGGGCTGTCAAAAAAAATATTTTCCTTTGTGTGGCAGAATTTCGGAAAGCAGTCACTGTTTTTGATTGTATTCGTTGGGTGCATGCTTCTTGACAAAATTTACAAATTTCGACAGTAGTTGAATGTTTTCAGAAAATTGGATTTCCACAAAACGCAGAGACGAATGATGAAACTGAAGTTGACAATACCACCAACGACCTACTGGGGACATTACCTGAAGACATCAAAAATGACCTGCTAAGTGAAGATCAGTTCCCAGCAATAATAGATTGCAGTATCATAGTGCACGAAGACGTGGCAAACACAGAAGAGGATATTTTTTCTGATGTGCTATCAAACATTAAAAATCCTATTCTAAAGCATGTTCATTGTACTACACATTGAGTTATTATGAAACACCTAATGTTAATGATAAAAAGGAGCTGTAAACAACCATCACATTTTGGTTACAAAGCAAATGTGGCATAACAACACAGCACCTCAGAACTTTCTTTTTAGGTAAAGCAGATGGTAAAACATTGCATAAAAAAACTGTGAAGCACTTTCTGAGGCCAATTTATCACAAAACTAATGCTTGGATCAGACGGACCTAATGTTAATAAAAATGTTTTTAGGCTTTTCAATGGTAATGTCCACCAGACACGAGGAACAAGTCTTATAAACATAGGTACCCGCAACCAAAGAATATAAACGCTTCGCGTGAAGAAGCTCAACTCTCGTAGAGATAATGTAAAACAGGCGACAGCAGCGCCACCATGTAATGCGGCCGTAGATGCTCTGCGGGAAAGTTAACATTCAGGCGCAAAAAGCGTAGGAGACACGGAACGGGAAGCCTATTTCACGGAAAGGAAGCTAAGCTTTGATCTGCGACTGTTTCCTTCGGTCTCATTGGGTCTACTAAAGCATTTTCTTTTTTGTTCTTTTCTGAGTATCCGTCCTGTCCCTTCTTTTGGTGAAACAAATATATACATTAGCAATTAATATTATTTTAAGGAAATTTTAGCAGTTTTATTCTCACTTAAAGCACCGTAGTAATACCAGGTTGCTTGGCATGAATTTCACATTTACAATATACCTTAAATGTCAAAAATGCTGAGGCTGGTTTTGAATTTCCATGGGATTCGTGGTACTTCGTATTAAAAATTGTTTGCATGGAATTTTCAGTAGCAAAACAAAGGAATGGGTTCCCACAAAACGTAAACATTAGGTAGGAGAATATGTGAGATTCGCATGTAGCTTGTAACCTTAATCATCTGTGAATCCTTACAAAACAGAATATTGAGAATGATTGTAGGTAAAGGCGAGGAAAATTATTTAACCTCTTCTTCATGTAAACATGCATATAATGGAACAAGAATCTTGTAAGGCTCAAAAGATTCCTTTAATAACACTTAAAGCAGAATGAAAAAAAACCCCGTAATTACTCACCTGGTAGATTTATCATTTTCTTCCATCAAAGACATGCTTGCTTGATACAGACGGTACAATTGCAGATCACTGAAACCAAATATGTATTATTTGCTGAAACGACTGATAGCTATAAACGCAGAAACCTTTGAACAAAACGCCAACACAAACAAACGTTTATATTCTTTGAACACAAACACGCATGCTCAGTCCAACTCAATCTGCTCCGGCATCCTGCGGCCAAAGCCAACCAAAGCTGCGGCATCAGCCTGAAATGTTGGCTTCTGTGTAATGATTCTTTGCCGCATAATATAGTGGCGCTAGTTACGTCTCGCTGAGCCTTACCTTCTTATCAGTTTAGATATTCTTTGCCGCAACATCCACACAATGCATATGTAAAATCATTGCAGTGTTTGGGTGAAGAAGCTTCTGAGCTACTGATCAACATTTATCATTATTTTGATGGTCGGCCTGCCTGTTGGGAAGAGTTTGAAGAAATCCAATCTAAATATAACGTTCCACACCACAAATTTTTGAAACATGCAACAACAAGGTGGCTTACCTTGGGGCTTTTGGCCAACAGGATTTTGGAGCAGTGGGACATTCAGTTCTATTTCCTTAAGCACGTGCCTCTGAGAAAAAATTCTGTTGCTCTTCTATTCAGATCCTACAAGGCTGAAAGAAACCTTCAATAAAAACTGTACTTAATTTCATTATTTCATCAGTGAACTATTCACGAAGTTCACGCAACATTTTCAGCGCCAAGCACCCATGATCTACAGATTGCATGAAGAAATAGGGAATGTTCTTCAGACCTTCGTGGCTCATGTTTTGAAGACTGCTGTCATTAGAAAAATTACTAATTTTGTAAAGTTGATCTTGATGAGCTGTTTATAGTTGGTAATCTGCTTCCTCTTGAAGAACTTGGTATTAATGAAAAGGTCACAGACAAGCTTTCTAAACTGAAAGAAAGTGATAAGTTGTTTCTGAAGGAAGCTCAAAAGCATTATATTACTGCTTTTGTAAGCATGTGATGGAAAAGACTTGCTTATCAAATGGATCATTTTTAAAAAAAATTTAGATTTTTACACCCAAAAGGAAAAATAAATAATAGAAGCTGCAGAGACATTGAAAGTTACAAAAATTTATGCCATTTTATGCTGAACTGTATTATTTGTTAGATGAGTGGAAAATTTTGCAACTGGAAAAAGATGATACAGCATTTGAAAACAAAACTGTTGATTACTGGCAACAACACATCTCAAAAAGGGACTCATTATCAACAGATATAAAGTTTCTGAACATTGCAAAAGTCATAAAGGCAGCTCTTACTTTGTCACATGGAAATGCTGACATAGAGACGATTTTCCATTTCTAAGCATATATTAGGAGAAGATAAATCAGCAATGACGGAAAGATTTTTAAACAGTGTACTGACTGTGAGGTATGCCTTGAAACAATATCCTAATTTTCCTTTTGTACCCATTAATCCAAATCTCGTTAAGTACAGACAACAAGCACATTCAAAGTGCACTGCCTTTATGGAAGAATGTAAGAGGAAAAAGAAAATTGAATTAGAAGAAAAGCAAAAAGAACAGATTATGAAAAAGATAGAAAAGAAAAGATAAAAAAAAATCAATCGAATGTGAGACTGCTGCTCTGAATGACAAGAAAAAGAACACCTACAAACTAAAGAGGCAAGACAAAAATTGTTTTTGGGAGCTTCGGCTAAACTGAAGAAAGCACTCGAAAAAATTATTTAAAGGGAGCAATATTAGCGGAAGGCATGCTCGAGGTAGTAAAATGTATGCAAACAGAAGAAAGAGTGGGAGAAAAGAAAGTGGAAATCATTCAAAGAACCTTGAAAAAAGAAAATCCAGTATGATTACATAATATTTTGCTAAGATGCCTAGAAAACAGTAAGCCAAACAGTTTTTTTCTTCAGAATTGTTTTTTCTGGAGCATTGAAGAGAACTAACTGTACGTCATTAGATTTTCAGAATTTTGTGTAATTTTTTTTCTGTAAAATTACATAATGACAATAAAATGGCCATACCCCATCCAATTCCATAATAAGGAAATGTATTATGATCTTGCCTGGGCTTTTCTTTTTTGTAACTATATTTCTTGTTTTGTGCTATTGGTAAGGTCTCTTTTAATCACTTTTTAGTCACCTTTAAAAAAAATTTGTTACCTTAGCTCCTCACCCTGATCATATTGTAGCTTGTATTTAAAAAGTAGGGGGGCTGCAAAATGCTTGATGACTTAAGGTAAATCAGGGATAACAGTGAAAAGTAATTTTTCATCTCGTATATTCTGCAAATCGTGAGTGGACCAGATTCAGGAATGTCTGCATAAGAAACATATGAAGTTACAGAAGGTGTTCGTCATGTGATGGATGTCCGTTAAGCTTGAGCTGTGTGCTAAGATTACTAAATGGAGATGCTTGATACAGCAACAGTAAGTAAATTCTAGTTCCATCAGTTAAACCAAGGTAAAAATACTCCAAATACGTGGTGACAGTTAATAAATAAATACATCGCTCTGTCCATACAGCATCTGGATGCTGTGTGTTTCTGGAACGTGGAAAGAGCAATGTATTTATTTATTAAACCAAGGTGTCTACTGGTTGTGAAAGTAACGAATTTTGTTTATCAATTTAAGTGTCAAAAAAGCGCGCATTTGTTCCCTCCTCCACAAGGAAAACTGATGGAGCAAAAAATGTTTTTACTTACATATCACTAAGCTGTTCTGAGATTCAGAGGTTAGCTCCACAAAGAAATACAAACTACCAGATAATTTTTACTTACTGTTGCCGTATCAAACTTCTCCATTTACAGCAATCTTGACATACAACTCAGGCTCCACTCATATATATTCATCACACCGTACACAAGATCTTCTATACTTCATACTCATAATCTTTCTCTCATGCAGGCACTCCTGAATCTGATCCTCCCATAACTTCCTTTGCTTTCCTCTACCTTTCCTTCCTGCCACTTAGGCTAAAAAGATTTTCTTAGCAAGCATCTCATCACTCTTTCTTTCAACATGGCCAAACCACCGAAGCATTAGTCTCCACCTTACTAACAGCATTTTGCTTCACATTGCACAACTGCAACACATCTTCATTCCTCGCCTGGTCAAAATGTATCTTGCCCCCCCCCATCCCCCAATAAGTAATGCATTTCTCCAGCATGCAAACAGCTCCTATGTTTCTCCTGTAGTACCCAGGAGGTTTCACTGCCATACATCAGAGTAGGAACAATTACACTTTCATACACAGCCATGCGGGACTCTTGAGAACCCAACATTCTTGTGAAAACCTCCCAAAGCAGCCATGACTTTCAATGAAGAATTCACTCGCCTACTAATTTCACCATCCAATTTGTTCTCTTTGTCAAACATGCTTCCTAAATACACAAACTAATTCAGCTGGTCAATCACTATGCCATTTAGACTTATATTACATTCAGTACTACCAGTTCCTTTCTCAAAAACCATAACTTTGGTTTTTCCTTATTTATACTCAGTTTGAATTTCATGCAAACTTCGTACATTCAGGACAACATACTCTGCAACTCACTTTTGCTCTCTGCCAACAGGACAGTGTCATCAGCATATAGCAATCTGCACACACGGATTTCACCAACACATAAACCAGTATTATCTAGTTTGACATTGTGCATGCATGCATCCATAAATACACTGCTGACCACCCAAAATGCAACACCAAGAAGGAAGCGTGCGTCGCCCGCGAGAGGAAATGCAAACGATTAGCATTGCAGGGCATATGCGCCCGGCACGCCACCAAGAAGCACTATAAGAAGGGTGCACAGAAGGCGGGGTGTAAGTAGTGGAAGTGTGTTGTGCTGTCGGACCTGTGCGTGGGAAGCTTCCTGCTACCTCATCACAGAATACGGCAGTCATTCCAGCACGTTTTGGAGTTCAACAGAGGACGAATAGTGCCTTATCGGGACAGTGGTTTATCATACCAAGACATCGGTGCCCATGTGGGACGACATCCAGCCACAGTGAAGCGAGTATGGATTCGGTGGGTGCAGGAAGGACGGACCGACGTAAGCGATTGCCGTGGCGCACCACCGAACGAGAGGATTGGCATGTTGTGTGGTGGGCATTGACGGCTTGCACCGCCACATCACTAACATTAGCGTAGGAATTAGGATCTGTTGTGCAACACCCTGTGTCAGCACGTACCGTTGACGTTACACCACCGGCGAGTGCGGCAGTAGTGGGTCGTTGAACGCCGCACCTGAACTATGGAATGGCACGACCTTGTCTTCTCCGATAAGTCCCACTTCTGCCTGCAACACCACAATTGTTGGATCCGCGTGTGGCCGCATCATGGCGAGAGACTATGACGTCTGCATTATGCATCGCCATACCGGTCCATCGCCTGGCGTTATGGTTTGGGGCGCATATGGATATGACACCCGGACCCCTCTGGTACGCAACACCGGTACACTCAACAGCCACCGCTACATCTCCGACTTTTTGGAGCCTGTAGTCCTCCCTAACCTGCACATGACACGCATTGTGCGGCAATTCTTCACGGCCCACCAGGTGTCACTGCTGCCCGTGGCCCGCCTGTTCTCCCGATATGTCGCCCATCGAACACGTCTGGTCGGTGATCGGCAACCGAGGGGCTCGACAAGCACCACCCGCGGCTACGCCTGATGAACTGTGGCAACGTGTGGATGCAGCCTGGACCGACATACTCCAAGCCCACATCCAAAGTCTTCCGTTCGATGCCGCGCCGTGTAGCGGCCGATATTGCCAGCCATGGGGGCTACACGAGCTATTGATGCCTGCATGTTCCGCAAGTCGCACAGGCCCAGAAGCTCAATCGTTTCATCTTTGTATCTATTGTTATGTGTCCGGTAAATCTGGCTTTGCTAGCTCATGTCCTTCTTGGTGTTGCATTTTGGGTGTGCAGCAGTGTATATTAAACAGCCTTTTCCAACTCCTGCACCAATAGAAAACCATTTTGATAGAATACCATTCACTCATACACAAACTCTACTGCCAGCATGCAGGGCTGTAGAACTCATGTATGAAAATCAAATGTTAATAAAATGATTTTCTATTGGTGCTGGAGTCTGGCAAGGTTGTGTAATGTCACCATGGCTGTTTAGGATGAATAGAGTTTTGTTACCAGCAGGGGTCACTTTTTTGGTAGATAAAAAAAGAGGAGGTGGAGTGCTACTTGTCTTTAATGTGTGTGTGTACTCAAGTCTTTTAAAAGTGGTCATAAAATTGTGTTCCCCAAATTTGGTAGACACGCTGCTGGTTAAACATTTATCTGGCAGATTGACTTTCTTTGAAAAGCTAACCTCTCAGGGCTAGTGCTAAGAAAATTAAAGTGTTAGTCAAAGTTTTAGCCAAATTTAAAAATCATTAGCCGTATTTTGAAAACCTTAGCAGGGCTTGAAAAATACTTTGCCCGGGGCATGTAAATTATTGGCCTGGGCAAGTAAAAACGAAATCTAGTTGCCCGATTGGGCAACTAGATTTAAAGAAACCAAAAGTTTGAAATGAAAAAAATTTCTACTCTAGAAAAAGTCGTTTTTTTTTTTTTTTTTTTTTTTTTTTTTTACTACAAATCACCAGAAATTGTATTATTGTTACGGAATGAGTGCCAAGGCCAGGATAATAGTGCTTCTTTAATTATATAATGCTCTAGGTCCAGAAATTGGGGCAATACATAGTTTTGCTCCAGATGTCGTTTACAGTTATTAATGACGGGATGCATGCCTCTGATGAAACAGGACACAGACTGATGGGCAAAAAAGCCGTGCTTTGTGGGGAGGGAGTGATAACAGAAAATTGATTGCACCGCCCCAGGTGGGGTTGGGTCTCTGATATAACTTGTGCGAGTGAGGGAGGGGAAAGTGGGACCCCCCACCCACCACACACACACATGAACTGGCAGCGGTACTGCTGAAACAAAGGCAAAAGTTTTGTTTAAGAACGAGCCTGCACACTTAGCCGGGAGAAGAGCAAAAATCGCCGGCGCTGATAACTTAGTTTATTTCAGAGATCAGTAGTTCATGTTAGCTGCGGATAAAGTTGCATTTAGTAATGGCCATGCGGGACTCTTGAGAACCCAACATTCTTGTGAAAACCTCCCAAAGCAGCCATGACTTTCAATGAAGAATTCACTCGCCTACTAATTTCACCATCCAATTTGTTCTCTTTGTCAAACATGCTTCCTAAATACACAAACTAATTCAGCTGGTCAATCACTATGCCATTTAGACTTATATTACATTCAGTACTACCAGTTCCTTTCTCAAAAACCATAACTTTGGTTTTTCCTTATTTATACTCAGTTTGAATTTCATGCAAACTTCGTACATTCAGGACAACATACTCTGCAACTCACTTTTGCTCTCTGCCAACAGGACAGTGTCATCAGCATATAGCAATCTGCACACACGGATTTCACCAACACATAAACCAGTATTATCTAGTTTGACATTGTGCATGCATGCATCCATAAATACACTGCTGACCACCCAAAATGCAACACCAAGAAGGAAGCGTGCGTCGCCCGCGAGAGGAAATGCAAACGATTAGCATTGCAGGGCATATGCGCCCGGCACGCCACCAAGAAGCACTATAAGAAGGGTGCACAGAAGGCGGGGTGTAAGTAGTGGAAGTGTGTTGTGCTGTCGGACCTGTGCGTGGGAAGCTTCCTGCTACCTCATCACAGAATACGGCAGTCATTCCAGCACGTTTTGGAGTTCAACAGAGGACGAATAGTGCCTTATCGGGACAGTGGTTTATCATACCAAGACATCGGTGCCCATGTGGGACGACATCCAGCCACAGTGAAGCGAGTATGGATTCGGTGGGTGCAGGAAGGACGGACCGACGTAAGCGATTGCCGTGGCGCACCACCGAACGAGAGGATTGGCATGTTGTGTGGTGGGCATTGACGGCTTGCACCGCCACATCACTAACATTAGCGTAGGAATTAGGATCTGTTGTGCAACACCCTGTGTCAGCACGTACCGTTGACGTTACACCACCGGCGAGTGCGGCAGTAGTGGGTCGTTGAACGCCGCACCTGAACTATGGAATGGCACGACCTTGTCTTCTCCGATAAGTCCCACTTCTGCCTGCAACACCACAATTGTTGGATCCGCGTGTGGCCGCATCATGGCGAGAGACTATGACGTCTGCATTATGCATCGCCATACCGGTCCATCGCCTGGCGTTATGGTTTGGGGCGCATATGGATATGACACCCGGACCCCTCTGGTACGCAACACCGGTACACTCAACAGCCACCGCTACATCTCCGACTTTTTGGAGCCTGTAGTCCTCCCTAACCTGCACATGACACGCATTGTGCGGCAATTCTTCACGGCCCACCAGGTGTCACTGCTGCCCATGGCCCGCCTGTTCTCCCGATATGTCGCCCATCGAACACGTCTGGTCGGTGATCGGCAACCGAGGGGCTCGACAAGCACCACCCGCGGCTACGCCTGATGAACTGTGGCAACGTGTGGATGCAGCCTGGACCGACATACTCCAAGCCCACATCCAAATGATGTTCGATGCCGCGCCGTGTAGCGGCCGATATTGCCAGCCATGGGGGCTACACGAGCTATTGATGCCTGCATGTTCCGCAAGTCGCACAGGCCCAGAAGCTCAATCGTTTCATCTTTGTATCTATTGTTATGTGTCCGGTAAATCTGGCTTTGCTAGCTCATGTCCTTCTTGGTGTTGCATTTTGGGTGTGCAGCAGTGTATATTAAACAGCCTTTTCCAACTCCTGCACCAATAGAAAACCATTTTGATAGAATACCATTCACTCATACACAAACTCTACTGCCAGCATGCGTGGCTGTAGAACTCATGTATGAAAATCAAATGTTAATAAAATGATTTTCTATTGGTGCTGGAGTCTGGCAAGGTTGTGTAATGTCACCATGGCTGTTTAGGATGAATAGAGTTTTGTTACCAGCAGGGGTCACTTTTTTGGTAGATAAAAAAAGAGGAGGTGGAGTGCTACTTGTCTTTAATGTGTGTGTGTACTCAAGTCTTTTAAAAGTGGTCATAAAATTGTGTTCCCCAAATTTGGTAGACACGCTGCTGGTTAAACATTTATCTGGCAGATTGACTTTCTTTGAAAAGCTAACCTCTCAGGGCTAGTGCTAAGAAAATTAAAGTGTTAGTCAAAGTTTTAGCCAAATTTAAAAATCATTAGCCGTATTTTGAAAACCTTAGCAGGGCTTGAAAAATACTTTGCCCGGGGCATGTAAATTATTGGCCTGGGCAAGTAAAAACGAAATCTAGTTGCCCGATTGGGCAACTAGATTTAAAGAAACCAAAAGTTTGAAATGAAAAAAATTTCTACTCTAGAAAAAGTCGTTTTTTTTTTTTTTTTTTTACTACAAATCACCAGAAATTGTATTATTGTTACGGAATGAGTGCCAAGGCCAGGATAATAGTGCTTCTTTAATTATATAATGCTCTAGGTCCAGAAATTGGGGCAATACATAGTTTTGCTCCAGATGTCGTTTACAGTTATTAATGACGGGATGCATGCCTCTGATGAAACAGGACACAGACTGATGGGCAAAAGCCGTGCTTTGTGGGGAGGGAGTGATAACAGAAAATTGATTGCACCGCCCCAGGTGGGGTTGGGTCTCTGATATAACTTGTGCGAGTGAGGGAGGGGAAAGTGGGACCCCCCACCCACCACACACACACATGAACTGGCAGCGGTACTGCTGAAACAAAGGCAAAAGTTTTGTTTAAGAACGAGCCTGCACACTTAGCCGGGAGAAGAGCAAAAATCGCCGGCGCTGATAACTTAGTTTATTTCAGAGATCAGTAGTTCATGTTAGCTGCGGATAAAGTTGCATTTAGTAATGGCCATGCGGGACTCTTGAGAACCCAACATTCTTGTGAAAACCTCCCAAAGCAGCCATGACTTTCAATGAAGAATTCACTCGCCTACTAATTTCACCATCCAATTTGTTCTCTTTGTCAAACATGCTTCCTAAATACACAAACTAATTCAGCTGGTCAATCACTATGCCATTTAGACTTATATTACATTCAGTACTACCAGTTCCTTTCTCAAAAACCATAACTTTGGTTTTTCCCTTATTTATACTCAGTTTGAATTTCATGCAAACTTCGTACATTCAGGACAACATACTCTGCAACTCACTTTTGCTCTCTGCCAACAGGACAGTGTCATCAGCATATAGCAATCTGCACACACGGATTTCACCAACACATAAACCAGTATTATCTAGTTTGACATTGTGCATGCATGCATCCATAAATACACTGCTGACCACCCAAAATGCAACACCAAGAAGGAAGCGTGCGTCGCCCGCGAGAGGAAATGCAAACGATTAGCATTGCAGGGCATATGCGCCCGGCACGCCACCAAGAAGCACTATAAGAAGGGTGCACAGAAGGCGGGGTGTAAGTAGTGGAAGTGTGTTGTGCTGTCGGACCTGTGCGTGGGAAGCTTCCTGCTACCTCATCACAGAATACGGCAGTCATTCCAGCACGTTTTGGAGTTCAACAGAGGACGAATAGTGCCTTATCGGGACAGTGGTTTATCATACCAAGACATCGGTGCCCATGTGGGACGACATCCAGCCACAGTGAAGCGAGTATGGATTCGGTGGGTGCAGGAAGGACGGACCGACGTAAGCGATTGCCGTGGCGCACCACCGAACGAGAGGATTGGCATGTTGTGTGGTGGGCATTGACGGCTTGCACCGCCACATCACTAACATTAGCGTAGGAATTAGGATCTGTTGTGCAACACCCTGTGTCAGCACGTACCGTTGACGTTACACCACCGGCGAGTGCGGCAGTAGTGGGTCGTTGAACGCCGCACCTGAACTATGGAATGGCACGACCTTGTCTTCTCCGATAAGTCCCACTTCTGCCTGCAACACCACAATTGTTGGATCCGCGTGTGGCCGCATCATGGCGAGAGACTATGACGTCTGCATTATGCATCGCCATACCGGTCCATCGCCTGGCGTTATGGTTTGGGGCGCATATGGATATGACACCCGGACCCCTCTGGTACGCAACACCGGTACACTCAACAGCCACCGCTACATCTCCGACTTTTTGGAGCCTGTAGTCCTCCCTAACCTGCACATGACACGCATTGTGCGGCAATTCTTCACGGCCCACCAGGTGTCACTGCTGCCCGTGGCCCGCCTGTTCTCCCGATATGTCGCCCATCGAACACGTCTGGTCGGTGATCGGCAACCGAGGGGCTCGACAAGCACCACCCGCGGCTACGCCTGATGAACTGTGGCAACGTGTGGATGCAGCCTGGACCGACATACTCCAAGCCCACATCCAAAGTCTTCCGTTCGATGCCGCGCCGTGTAGCGGCCGATATTGCCAGCCATGGGGGCTACACGAGCTATTGATGCCTGCATGTTCCGCAAGTCGCACAGGCCCAGAAGCTCAATCGTTTCATCTTTGTATCTATTGTTATGTGTCCGGTAAATCTGGCTTTGCTAGCTCATGTCCTTCTTGGTGTTGCATTTTGGGTGTGCAGCAGTGTATATTAAACAGCCTTTTCCAACTCCTGCACCAATAGAAAACCATTTTGATAGAATACCATTCACTCATACACAAACTCTACTGCCAGCATGCGTGGCTGTAGAACTCATGTATGAAAATCAAATGTTAATAAAATGATTTTCTATTGGTGCTGGAGTCTGGCAAGGTTGTGTAATGTCACCATGGCTGTTTAGGATGAATAGAGTTTTGTTACCAGCAGGGGTCACTTTTTTGGTAGATAAAAAAAGAGGAGGTGGAGTGCTACTTGTCTTTAATGTGTGTGTGTACTCAAGTCTTTTAAAAGTGGTCATAAAATTGTGTTCCCCAAATTTGGTAGACACGCTGCTGGTTAAACATTTATCTGGCAGATTGACTTTCTTTGAAAAGCTAACCTCTCAGGGCTAGTGCTAAGAAAATTAAAGTGTTAGTCAAAGTTTTAGCCAAATTTAAAAATCATTAGCCGTATTTTGAAAACCTTAGCAGGGCTTGAAAAATACTTTGCCCGGGGCATGTAAATTATTGGCCTGGGCAAGTAAAAACGAAATCTAGTTGCCCGATTGGGCAACTAGATTTAAAGAAACCAAAAGTTTGAAATGAAAAAAATTTCTACTCTAGAAAAAAAAAAAATGTCGTTTTTTTTTTTTTTTTTACTACAAATCACCAGAAATTGTATTATTGTTACGGAATGAGTGCCAAGGCCAGGATAATAGTGCTTCTTTAATTATATAATGCTCTAGGTCCAGAAATTGGGGCAATACATAGTTTTGCTCCAGATGTCGTTTACAGTTATTAATGACGGGATGCATGCCTCTGATGAAACAGGACACAGACTGATGGGCAAAAAAGCCGTGCTTTGTGGGGAGGGAGTGATAACAGAAAATTGATTGCACCGCCCCAGGTGGGGTTGGGTCTCTGATATAACTTGTGCGAGTGAGGGAGGGGAAAGTGGGACCCCCACCCACCACACACACACATGAACTGGCAGCGGTACTGCTGAAACAAAGGCAAAAGTTTTGTTTAAGAACGAGCCTGCACACTTAGCCGGGAGAAGAGCAAAAATCGCCGGCGCTGATAACTTAGTTTATTTCAGAGATCAGTAGTTCATGTTAGCTGCGGATAAAGTTGCATTTAGTAATGGATATAATTTTTTTTTTTTTTTTAAACCCAGCAATGAGAGTATATCTCATAGTAAGCAATTATGTGAAATTCCCGATCTGTCTGTCAGCTGTAGTTACAAATTCGTCTTCCGCATTGTTGAGTGACGCAATTTCAGAATCAGAATCTACATCATTGGCAAAACTGAAACTTACACAAGCTGTCTATGATACAGTGTACGGGGTAAAAACCGCTGTCTCACAGTTCAGGAATCTTGGATAAAAACATTTAATTGGCTAAAGTCAAGTGACGACAAGACTTATGTAGTCCACTGTTTGCCAAAATCATCTTAATGTCAATACCACCAGCAATTTTTTCAAGGAATGTGGGTTGTCAGGTGATAATATAGGTTAATAAAATAAGTGCACACAATAGTAGTTAAAAACATAAGAATTGCCTTTGTTTCTAAACAATTCTTGGGATATTTTATGATGCAAAATCACTTCTGTTTGCACAAGAGAAAAGGTAAATATTTTTTCCATTAAAAATTGTTGTTAAAAACTACTTAAACTGCTGTACAGTTAACATTGATTATTTAATTTTTCTGCAAAACATAGGATGTATATTAAAAATTCTTGAACATGGCATCATGAAAAATTTCTCAAATGCCATAGATTACCTTTCTTAAAACTTGAAATATATGCTTTGGTGCATTTTGAATACTGGCGATGCAAATGATGTATAAAAAGTTTATCATAATTTTTAACTTTAAAAAAAATGTGGTTTCTGTTTTATCTTAAAAGATAAATTTTTCTAGGCAAGTAAATATTTTCTGCACATGCCCAGCTGGGCATGTAATTTTCAGATATTTTTCAAGCCACTGTAGGTGGTGTGAAAATGTTTAAAAAAAGGGGGCATAAGAAATGTGTAAAATAAAACAGGGAAAATAAATCAAACATGATAGAAAAGTTGTTCACAAAATTTCATTTTATGAATTTGGACATGCCAAGCCATCTGTTTTTATGGGTGTACCAGTAACCATGTTTTACATTTGTTGTTGTTGTTGTTTTAAAGGAAGTTAAAGCAACCTTTGCTAGTTTGATAATGCTTTTGTAGCTTGTGTTGTCATGTTTTTTAAAGCTCAAGAAATGTTCATGGATAATAAGTCTTTGTTTGTGTATGAAACATTCCCATGTCTGCTATAAAATACACAAGATTTAAAAAAAAGTTTTGTGAAGAAATTAAATTTGCCATGGAATTTTTTGTGTGTGGAATTCTCTGTATGCCCTCATAAGGAAGCACGAATAAAAAAAAATGTGACTAGTTTTCAATCAATTCACGCAAAATTTAGGCTTCCCCATTCCTGGTGTTGACAAAAATTTGTCATTTTCACAGAAAACTTTAAGATACAGTTTTGTGTTTTCAGTCCCAGTCCTAAGTAAGTTGTGCATCAAAAACTCGCATAAGCTTTCCTGGCAATGCAAAGATGGGGACTACTCCAAGAGGAATCACCTGCTGACCCGTTTGCTATAAGTCACTGAAAATTTTCTTTTCTCCCGATATCCTCCGCCAGCAGCAACTCTTTCCATCCACTCCCCCAAATGACTCCCGAGCAGTTGTGGTGGGTCTTTTACTGGACTCTATAACAATTGCACAGTGCAGCATCGTTTAAAGCGCCACAGCTTTGAAAAATCAAATTTTAAAATCATATATATCAGCTGCAGTTTAGCTCAAAAGTCACCATGAATTAAAATTTACTTGACAGTCAAAATTCATCAAAGATTCATAAAATCATTCGCCACCATTTTCACCGATTTTAATCTTTTCTCGCCATATTGTGAATTTAGACGCATTTGGCAACTTGGCAACCTTTACTAGTTTTTGATGCCTCTGAATATCGGAGAACAGCTTAGTGATATGTATGTATATATTTATGTTCCAACTGTTAATTGAGTTAAGGTTCTCTTCATGTTTAAAATGTTGCTTTTTTGTGATGCGTGGAAGATTTAGGGTAAAATTTTGAATTGTGTGCTTGTAAGAACATTTTTAAGTTCAATGAAGAAATGGTATTTATCTGTCATTCCAGTATAAGCTGTGTCGTGTAAAGAGAGTTCAAGTTGGACCCAAAGGAATTCCTTTTCTTGTTACTCATGATGGTCGCACTATCCGGTATCCAGACCCTTTGATTAAAGTGCACGATACCATTCAATTGGATATTGCTACCGGAAAGATCATGGACTTCATTAAGTTCGATATTGGTAATTTTTGTTTTTATTTTTTTATGCGTTGTATGCTGTCATGGTGTTTGTAATACTATGCTTTTAAGAAACTCTTATGTTCATAAATTATAAGTTATCAAGATTATTTGAACATAGTATCTGATTCAAAACTGAGACTTGAAATTTTTTTTATTGTTATGTTACAATGTTACAAAAATGCATATTTTGGGGTTGCATGAACTACCACTGTTCTTGCTGAAAAGTGGTAGGAGTTCATGCATGTTTTTTTTTTTTTTTTTTTTTATTATGGAAGGCTCTGGTCACATGAAGAATTTGAAAGTGAAAACATCAAATAAAATGCTTATTTCAATGTTTCGCTGAATTGGGCCGTTTAAAAAGCTCTGTTACAACCGCTTTAATGAGCACAATTTCCCATTAGTGCTTCACAGATCACACTGATCCTCTTTTTAAATGGGTGTTCCCTGATCTGGATCTTGAAAAAGTAGGGTTGTTCACATTCTAAAACAGCAGCTATAGTGAAAAGCTTTGCATCGGCATTGCAAGAGTTAGACGTTTTTTACTCAGGGAAAATAAATTCACTTTAGATACTGATTAGTAACTCATTTGTTAATTTTTGTTGATAATAAACTATTTCCTGTTGTAGTAACATCGTGATTCAAACATTTGGAAGAGCGGGACAAAATTGTGTGCAAGTGGTAAAATTCCCCGACGTAAAACGGACCTTTTACTTGGGTGGCTAGCTTGGGTGGAGAACACTAAATGGATATGTTAAGTTGCAGTATGCCTGAAAAGCAAGAGCGACCCTTGGGCTGGGAGATTCTTCTGCCGTTTGGCCATGTGCATGTACCCAGGGGTAGAAAAATATCTGGTGGCCAGCTGAAATTTTTAAAGGCCAGAATCAAAACATTGGTTCAGGGTGGGTGGGGGGATAATGTCAATGTCATGTTGTACCCTTCTGCCCAGAAAATTTTGTTAATATTCAATTTCTAGTTGACAGTGAAGTTAATATTCAATTTCTAGTTGACATTTTGTTTCTATCCCAAAAAAAGAAGAAAAAAAGCTCTAAAAGGCTTCAGGTTTTTTCAAAATGTGTGTTTTGGAAGAATGTCAAATAACAAAATATGGTTCTGCAAGACTGCTTTCATTGGAAAGCGTTGATTGCTTTTAGATCAGTAGAATGCTTTGAATTCTTTTGTGAGAAACTTTTTTTCCAGATGAAAAACGAAATCCATACAACAAAACTATTTGTTTTGTCTTCAGTTTACCATACCTTTCTTTAACAAAGCAAATCTGTTGGTGCAGACTGCTCTTATGACTCGTGTGTTTTTAGTTAAAATCACATCTTTGTTTACCTACTTATTTTCAAGATAAATAAAGCCATCTGCAGTACAGTGATGAAAAACAAAGATTAGGAATTGTCATTGGTAGTTAATAGTCTAGATAGTTAATAACCTCAGATTCTACAAAAGAGAAATTTTAAGCTCTGTGAGAAAATATTATGGTAAAGTTTGCAATTACACAATAAAAAAATCCCTCACAGGACGAGTTACCAACCTACAAAGATTACAGGCATTAAGTTAAGGAAACATTCATCTGCACAGTACTTTCCAGATTTATTTTTGTATGGTTGAGAAAGACCCAATAGAAGCTGACATCCGTGCAATTTCAGTTTGATGTTTAAATTATGAAATTCATAACTGATAGGGTTGATGTAGCATGGACTTAGTTAGAAACTAAACGATCATGATGATGTATAAAATATAAGTTACTACCAGATCTTATGTTGACAATTCTAATTCCTGATGCTAATGCATCATTGAAAGAATTTTCAGTATCGTAAATAAAAACAGAACTGAGTATAAGTGTAATTTAGGATTTCTTACTTTAGAAGCATATATACAAAGAAATGGGTTGTTTTGTAAAAAAAAAAAAAAAGCGTCTATGTGCACCACGCAATAATACTGGTTACTACTGACAAGGTTCTTACCAATGTTGGCAGGTATGCTTCAAGGTGTCGCACCAACGAGTTACCAAGTTCAGGGCCTTATTGTGTGGCTACACTTTAGGAATTGAGCATGCTTTCTGAGCCACCCATTGGAAAGAAAAAAAAAATTAACAAGAGTGTGTAAGGTATGCACTAAATATAAAACTACAATACAATCGAATAATGTTAAAACAAAATTTGAAATTTTACCAAATGATTTCAATCTACATGTGCTTTTAATCTGATGCAGTCTAAGGTGTGTGTGTGGGGGGGGGGGGAATATAAGGTGTACAATTAATTGTTAATGAGAAGAATTTCATTTCTGCATTAAATTTGACAAGTCATTCATTAAAAAAATTGTTGCCATCTATGATTTTTTCTTGATTTGCATGGCAGTGAATGAACATTTTTTCAAGCAGTGAGGCTTGGCATATATGCCATTAGTCAACACTTCCCTGTTCTCAGTTCCTATACCTTACTGCAGTAGAAAAGTGCAGTTAGGTGTCGCTGTGTTTTCTTTGACTGGATTTAGAAAAATATCCTGTCTCCTGCATTATAAACATGTCATCTGGACTGTATGAGCTTATATGAGCAGCTATTTCTCCCCACTCATTCATGCTTTCCACAGGTGTAGCATCTGCCTGACCACAGATTGTGTTGGTGATTATGACCTGCTGTTCCTTGAAATGAAGTAGCCATCCAACACTAGCCTGAAAGTCGTCTTGGCCAAGAACAGTGGATTAATGGTTTCACTAACTGGCACACTCCAAGAATGGAAGTCTTGGGAAAATGTGAACATCGCTAAATCTGTGTTCTAAAATTGTGCCAGTCACATTCTCTTCCTTTCCAGCTAACTGGCTTTTGCAGTTGGTGTTCCGATTTTTCTCGACCTTTTAAGAAACATTGATAGTGTTAGGAGTGATGCCTTATTTTTTAGCAACAGCACTCTTTTTCACTCCAGAATCAACATCATCTTTAGGGTTGAGTTTTTTTTTCTTTCAGAGAATTGCACTTCACTCATTTGTCTTCCAACATAAGGAACACAAATGAGTGAAGAAACTTGAGTAATTGGTCTGGTTGATTTGGTCCATGACATTCCCAAACTAGTTCGAATCACTTTTGACACAATGGTGTTCTTGAATTTCTTTTATTTTTCTTATCAAAGAATTCAAGAATCCCAATTAAACCTTTTTGCCAGACTGAGTTTCACATGTTCTAAATGATAATTTTCTTTGGAAATATGAATCAACTTTTTCATTGTAAGGAAAAATTCATGAAACTGAATTTGTTTTATTGAAATTAAAATTACATTACTTCAATGGGATTTTTGATGGGGATTGGTCTTATTTTTATATCAGATTTTGCTCCAATGGGAATAGACCGTAATAAAAAAAAATTATGTTCTTTACCGTAAACATTTTTTTTATCAGTTGTATAAGGAATTCATTATTCTGTGCCTATCTATCACCTGTTTCTGATTCAGCAATCCGTTCAATGCAAGTTTTGGAAGCAGTTTCATTTAACGTTTTCAAATTTGTTTCAATTATCTAAAAACAATGACAGTGCGAACTAAGAAAAAGGAAAATATAAAATAAGCATGCATACATACATATCACTAAGCTGTTCTCTGAGAATCAGAGGTTAGCTTCAAAAAGAAATACAAACTACCAGATATTTTTACTTACTGTTGTCGTATCAAACTTTTCCATTTACGACAACAGTAAGTAAAAATATCTGGTAGTTTGTATTTCTTTGAAGCTAACCTCTGATTCTCAGAGAACAGCTTAGTGATATGTATGTATGCATGCTTATTTTATCTTTTCTTTTTTCTTAGTTCGCACTGTCATTGTTTTTAGATAATTGAAACAAATTTGAAAACATTAAATGAAACTGCTTCCAAAACTTGCATTGAACGGATTGCTGAATCAGAAACAGGTGATAGATATGCACAGACCAATGACGTCCATATACAACTTGGAAAAAAGGCAAATGCATGGGCTTCAAATTAGAAATTCAAAATGGACTGTTTGTTGGAAGACAGTTGAAAATTTTTTTATTGGAGTTGCCTGAAGGAACAAACCTGCGAAGGGGTTAAGGCCTCTATGTGTTTCGTGAGCAGTGGTTAATTTTATGTATATATTGGACTTCAGTGATTAATTTTGTGTTAATATGAGTGCAATTAAACCTGACTGATCATTTTAATGCACATGTGTTGATAGGTATCCAGTATATTTAATAATAAATGAATTATAAGAAAGAACCTTTCTTTCATGTAACAATATGATGGAAAATTCATTTGTGTATTTTGGGAAAGTATTAGTTGTAATGTGTTAGTATTTGATGTATTGCTGTCCTTTGTTTGCGTATGATAAGAATTTAGCACAACTTTTTTTGTGTTGTGTAAATTAAAATGGACAGAAGGTTGTCTTTTTGTGTTCTTAGCGTTTTAAAGTAGTGTGGTTTCACATACCAAGAGGAAAACTGAATTTTTCTAGTTTCGCTTACGCAGAGATGCCGACCGTTACATATTTCTCCTGGGGATTACGAAGTTGCGGGCTACTAACCAAAAATTACAATCATATTTTTATTGTTAAGAATGTTTTATTGATTTTGTACATTTAGTACAAAGCCTCATACACAGCTCCTTGTGCCCCCCCCCTCCAAGGAAGAAGAATCTGTTTTCTTTGTTGGAAAGAAAGTACAGCTCCAAGCCAGGATTGTGTTGGGTGGAACAGTAGCCCTGCGGGCGAGTGGTGAATGGCAGCTGACTGCCACCTTGCTTGTTGTTGCCCATGTCACTTGCCCTCAGTCAGAGATGCAGGTGTCGCCTGCACACTGCCAAGATGAGTGTGGTCCATAATGAGATTTTTATGTGGTTTCACGGAATATTTTTTTCGTTTGGGACATTTGCAAGATCAGTGCAAAAGTGAAGATAATTTGGGGGATAAGTCATTCCATGTCAAATCAACCAAAAAAATTAAACAAAAATTACCTGACCCTATCAGATTTTCTTCAAAGTTAGCAAACTTGTAGACCTGAATGAGAAATGAAATTTCACCAAATCTTAGCTTACTCCATCTCACGGTTCAAAAGTAGTGTGGTCAAAAAGTGCCGAAAACAGCAATTTTTATCAATTTAGAGTATACAAAAATTAGCGTAACTCCCTTCAAAATTGTCGTAGGAAGACCATTTTTGTGTCATACTACAGTTCTTGAAATGCTCTTTTATTTGATATATTACACAAAACATTTTGTGCAAAAAAAAAAAAAAAATTCAGGGTCAAAGTTTATTTTATTTGACCTTAAATTCCAAAAAACTAACCTTTTTTGGGGGTAGGGGTCAATTTTTTTTCTAAATAACCTTAAATATCCCTTAGTATGCTCACCAATTTACAGAAGGGGGTTTCTAACAATTCAGGAGATGTGTATTTTAATGTACCTGCCCAACGTATACACTAGTGGCCGAAATTCATAACTTCTCACCTTTTCTGTTATTTAGTCCTAACTTTTGATAAGAATAAAGATATTTCAACATAGTTTGTTGCATTACATTCTACATTAAATTTTCTTTTTAATGATATATAATTTTTGATATTCTAAAACAGACTGATGTTATGAGCCATCAAACCTCAGAAATACAAATTTTCCAAAAGGTTTCCACAATTTTGACCAGTAGTGTATGTTATGTCTCATGTCCAGCTGTATTCAAGCAACTGACAGTCAGAGAAACTACAGCAAAGATCATATGAAGTTGACAAGATATATTTTTTTTGGTTGAAGGTTTAACGACCACCATGAGCAACTCAATGGGCTATAAGCAGTCGCCCGTGCTTAATTTAGGGTCACTGGTTCCAGGGAAGGGAAAGAGCCAGTGCCGTAAGACAAACACAACATCCATGCCTCACCAGGATTCGAACCCGGACCATGTTCGGATGAATGATCAGAGGCCATCGCTTAGACCACTGCGCCACCGGGGCGGCTTGACAAGAGATTCCAACCCCACTTTTATTGGATTGGTGGGAGTGGTAAGAGTCATAGAATCCACTTTAAAGAGAAGGTGAACTAAGTGGATTTTATTGCTGAGTTTTATTGCTTTCTCTATACCCAACCCTCACACTGCACAGTCTCCTCCAAATGGAGGCTGCTGAGTATTGCAGCAATCTCTTCATTCTTAGTCTGCCCTCTGCCAACTTTGGATACCTAAGTGAAACAAGCTTTAAGCTTAATTAAGTCTAGGCACTGTTAGATTGTTAAGGAGAGATAAAAGAAATTAACTCAGAATATAACTTGCTCAGGCTGTAATGTTTGTTCTTTAAGTTCTAATTTTTAATCACAATGTGTGAACTACCTTCTGTTCATTTGTGGTGCTGTAATCCATTTCATGCAAAGAAGCACTAAAAAAAACATGCAAAAAGTTTATTTCACAGACCATGGTTGACAAGATGCCATCATTAGTACTTGGAAAAAGAATATGTGAAAGTTGCAGGATAAGAATTAATAAAATCCCATATCCGAAATCTGAAGAAGCTTCACCTAGCAGCAGTGATTCATTATTTCATCCTAGCACTAATTCTCAAGGAAATGTGGATACTGAACAACAGATGATTGAAACAGAAGTTGCTATACAGACTTTGAATAAAAGTTTGATTGCACTTGGTGAGTTCCCCATACGTCAAAAAAAAAAAAAAAAAAAAATACTGAAAAGAAATATCCACATGTGAAGCTTAGGAATATTACTTCTGCTGTAAAGAGAAAAATATTGCACCATGAGAAACTGGAAGTTGAAACAAATAAATGTTTGGCTTGCAATGATGAAAGATAAACTATTAATCAGCTTAAAGAAAAAAATTTAATGTTAGTACAAATAAAAGTGAGAAGCTTCAAATATTAACCATAATTGCCAAAAAGGTGGACTGTACACAAAATTGAAGAATGTTTCAAATTTTATGGCACGGAAAGCTAAACAGTTAGTAAAGAAAAAGGGAACAATGGCAAATCCCAAACCAGGAAAAACATTGTCACAAGAAAGAGTAACACTTGTAAAGGAGTTTTACAAATGTGAAGAATTCAGTAGGCTAATGCCAGGGAAAAAAGATTTTATTTCAATCTGGCAAGAAAACGCCAGAATTCATATGCAGAAAAGACTGGTACTCAGCAATCTGAAGGAAGTGTTTCAGTTATTCAAGCAGAAGTATCCAACGAAAAATATTGGTTTTTCTAAATTTGCTGATCTCCGCCCAAGAAACTGTTTTGGCTGGTGGAAATGGTAGTACTGCATGTGTGTGCTCCATTCATTAGAATGTGAAGTTGATGCTGATAGGAGGAAATGTTAGTGAACTGGCTAAATTTAATGAAACTCCTTTGAAAACATACAAAGATTGCCTTGCAACAATGTTTTTTGGGGGGGGAAACTGTTACAACTGTCCAGAGACAAATCAAAAACAAAATTTTGTTAAGAAACAGAGGGAACATTTTTCTCTCTCCATAACCTACATATAATCAAGAGTAATATCCAAGAGCTTTTAAACAGCACCAAAAGGTGTCACATGTGTTAATAAAATCGAACTGCAACAATTAGTCTGAAAGGTGTCTGGTAAGTAAATTTTAATAAAGTTTTAAATAACATGCAGAACAGAATCACCATAGCTTAAGGAATTTGCTTATGAAATAACCTTTTGCTAATTAATAAAATGTTAAGTTAGATATTAAATGTCAATAAAAACATAACATCCTCCTTAACATTTTATTGACTAGCAACAGGTCAATTTAATATAGGAACAGACCTTGAGCAGCTAGACGGAATCTTTTTTATACAAAGTTGTGCTACTCGTATTACAAAAAATATTTTACCTAATGTCAAACTTTACAATTAGATCAACCTAGTTTTATAAATGCCCAAGTTTCATGCAAGAAATTAAGTTAAAATGCATATTTCCTTCTAATATATACAGTGACATAGATACCATTCAAATATGAACTAGGACAAACATACACACATACCAAAATTTATACCTCGTATGCTATAAATAACCCCATTTTGAAATTCAGTATATGAACTAAGCAATGACTAAGGCCACATATCAAATGAAAGAGCTTTTAAATGCCACTAAATTTAACTTTCTAACTTCTATTGAACAGGAATTATGTTAATTTTATTATTGACCTACGAGTGCAAATTTAATTAGTTTTTTTTTTTTTTAGATATTTCCTGCAATTGTAGGTGTTTTTTTTTGTCCCCCCGCCCACTTCACTATTTTGGCTCTGACTAGTGTTGCTCTTCAATGTTTTATTGTGGGAATGTTTGTATTTCAGCATGAAGCTATGGGCAATGATTTCCTAAGACAGCATGAAAATTTGTCTTCGGCCATTAGATTCTTCCATGGATTCGAGGAATTCCGCCATTTCCGTTATCATTCCGGGCTTTCACATGATCAGTGCAGAATTGAACAGAAATTTTGGGGGGTTAGTTTTCCATTTGAGGATGGAATTCTGTCTTCCAAAAACATAAGTAGAGTGAAGATTTCTCCTGTAGTCATTTTTCTCGTGATGTTCTTTCTGCCCAGTATTGCTTGTAAATATCCTTTTATTCCATAAATACTTGCATTTCAGCTTTAAAATGAAGGGAAAAGTTTCCAAAAACAAGAGTTGTCAAAGCAAAGATTTCTCCCATAATTTTCTTCATGCAACATTTTTTTCTATACTATGTTGTCATGTTGACTATATTTTGAAGAAATTTCCACTAAAAAGTGAATTCCTGCTGCTCACAAAAGTTGCTGATATAGGAATTAAGAAGTAAGCTTCCTTTTCTTCAGTAAGGTACTTAGCAAATATTTTCCCAGCTGCTGCTGTTAGTGACCGTGATCTGGGCAAGTTGGAATTAAAAGAAGGTGTTTTAAATAATCCTAGAATTGATACCAGATGGTCAAACATTTTGAAACTGACTGGCGCAATTAATGCTGAAAGGTATGAAGTTTTGCCACACTTGATGCTATTTATGTTATGCCACACAGTAATGCAGATGCAAAAAGAATTTTTAACATTGTCTGTAAAAATCAGAGTTCATGCCAGACTTAGCCCCTGAAACTTTAGGGATGTTGTTAGGCTTAAAAGTAAAGATGGTGTCAATTTCAGAGGTTTGCCATTCTGCCACATTTAAAAAAAAAAAAATTGGGTGCTGCAAAGTATGTCCTAGTGGCAGCACTGAAAGGCAGACAACTAGTTTTGAGAAGTTTAGTTTCAAGGCTTGTAAATGTGTATAGAATTTTGAAGTAGAATGCATAAATATATACACAGGTAAAAAGTTGCCATTTAGAAGTTGTCGGCATACAGGGACTAATTTTTTTATTAGTATTGAAGTAAAAGAAAACATTTGTGTAAGGTTAAAACAAAACTGAAACTCCCGGCAACAGTGGCAAGTAAACCTAATTATTGTTTTTCAGTTTCTTTTCTATCTTGCTGTTAACACCACATATGAATATTGAGGGGGGGGGGGTAAAGTTGGATTTTCTGTTTATAAACATACCCATAATTTTGAAGATTTGTTTAAATATTAGGTGTACAAATTAATTCTCGGCCCCTAATTACAATCCACCATAGCACTTGTGCAAATTGAACGTGTAGCGCCGCCATGTGATTGTTGTGCAAGACCAGCGGAAGACACCATAAAACCAGACGCTGCAGCTGACAGAACATCACAAAGCAGGTGAAAAGTGGAGTCAAGCACAATGACGTCTGATAAGCAGCATGTAAGGCATTGCAGACTTTTTGCGTTCCAGCACACACAAAAAAAAAATGCTAGCAAGGCTTAAGGAAATGATTTGTTCATCCTTAGAAGGGAAGCTGCTGTGCTCTACAACACTTGTAAAGAGCAGTTCCAGTGGTTTAGGGAAGGAAATTTCAATCTCGCTGATGATGCACGTCCCGGCCAACCCAAAAAGGTGGACGACGACGATTTGCAAGGGCTGTTGGGCGAAAATCTGTGTCGGACGCAGTTAGAGCTTGCCCAACAAGTAATCTCTATTCACCTTCAAACGCTGGAGAAAATTCACAAGGCAGGCCGTTGGCTTTCTCATATCTCACCCCTGACAACTAAGAGCAACGCTACGACAGCTGTTTCCCTGCTGTCCAGGCTCACCGGGCAGGTTTTTTTGTACAGAATAGTGACTGACGATGAAAAGTTGGTGTTGTACAGTAAACCCAAAAGGCGAAGATCTTGGTTCAACCCTGGTGAAACGTCGTCAGTGAATCCCTTTCACGGCAAAAAAACTTACTGTGCATTTGGTTTGCCATGAAGGGTGTGGTGTGTTGTCTTATAAGTTGTTTAAATCAAGTGAAACCATCAATGCTGAGTGTTACCAACGGCAACTTCGTTTCAGGGATGCAATAAAGAAGAAACGACCATTTGTTGGCCATGGGACTCTGCAAGTGATACTGCTGCAGGACAACACAAGGCCTCACGGCGAAAACCACCAGGTACCACCCTAACTGCATTCGGTAGAGAAGTCCTCCTGCACCCGGCGTATTCTCAAGGCTTAGCCCCATCGGATTACCATTTGTTCCGGTCCCTCCAACACCACTTAGTGGATTCACACTTTAAAATACCTGATGGCGCTTCAAGGCATTGCCGATTTCATTGACTCCAAACCGCTGTCCTTTTACCAAGATGCGATTTGTCAGCTGCCCAATTGTTGGATGGAGATTATTTCGCATGTTAAGATGTAAGTTAATCACAAGGCCACGAATTAATTTGAATTCACAGAATACATTCTCATAATTGTGCTGTTGAAATAAGAAATTTATATGATAAAGGATTTGTTAAAATACACAGCCATAATATTCTTAGATTTATTAATTTGAAACTTCTGTTATTAATATAATACATGTTTAACAGTATCCATTAAGTTGTTGAATTTGGAAACAGAAAAATTCATTAAAGTAGGACTAAAATAAAATATTTTATGAATATCCTGCAATTCATGTAAAATTATGTAAGTTACTATAATCTTAATTTTATTAACTTTTAAAAATGTGGCGTGTAACATTACTGAAAAATCCACCATTGGTTACTGGTAAGTTCTGCTAGGGTTTGGCATCTCTGCTAATGTAGTAGAGGGTTGTGCTGTTATCGAAGCCATGGATAAGTTTTAATTTTATCCTTTGGTCAAATTTCAGCAGATAATTTCTCCTGTTTGGTCGCATACTCCTCCTGCATTAGGTTTGTGCATAACCCAAAGGAGAAACATGAAACTTTTGTACTCTTAATTTTTCCCTTTGCTCTTGACGTTAGTTTACATGTCGATCTGCTTCATTGCTGAGGAGTTTCACAAAATTGTTTTTGTGATATCCCTATATGGTTTATCTCTTCTGTGCGCACTGTATAGAATAGAAAATACCACATTTTTATGCTTGTTTTAAGAATACATCTCAGTTGTTAATAAAGGTTACATGAGACTTGTAAAAAAATTTTCAGAGAATTTAAAGTCAAGGGTGTGATTTCACAAACCAAGAGGATTTTTCCTCATGTTTTCCAGGTTCTGTAACGGTTGTGCTGTAATCAAAGCCATAGATAAGTCTGTTTTATCCTTGGGTCAGACTTCAGCATATATATCTTCTGTTTGGTCGCATACTCCTATAAGGTTTGTACATAACCCAAAGGAGAAACACTAGTATTATGCACTTTGAACTCTATGTTCAGGTGGTCAGATATCAAGAGCTACTTCAGTACTCAGTGGAGTATTACAAAAATGTTTTTGTAATATTCATTTTTATAGTATATCACTCTTGTACAGTGCAATTGTTGATGGTTACATGTGGATAGAAAACCCACTTTGTATACTTGCTTTTAAGGATGCAACTCAATTGTTGTTTACATGTAGCATCCCTTCAAATAATATTTGGAAATTTTTCAAAGAAATAAATGCCAATGTGTACGATTTCACAAACCAAGAGAGGAACATCCTCCCAATTTTGCAATTTCTCTAATGTAACATAGGGTTGTGCTGTTATCGAAGCCATGGATAAGTTTTAATTTTATCCTTTGGTCAAATTTCAGCATAGATAATTTCTCCTGTTTGGTCGCATACTCCTTCTTTATTAGGTTTGTGCATAACCCAAAGGAGAAACATGAAACTTTTGTACTCTTAATTTTTCCCTTTGCTCTCGACATGTTACTGTTATGTATCTATCTGCTTCATTGCTCAGGAGTGTTGCAAAATAATTGTTTTTGTTATATCTATATATGGTTTATCTCTCCTGTGCACTGTATGAGAATAGAAAATACTACACTTTTTACACTTGTTTTAAGAAATACGACTCAGTTGTTGATATAGATAACATGAGACTTATAGAAAATTTTCCAAGAATTAAGTCAATCAAGGGTATGATTCCACAAACCAAGAGGATTTTTCCCCCCTCCCATTCTCCAGTTCCTATAACATTAGTAGAGGATTGTGCTGTAATCGAAGCCATGGATAAGTCTTTGTTTTATCCTTGGGTCAGACTTCAGCATATATAATATTTCCTGTTTGGTCGCATACTCCTCCATAAGGTTTGTGCATGACTCAAAAGAGAAACATGAATATTACACACTTTTCATTCTTACCTTGGCTCTCAATGCCCAAGTGGTCGTATGTCAAGAGCTACTTCAGTGCTCAGTGGCATATTACAAAATTGTTTTTGTATTATCCAGTTTGTAGTATATCACTCCTGTGCAGTGGAATTGTCAAAGAAATAAATGCCAATGGTGCAACTTCACAACCCAAGATAGAACAACCCCCCCCCCTCCAATTTTGAAGTTACTCTAATGTAATGGGATCGTGCTGTGATCGAAGCCATGGATAAGTTTTTGTTTTATCCTTTGGTCAAACTTCAGCATATACTAATATCTCCTGTTTGGTCGCATACTCCTCCATAAGGTTTGTGCATAACCCAAAGGAGAAACATGAATATTACACACTTTTCATTCTTACCTTGGCTCTCAATGCCCAGGTGGTCGTATGTCAAGAGCTACTTCAGTGCTCAGTGGCGTATTACGAAATTGTTTTTGTATTGTAATATCCAGTTTGTAGTATATCACTCATGTGCAGTGGAATTGTCAAAAGAAATAAATGCCAATGGTGCAACTTCATAATCCAAGATGGACCCCACCCCCTCCAATTTTGAAGTTACTCTAATGTAATGGGATCGTGCTGTGATCGAAGCCATGGATAAGTTTTTGTTTTATCTTTTGGTCAAACTTCAGCATATACTAATATCTCCTGTTTGGTCGCATACTCCTGCATAAGGTTTGTGCATAACCCAAAGGAGAAACACGAAAATTATGTGCTTTTTATTCTTACCTTAGTTCTCAGTATTCAGTGGTCATGTATCAAGATCTGCATAGTGGTGTTACAAAATTGTTTTTGCATACCCATTTTAGACATTAATGGGAAACAAATCCCCCTGAAGAAAATTCTTCACTATTACGTGGAAGGCAATACAGATGTCATGAGCAGCACAAAGGTGTAATTTTCAAGTTTTCTGAAGAGGTGGCTGCTCGGGCAACAGTGAAAATTCACCTTTGTGCCATTTGTTTTGTCTTCCATGTATTTGTGAAGAATTACGAGTATATCTTGAGGGAAATTTGTTTCCCACTTATATCTAAGATGCTCTGTGAAGCACCAAAACTTGTGACCTATATCTGTATCTTGATGTGAGAAAGGTTATATTGATGCTACAAACACTTCAACTAGCACAAATCTAAACGTTCGGATTTCTAAGCTGTGTAGCTTCAGTTACTTGGAACTTCGTTGTCCTGGGCAGTGTTAACAGTAGTATGCTTCAATGGAAATTGGAAGGTGTTTGGGCAATTCCTACTCTGGGGTGATGTAATTTTCAAGTTTTAAATTGGAAACAGTAAAAATTTGAAACTTTTGTGACATTGATGATGACGGTTACATGCAGCATTCTTTGAGATAAGTTATGTACAAATTTTACAAAAAAAAAAAAAAAGGAAGAAAGAAAGAAACTCCAACAGATGCTAGGTAACGTGGATGACTTGCGTAGTTAAAAAAGATAACTAGTGGCAACCTCGATGAGTGCAGTTCCCCATGCCTGAACGTATATTTTTGGTTGCTTACTTACCTGGAAAGTCTACATATAACTCATGAAGTAATGTAAACATTTCTTTGCAGTTTTGATTCTGTTTTCAAAGCTTACAGGAGCAAAAGTCAATAATGCTGTAGAAGTTCATTGGTCTTTTCTGGTGGCTTTATTCAAAAGTATGAAAGCACCAGATTTTTGAATTGTTGTAGATGTGAAGCAATGCACAGTCGTGTAAATAAGGTGCCTCACAGACTTTTACGTTGTTTAAAAAAAATGTGAAGATGGCTAGGATGACTCGTCCCTCCTAATCAACAGACAGCATTTGTGATGAGGGAAAATGTCTGAACTCCACATTTATAACTTGTATATTTACTATCAAATTAGATTTTTTTTTCTTCAATATTTTGAAGAATGGAAATGTTAAACATGCTGACCTCCAGTAATGAAGGTGAAGTCCTAACTTTCTTTGATATTGATTTTGGGAAAGCTGTACTTGACTATGTTGAATGCATTTCACTTGTTTTGTCCAAATATATGTAAAGTGTGCACTGTCTGTATGCATCAAAATAATTTGTGATGAGCTGTAGTTCATCTGCAGAAAATTGCTTGAACAAATTCTGCTCTTGTGAACTTGCCTTTGTTGAAGAACTTTTTCAATCTGACTTAGCAGAGATCATTTTTCATACAAAAGTTGGCTGACATAACAAAACTCTTGTGCCCCCCATATGTTACTAAAAAGTTAAAAATAAGATTTTTTAGTGTGTGCTGAGAACACTTCAATGTTAAGTAAATCTTTTACTCTTCACAACATAAGTATGATACAAAATGATAAACTCCCTTATCTATGTAATACCTCTCTTCCCATGCTGCTAGAGTAAAGTGTAAATCTCTTCAAAGCATTTGTTATTTTAAAAACTATCTTATAAGGCAAAACCCAGGATGAGACTTCATTGCTCATGATATTTATAATGAGTGCTGTGATTAGTCTTTCTGACCAGCCTTTGAAAGTAATTGTTTTAGTGTAAGGCAAAGCCTATGATGAGACTCCATCGCACATGATTATAATGAGTGCTGTGATTAGTCTTTCTGACCAGTGTTTGAAAGTAATTGTTTTAGTGTAAGGCAAAGCCTATGATGAGACTCCATTGCACATGATTATAATGAGTGCTGTGATTAGTCTTTCTGATTAGCTTTTGAAGGTAGTTGTCTAATTGCTTTAGTATAAGGCCAAACCCATGATGAGACTCCATTGCACATGATTATAATGAGTGCTGTGATTAGTCTTTCTGACTAGGCTTCTAAAAAATTGTAAATCTATTATAAAATCTTTTTTTTTTTTTTTATTTTTTTTTTTTGGTTCCGCATCCCTCTTAATAAAAGTTACTATTTCAACAAATTAAAAGGAATTTTGCACATCTGTAAGTAACAAAAATTATCTGTAGATGAAATATGTCAACAAACTGTTGTGAGGCTTGTAACTTCTGCTTTGTGGCTGTTGTGATTGGTTTCTAGATAAACTGTTAATTGGTTTCTAGATAACAGATTGTTTTGTTTCCTGCCTCAATTGCACTGAAGTTGCTGATAAAAAAACTGTGCCAAATAAAATTTTTAGATGAAGTGTGGTGCTCAATTTATGATGAGATAAAAAGGCCCAGCTCTGTGTAGTTGAACCTCACAAAAAGCCAAGTTCACGTGAAAAAAAATCATCTGTCAAAACCAGTCTTTTTTTTTTTTTTTTTTTCTTCTTTTTTTTAAAATGCTAAGTGCGATTTATTGCAGGTCTCCCTGAACAGTTGGTATTCTTTCGGTATCATCAAACGAATACTCCAGGATGCAAAATTGGTTTCACTTTCATAAAAATATGTTGCCTGTTTTCTCGGTATAAAAAAGGAAAAGATGGTGTATATGCTACACTACCATTCTTATTTGTCTAATTGGGCACCAGCAGACTTATCCCAAAATTAAATCTATTAGGTGCGCAACTTAATTCTCGGCCGCAGGCATGACACGTTGACAGCAAATTATAGCAAATCGAATACGTACCTAATCAGGGAAATGATCCCCGTCGTGTTCGATACATTTGACCCATCGGTCAGGGAGCTGCCGAATGCCCCCTGCAGAAATAAAGGGGCTGTTTAGAGTTTATGATAGAGTCGTTAATACTTGTGTGGACCTCCTCGACAGAAGGGAAGTGCTCATCACGCAAGTGATGTTGCAGGGATCGAAAGAGGTGATAATCGAAATCCGATGGGGCAAAGTCTGGAGAATACGCCGGGTGGGACAAAATCTCCCGTCACAGGTCGGTGATCATGTTTAAAGTCGTATTTCGCTGTGTGAGGGCATGCATTATCCTGAAGCAACGGGACCGACCTTCTGCCCAAGCTGGTGTATGGCCTTTTTGCCTCCAGTGCGTCACTCACACGAATGAGTTGCTGACAGTAACGCTCGGGATTGACAGTTTCACCAGGTTTGAGCAACTCAAAGTGTATGACACCGCACTGATCCCACCATATGCACAGCAACAACTTCCTGGCATGGATATTCGGTTTGGTGGTAGGCTGACCTGGATAAACCCACAATTTGCATCGCTTAGGATTATCCAAGTTGTCTACTGGTCATGAATTTTTTGTTCAGCACCTGAATGAAGGCAAGTTTTCGTTTGCACACCTAGAAGAAAACACGAACCTGCACCCTTATAAACCGGTATGCAGTCGATTCCCCATGACATATATATATATATATATATATAAACATGGCTTCATCAAAAGCTGATGTTGTGAAGAGGGAATATTTGCAATTTTCTGAATCTTCTAAAAAGCAACTGAAACAGTTCAATCCTAAGGAAGACAAACTTGATCACTTCTTGATGAATTTACTACCAAGTGCGAACCATGACTATCAAGTTCTTATAGATGCTATGCCTGTTTCATGGCAATGCTGCAGTTGAAAGAGGCTTTTCTGCTAACAAAGAATTTTTAATTGAAACCTTAAAAGAAAATGCAGTTTTTGTAGAAAGAAATGTGTTTACAGTGCAATGCTATCGTTAGGTGATTTAGCTAATAGTGAGAAACTGAATGTGGACATCACAAAATCAATGATATTAGCTGTCAAAAATGCTTCATCAAAAAGAGTAGAAGCCTTAAAGAAGAAATATGATTAAGATGAAGTGGCCAATTGTAAAAGGAGAGCAGTGTCCAAGAACTAAAAAAAAAAACTCAAAGATAAGAAAAAAAAGCTTACAGAACAGGCAAAAGAAGAAGCTGAAGTTCTAGATTCTGAGATAGCAAGTTCAGGGATCGCATTCCTCCTAAAATTCCTAATATTTTGTGACCCTCCTTAAATTCCTAAAATTATACCTAAAATTTGCTATTCTTCCTAAAATTTTCGTAAGCTTATTTATTAAAAATACAACCGTTATTAACGCCAATTAATTTACCATTACGGTAAGGTAAAAAGACCTGTTATTGTAGAAACACAGCCTATATGCTGTGCTGCTGAAGGGAGGGAAAATGACGCCATCGAGATGCACTTGCTTCGTGGCGGGCGCTCCACTTTTGTGCCTTCGGACAGTTTTCGAGAGTAACAAGAGATCTAAGGGAAAGGGGAGGGGTCATTTTCACCCCTGGTTTGCGCTTTGCAGACGAACTCCGTGGCACGCAGAAGATCGTACTTTATTTTTGTACATGCCTTGTGGAACCTCCTCTTTCTGCTGATATTTTGTTATTGTAAACCGCAGGTGGGTGAAAGCAAAGAGGAAACATGTGGTCTCCTTCCGTAACCTCCGGTAATGACGATGGGATGGTAGCTGAGTGTTATCGTGGCAGGCAGTAGAGCACGTGATCATTGACCTTCGATTGTGCGTCGGCGACAGCGACCTTCGATGCGCAATATATCTCGGCTCCGACTCGCTTTGACTGAATTTGCGTGAGATGCGTATGATAGTTTCTGGTTTTGCGTCTTTTATGGTGTTCTCTGTGCTGTGTGCAGGTTCAGTTCTCTAGTGGTGACCTGCTTTTTTTTCTACTGACATCCTCGCAGAGAAACTTCGGGAAGTTGTCGGGTTTTGCAATATTGGAACGTGTTTTTGTACTTCCCTTTCATTTTCTGGTTAGTAATACAAGTGTTTAAGATGCCTAAATCCAAAACGAAATTTCAAGATTCGTGGCTCGCCAGAGAATTGGACTGAGTGAAGTTGAAAGAATGGTGTTCTGCAACTGAAACAATATTTTCTGCTAAGTGTATATTGTGTTAAGAAATTTTCAATATTTCTAATAGTGGCTTTTCACAAGTAAAAGCACATCATAAAGGAAAAAAACATTTGCAGAAATTTCAAAGTAAATTTCAAAATAAGTCCATCCTGAAAGCCTTTGGAGGAAGGGATCTTCAGCCCAAAACAAATATTAGTGAAGTACTGAGTCATGATTTACAGTTGGCTAAAGCCGAAGCATTATGGGCCATGAAAGTTGCTAAGGACAATGTCTTTTGTTTCATGCACTGAAACAGTTGAACTTTTCAAAAAAATGTTTCCTGATTCTGCTATTGCAGCCAAAATGCAACTTAAAAAAAAAAAAAATTTGCTTATGTGATATCACATGGATTGTCAAAATATTTTGAAGAGGATTTGAAAAAGACATTGCATCTAGTAGCCCAGGAAAGGTTACTATAGCATTTGATGAAACTACAAATACACAAGTGAAACGGCAGTTGGATGTGTATCTCAGGTACTGGTCTTCAGAAATAAATTCAGTTTCTTGCCGATACCTAACAAGCGTATTTCTGGGTCATGCAACAGCAGATATTTTGCTAAAAGAAATTCTTGATGTGTTATCATCCTTCAATATTTCGCTGGACAGAATTATTTGTGTATCCATGGACAGCCCAAATGTAAATAAGTGCTTTTTACGCAAATTCAATGAAGTTGTAAAACAAGAAACAGGCCAGAAATCTTAGGAACTAGGTTTTTGCAACCTGCATGTTGTTAGTAATGCATTTAAAATTTTTTTGACAAGCTTAAATATAGATTTTGACGAAATTGCTACTGATATGCATTACTTTTTAAAGAGTAGTGCTGCAAGACGAGAGGATTATAAATCTGTCGAGGATATAACATTGGTCACAGCCAAATTTCTTTTGCGTCATGTCAGCAACAGATGGTTAACCGTTGGTTCTGTAGCCCAGAGGCTCTTGGATCAATGGCTAAATATTACAGAATATTTTTTAAACTTCTTGCCATCTCAAAAAATATTTGAAAAACAACTACGCAATTCGGCAAGGTATAAAAGAATTCACATTTAGCATTAATTTCATTTTCACACCAAAATTTTGAAAAGTTTTCATTATGTTATCAGAGTGAAGAACCAATAATACACCAGTTATATTCTGATTTAAATACTTTAATGAGGAATGTTATGGCTCAGTTTATCCAAGATGATGTTATTGCAGGGAAATTTGGAGAAGACCTAAAGAATATAGATTTTGAAAACAAAAATTCATGGAAAAAAACTAGGGGAGTTAGAAGTTGGTATGAAGACAAAAAATCTCCTCAGAATGTTCAGGAGACCAGGCAGAAATTATTTCTCTTAGATGTAAGATCATCACTAATTGCAACCACAAAATATTTAAAGTCAAATTTGCCATTCTGCAATCAAAAGCTAAGAGACATAGAAGTTTTAAAGGTAAAAGAACCAAAGAAAGAGACAACTCAACTTTCAGTCATGAAGGACTTTCAGAAATAACCAGAATTTCAAGTGTTTTGCATCTTTCTGAGGAACAAATTGATAGAGTAAGAGAAGAGTGGAAACTTTTAAATTGTGATAAGCCAACTCTAGATGAACTAGTGAAATTCTCAGAGGAAGGGCATATTCCAGTGCAGATTGATCATTACTGGCGTAATATTTAGTATTAAAGACTCTAGCGGAAAAGAAAAATACTCAAATCTTGCTAAACTCATCAAATCAATTTTAGTTTTACCTCATGGTAATGCTGATGCAGAAAGGGGATTTTCGGTTAACACTGCTCTGTTAAGGAAGGACAAGGCTAACTTAAAAGACTCAACTATAACATCATTAAGAATAGTTAAAGGGGCCATTAAACACTATGGATGTGCAAGTAAAGTTCCCATAACAAGAAATTTGTTAAATAGTGTTCGTGATTCACATAAATTTTATAAAGAGTATGTTGATAAGCTGAAGGAAGAAGAATAAAAAAAGGTAAAAGAAAGGAAGCAGAAAGAGAGGGAAAATAAGGGAAAGCAGCTAGAGAAAAAAAGAAAAGCTGAGTTTGATGACAAAATAAAAGAAAATGATGCAGAAATGAATAGGCTTAAAAAAGATAAAGAAGCCTCCCTAGCAGTAATTCAAAAGGGAACAGAAAGAATGAGAAAAGCTGTAGAAAAACAAAATACTGTTGAAATAGCAGTTGCCTCTAACTTGATCATACAAGGTTCAGCTGAAATAAAGAAAACTGAAAGTAAATTAGTTGTGGTGGAAGCAGAAAAAGATAGGCTTATCAGGAAAAGGTTAAAACAATAATATGAAAAAAGTAATTCAGTGAACAATTGTACATAGTTCTTGGTTTTCAATTACCTTTTTAGGATATATAATTTAATGTGAAACCTGAAAACTTGACTGTGAAAATCGTGAATTGCTTCTGGTTCAACAGCATATTAATGTTCAAAGTGAAACTTAAATGTGGTAAATATACTTGAATATGATAATAGCACGTGAAAAGATAAGAACTGAACATTAGAAGTAAATCATACTTAAACTTTAGACATTAAACGTTATGCAAAAAATTTGGGTGTGAACTTCGACCATATATACTAATGGACTGCGCATTGGCAATAGCTGCATCAAAGCCGCCATGGCTCAAACATTGGGCACGTCATCATCAGACTCCAAATTTCGTGTAAAAATGCTGTTATGATTACTAATTTACGCTGCAGAACTTCAGTGTTTTCGGTGTATTATGTGAATGCGCCTCATATATAATGAAAACTCTTCAGGTAAGTTTACTTATGAGCTATATACATGCATGATCGGGTTGTTTACATTTTGTGATTTATAATGTGATGAGCGAAGAATTTGGAACATGCATTCCATTTTTTTTTCTTAAGTTACTATATTTTTATATCAATAGCTGCAAGTTTCTGGTTAAGTAATTGAACTTTATGGACTTAGGTATTTAATTCGTTTCTTACCCATGAAAAATCATAAACTTTCTTTACTATATCGCTCAGAGCAACCATAAGCACAGCGGGTGTAACCCATCTTTTTGACTGATGTCATGTGATTTTATGTTGGAGCCAGAAATTTTGATGTCATGCACAGTCTATCAGTATATATGGTTGAAGGGTGTGAAGCAAACTCTTTACAATGTATACAAAGTTGTTTTACTAGATGTATGCAAATATACATCTAGTTTTTATTGAAATACACTCCTAAAATTTTTCTAAAAAGTCCTAAAATTCCTACCTAAAATTTTCCAGAAGTATGCTATGATCCCTGCAAGTTTAGCTAAGATGCTTAAACACAGAGTCTTTCACTGTGAAATTTCAGTCTCCATAAATTGTGTACATTCATAGTTTTTATATTGCCTTAATAAAAACTTGTAAGTTTTTACAGCATTACCATGTTAAAAGAATTTGTGTGTTAATAGTTGTAATGATAAATATTTCTGAAAATAGCCATACCCCATCCTAAATGAGAGTTAAACATTTTTATTTCTTTAAACACGTAGAATTTGGTGAATGGCATAGTGCAAGCCATACATAATTACGTTATTTGTGTTAAGCAATTTTAGTGACATAAGAATTACATTCAGCTTTCATCTCAACTGGCTTCCAGGTAGGGGCTCATTAAAAAGCCCCCCCCTCCCATATAGCCATTGTAGCAGCAATATTATAGACATATCAGTTTTGCCTAAACTATTGTCGCATGGAATTAATTTCAGTGTTTGTAAAAATAACCTGGGATCTCAAGCCAAGGGTACTAGATTATGCATCTAGAATGGTTGTCGTTGTGTTGGTTCATTGGAAATCAAGTAGACACCCTGATTATCATAGAGGATCCACTTATCACAGGTCAAAATCTTGTGGAGCAAATCCTTCTTCTTGAATCTGGAGATCAAGGACACAGGAACATCATAGCGCCTAAATTTGTTCGCAGCAGTAAGTTGGTGGGGCACCCAACCGCCCTCCTTGTGAATCCGTCCAAGCTTGTGCAGGCGCTTTGCAATGGTTTGCTGTGTTACTCAGAGTTCCTGGGCGAGCTCTTGTGTGCGACAGCGATCCACGTCCAACAGTTGTTCCATTTCCTCATTGTCAACTTTCTGGAGCTGTCCCGGACGTTCTGCATCATGGAGATCGAAATTTCCCTGTTTAAACATCTGGAGCCACTTCTTACACGTACTGTAAGACACAGTAGCCTCACCTAAAGCAGCACAGATCATTTGCTGGGCTTCTGTGGCACTTTTTCTTCAGCTGAAACGCAAACAGGTGGCAGTGCTTCAAATGTTGCTTCTCAAACGATATTGCTTTCACCATCAACTTTCGTCCCTTCTGTTACTACAGCTGTGAGCGGTTACAGTTGCCTGGAAAGCTGTTGGAAGGTGCTGCAATCAGCCATTATCACACAGCTATTTGCATTTGCCGACGTTTTATGATCGCTTGCAGTTAAAGGTCGAGAATAAGTTGCACACCTAATACATACCCTGAAAAGGAAGTGCTTTCAAGACATTCCAGACATTCAGGCTAATGCGATAGAGAAAATTTATGAAGTTCCTTTTGAAGTGTACCAGGAAAGCTTTCAGACTTTGTATGAGCATAGTAAAACTTTTATTAAACATGAAAAGGGTTGTGTTGAGCACTAAACAGGTGAAATTTCTCTAATTTTGCAACTTTTTATTATCAGCCAAAGTCCAGGAACTTTTTTAGGTACACTATGTGTATAAAAGGCTTCAGCAATTTGAAGCTGCAGTGTCCAGGGATGATGAGAATCCTGGAGATAGTTCAGTCTTGCTGTAAGCTGTACTTTCAAGTTTCCAGAGAATTTGAGGGTTAGAGAAAAGAGAATTTGAGGCTAAGTTAATTACATTTCTGTGCTGAAAAAAAAAGTAAAAAGGTCAATTTCAAATTATCTTTTGTATGAAATTTTCATCAGAGCTACCAAAAAAATTCAAAAATGTGAAATGGCTGCTAATCGAAGCCGTAGGAATGTAACAATCTTCCTGTGGTCATTCATCAGCCAATATAACTACTTCTGTTTGGTCGCACACTCCTTTCATAGGTTCTGTGCATACCCAAGGAAGTAACAGTTGATTGTGTGCATGTCTGTGTTGATATGAATGTTAAAGTACTATCTTACAAAAATGACTGAATTTGGATGGTTTTTATTTTTATTTTTGTGTACTTGGTTTTGTGTTGTACCATTAGACAAAGGCATCTAAAAATAAAACTTACATTAATTAAAATGAATGTTAAAACTTTGAGTAAATTTGATCATACAAGGGCTTATTTGAACTGGTTAAGGAATATGCATTCTTCATTTTACTTGTGAAGTTGTTTATATATACATTCATGAGTAGTGAGTAAGTGATTCCAAGAATGATATTTAGGCCTCTGTGACAGAAAATTTTCACTTGTCTCCACTGAAATGTGAGTTGTTTGGCAAACCAAACTTTTTAAGTGGTATTTTATTTTTTGAATTTATTATTGTAGGTGATGAGTTTTAAACTTTCACTTTTCAATAGTGCTTTGAAATGGGTTTGTGGTTAAATTCTTATTCACCTGTCTCAACAGAAATCATTCCAGTGCAAATGATAGGAAACAAGGAAAACCTTTCCTTGTGTGCTGTAAATTTTCCAATGTTCCCTTCATTTTCTTGTAAATTAAGTCATCTTGAAGTGTCCAAATGTAAATTTTAATGGTATTACCAAAAGCCACCCCCACAGCTTTCATGAGACAAACACACACACATACATACAGTGAAAAATGCATCCTTCTTCGTGTTCAATTGAGTACTAAACAGGTGAAATTTCTCTAATTCTGCAACTTTTTATTATCAGCCAAAGTCCAGGAACTTTGTTAGGTACACTATGTGTATAAAAGGCTTCAGTAAATGTGAAGCTGCAGTGTCCAGGGATGATGAAAAACCTGGAGATATTTCAGTCTTGCTGCAAACTGTACTTTCAAGTTTCCAGAGAATTTGAGGGTCAAAGAAAAAAAAGTTACAATGAAGTTTCAGTAAGTTAATTACATTTCTGTGCTGAAAAAAAAAAAAAGTAAAAAGGTCAATTTCAGATTATCTTTTGTATGGAATTTTCATCAGAGCTACCAAAAAAATTCAAAAATGTGAAATGGCTGCTAATCGAAGCCGTAGGAATGTAACAATCTTCCTGTGGTCATTCATCAGCCAATATAACTACTTCTGTTTGGTCGCACACTCCTTTCATAGGTTCTGTGCATACCCAAGGAAGTAACAGTTGATTGTGTACATGTCTGTGTTGATATGAATGTTGAAGTACTATCTCACAAAAATGACTGAATTTGGATGTGGTTTTTTTTTATTTTTGTATACTTGGTTTTGTGTTGTACCATTAGACAAAGGCATCTAAAAATAAAACTTACATTAATTAAAATGAATGTTAAAACTTTGAGTAATTTTGATCATAAAAGACCTGTAAATTGTTGGGATTTACCTTTCCACTAATATTTGGAATATCTCTTCCTTGAGTAGTTTTGGTTTGCTTGAGAGAAGTGTTTTCAGTATTTTTGTTTGTGGAAATGTAACATACAGCATTTTCTTGTTGTGCAATTTGAAAGCTGAAAAAAAAATCCAAAAACAAATGTAAATACGAAAGTTAATACTTACAAAGTCGTGCAAGAAGACCATTGGATACACAACTGAGTAACAGGAACTTTCCAGAATCTAGACATATTGCAATATACATGTGCCTGATGCCCCACTTAAAAAAGTATGGTCTTCTCTTTATCTTACTATTTGTTAGTTGTTGCAGTAATCCTCCATACAAGTTTTTTTAACTATCCTTGATTCAGAGAAAATTTGCTATTCCTTGTTTTTTATAGGGGGATCTGTATTTCAATTATTTGAAATACGGTTCTTTTTATCGTGGATTACTGTTTTTTTTAAAGGCAAATGCTTGTATTTACATGGCTTGTTACTGTATTGTAGCACTTTTACGTGTGTTAAATTCCAAATGTATATTTGGCAGTGTATCAGAGAAACATAAACTTTTAGTAACCTCAAAGATCAATGTAAGCTACAAATATGAAGATTGATACTCATACTTACCTTCGGTTATTCCTGTTTTCATGGTGCTTGGCAACATTCAACACTGGGTGAATTCCAGTGATCTTTACATTCAGACTGAGTTTTTCTTTTTCTTTTAACAGGGTAATAACATTAAAATGGGATTGTCCTTCAACATGCATTACTTTATCTTTTAATTTTTACTGTGACACTTGTCCTCATGTTTCTCTGTTTTTTACTCTAGGCAATTTAGTCATGGTTACTGGTGGCCATAACTTGGGTCGAGTAGGAACCATCACATCAAGAGAACGTCATCCTGGATCTTTTGATATAGTTCACGTGAAAGATACACAAGGACACAGCTTTGCAACAAGGTACGTGACTTAGCGTGCAGTTTTTGATTAATGTGAGCATTTGTCCATTGTTGGAAAGGGAAATTTTGGTGTTCATTCCTTGTAACATTATAGGTTTTTGTGAACCACTTTTATAAGAACTTGTGTGAAACCACAAAGAATGTCTTGCATATGTCGATAATGATGGATACTAAATTCACTTGGTTCCATCATTTTCAGAGCCTGATAAAGAGGTTTTTGATATGCATTCAGAATTTAGTGGTTAAGGTATTTTGATAAAATGAGTGATGTGATAATGTGTTTCATATGTAGATTATGAGCATGCCACTACAATAGAAGAATTTGTGTAGGCAGGTGAATTTCTAAAAATGCAACGGTTTTGAAGGAAGCTTAAAATTATATTTTACGGTAAAAAAAAAAAAAGTTACCTTGCTGCTGTAGTGTTCAGAGGCAGACGTGTGAGTAATCACCCAACTTGTTCCAGGTTTAAGTTCCATTATGACTCGCATTTTTCGGACAGTGCTGGCTTTGTGCTTTTTTCATGGAATTGGGCACAGGCAATCTCTTATAGCCTCAGGTGCTCAATGATTAACTTTAATCGTGTGTACTTCCCTGCTGTATGCTATATCCCCGTTTCTATGACCTCAGGTCATTTTATATTGCCCACATGTTTTGGTCAAACCAATGCATAATTCTTAAACATAAAGGAATATCAAGAAAGGTTTCACATTTACAGCTGTTTTTCTACATTATGAAGATACTTCTGTTGTATCAAACTGGAATAATGCCAAAAGATTGCTACATTTTCCTGTTAAATTGCTTGCTACATTTTCCAGTTAAATTGCATTGTGCTGTACCGAGAAAACACTGAAATTGTACTGAATACAAATTTTTGTAATTTGGATGCACTGTTCAACATTCCAAGTCATTTGGAAGTGTCTACTGGCAACAGGCTTGTTGTAAATAACATCTAGCAAGTGTAATATGGCAATCAGGGTCACCAAAACTGACATGCAGCTGATAATGTTAGTGAGAAAATGTTAAAACTGTTCAGTTAAATTTCATTAAACAGGCTGTTATTCTCCTAAACTGGCGGAGATAGGTTCGTCTTGAAATGTTGTAGTTAATGATCCGTGATGTATAACTTTGTATGACTGAAGGGAAAAAGTTTTGAGCTGCATTCTGAAGAACCAGTAAAGTTCCCAAACACACAGACTTAAAGCACTTTATCCAACATGCGGGCTCTTTTAATTTCAGAAGCAAGTTTTGCGAAGAAGAAAAAGTAACGTTTGGCAGATATGTTGTTCTCCTAATGAAAAAATGAGTAAAAATATTTCAGATTTGTGCAAATCTATTGAGGATTTTTAAAGTAACTTGGATACATTTCTAGTGTTTTCAGTGGTGCATGCCTGCCAACTCTTCCGATTTTGGCAGAAGTCTTCCAGTTTTTTATACATTCTTCCGACCAAACTCGCGTTCTTCTGCCGTTCAAAAAATGACCTGTTTTATTAATTTTTGTAAGTCAAAAAAAAAAGTTGAAAAGAGCAGCAATAACTTACTAGTCTTAATCTCAGGGCTGCCAGACTTACGCCAGCTTGCGCCAAAACGTCGTTCTTGCATCATTCTGCTAACAAAAATAAAATTGTGATTTTGATGAAATCTGCACTAATTTTGCGCCAAAATTTTAAATTTATGTGTCATAGATATTTTAGCATACTCTTACGCCATTCGAAATATCGATTCGGCGGTTAATTCGTACATGGGATTCGCGGAGTGCCGCCCACCTTTTTTTGTTTTTTCTTTTTTATGTGTGTCATTTTCGAGGTCGATGCAAAAATGAAAAAAATAAATTTTCGGGGTATTAGTTAGGGCTAGGTTGTATTCCGTCTGGGGATGTTGTTTTGTCTTTTTAAATGTTTTCCCGTAATCATATTTTTTTATTATTATTTTCCTCTCCTTGCGCTATGTTGCTTCTGTATTGTTGTTAAATATAATTTCATTGCATAATTTCAGCTTGAAATTGTAGGCAGCGATTTCCGAAAACGGAAGTTAGGCAGCCCGAAAATTTCCCCGTAATCTTCGGCCACGAGATTCTTACGCTGACTCGAGGAATTCCGTCTTTTTTGTTATCATTTGGACCATTCACGAGATCAAGACACAACTGAACTGAAATTTTGGAGGGGGGGTTGTTTCCTCAGTCAGAGGACGGAATTTCATCCTTCAAAGACGGAAAGTAGATGGAGGTAAGATTTTTTCTCGTAATCATAATTTTTTTCTCACGATGTTTCCTCTACTCAGTATTATTAGATATTTGTATTTCAGCTTGAAAATGTTGGATAAATTTCCGAAAACAGAAGTCAGACGGATCGAAAATTTCTTCAGTAATTGTATTTTTTTTTCCCCTGCGATGTGATCCTCACTCCTATGTAGTTGTTGAATGTCATCACCCTCATAAATGTGTGTGCATTTTAGATTGATAAGGGTGGGGGAAATTGCCAAAAACAGAAGTGACGAAGTTTAGAAATTTGTAAGAATTGATGCATATTGTTAAAAAAAAAAAGTATTCATTTTCTGAAAATAACACCATTTATCTAAAGTAGTGAAATGCTCTAATATCAGAATTCATGGTTCTCAGCTACAGTTATGTTTTCAGTAAGCACAGGACACCTTTCAAAAATTGCATTGCTTTTGGAGCCGACAATGCTCCAGTAATGAAAAGAGAAAAACGGAGTGGCTCGTCATTTGAAAGAACACCAAAGTGAATTAATAATTATAGGGTGTATTTGCCATTTAATTAATAATGCAAAATAATTTTTTCTTTGGTTAAAAAAATCGCACAATGTTTCGATCATTAATGTCAGGTGAACCGCTTGAGTCTTCTGTTAATTAAATGCAAAAAAAAATTACTTTGTTTTCAGAGTACTCCAAAGAATTCTTGAAAAAAGCCAAAAAAGTGTAAAAAGTTAAACTAACTTAAATTACTATAAATAAAAGTGCCCTGTATTCCTTTTTTGATTAAGCAGTATGAGTTTTAAATCACTTTATCGTGTGACAAATTGACGTGAAAAAAATCTGAATTTTTATACAATCTTCTGCATATTCACTAAATTTAGTTGGCAGGGTATGGTTAGTGGATCTGCTTTCTGAAATTATTCTTTTGGTGTTTCTGGTCATGAGGATAATTATGGTCACATCTGTTGATATATTGTTCTTGACTGTGAAGAAGTACGTAATATGATGGCATATTTTTTCAGAAATGATTTTACAACATATCTGCCAAATTTTATTTATTATTTTTTTTTTCTGTAAAACTTGTTCTCAAGTAAAAAGATACTGTATGTTAGATCAAGTGCCACTTGTCTGGGCATTATTTGGCAACCTTTTTATTTGTACCCCAGAAAGTAGTTAAAAATATACTTTTTTTTTTTTTTCCTCAGACATTGGTCATGCATTGAGAACCATTTACTATCATATTTCACATTAAGCCTACCTCACACATTTTGGGAATATCCTATTTAAAGAAAAAATGTTTTCTAAATTTTGATTTATGAGTTCTAGAGGTCTGTTATGTGATCTAAGTGTAGTGAATGTAATTTTCTATGCAAAAGCTCTAATACTTACGCAGCTAAAAATTTTTACTGGGTTTTGTTTCAATAAGAAGTGTTATTTCCCTGCACCAAATATCATAAATGCTGTTTTTGGTAGTGTCATTATTCCATTAAATTTGTTGATTTAAGGCAAAATTACTGTAACTACTTTTTGATTTATAAAATACCTTATTCCATGTCTTGAAACAATGTTGAACATGTACAGGAAAAGATGGTTTAATAACAAACACTAGAAAACAGACAAAAATTGGTTACCAATGACCTCGTCAAAATTGCTATGGAATGAGATGGAAGGATTGCAGAAATTCTTGAAAGCTGAAATTTTTATGGCTTTTTTAAGGGCCAGCACAAATAAGCCTTCTCATTTCCATGTTAACCCAGTGAAAAATGGGTTTCTTGTAGCTGTCAAGTTTACGAAAGTTCTACTTGTTTTATGGATAACACATTTTACAGATTTCCGTTGTTTCCAGGTTAGTGCAATTTCAAGTGGAGAATAAGTAACCCCAACTGCCTGTGTATATTCTGATCTCCTGAATCACAATTTTGCTGCCTTCCCAACCAACCATCTCTTCTTGCAGCCTATGGCAAAAAGACTAAGAACGCTACAATTAGGGTTAGCAATGACTTCTGAAGAAGAGAGAAATAGAGAGAACAGAAAAATATAAACCTCTCGTAATACTTGAAATTGCGTATTTGAAAGGAATTCAAACATGTTGGCAAGAAAATGTATGATCAAAACCTCAGTTAAAGGAAAAACAGCTGCAATCACAATTTTGCTGTTACAAATGAAAATTTTATCTCTTGCCTAATATAGGGCACTAATCGAATAGTTATGTATCAATTGCATTTTAATAATCGCTATAAGCATGCAGAGTGCCAAGTATCTTAATATGAAATAGATTAAAGCTGGCAAATTATTTACATAAATCAATTTTAATCTCCATGTTCAATATATTTAATCATTTCTTTCGATACATTAAGCAGTTGGACAAATCAATTAAACGTTTTTTTTTTGTTGTTGTTTTGCAGATTTTAATTGTTGGGAAATCAGCAGGTCTATGCGAGTTTAAAAAATGCATTAAAATACTAGCAAAAAAAAACAAAAACAAGTTACTCCCTAAAATATCCAAATTTAGCCTTCCTTTTCAGTTATATATCACTTGAAAACCCTCCGAAAAAATAGCTGTATTAAGACAAAAGAAATTTAAATACAATTTTTTTAGAAAGACTAAGGCATGTTAATGAATTTACACTTACAAATTTGATATACAGGTCTGATCGTGTGTCAAATAGATAAGCAAGGCAAGAACAGAACGTAACTTAAAACAAGAGCTTAAGAAAAATTGTTACAATTATGTACAAAATACTGCAGTATTAGAATGTGTGGGCATTTCCAAATAATAATGAGGAAGGTGACCTTCATGAAACATCTAGTGCAACACGAAAACAAAGAACACTGACTAAGCTATAACCTTTAAAATGTTTTTCTTTTTCTAAAGTACTGTTGTAATATTTTTTTTAGTACAATGCTTCATGAGAATTCCTCACTGTAAACTGTTCTTTGCTGGGTTTCATCATTTTCTTATTCTTCATGTAACACTCATTTAAGGACAGCAACAATGATTAATGCCACAGTAGCCTTGTCCCTAGTACTTAATATAAGGATACATTATACACTATCTACCAACAAGTAATTGGACACCCCTGCAATCGACGATATCTGCGGTCCTGATACATGTCACGGCCGCCGCGGTTAAATATCGTGTGGGAAACAACAACGCAACCAGTCGCATGCAAGATGCCACGCAGTTCGGAGCTCTCTGATTTCGAGAAAGGAGTAATCGTCAGGTATCACAGAAATGGCTGATCCATACGTGCCTATCCAGCGAGTTGAAGTACCCAAAATCGACAGTGGCCTACATGATTGGCAAGTGGAAGATGAGAGGTGACTGTCGGAATGTGTCCCGACCCGGCAGACCCACAAAACTGGGAGTTAAAGACCGACGGGTGCTGGCCAGAGAAATTCGGAAGAATCACACCAAATCGATGGGCCACATCCGCGAGGAGTTTCAACGGGCATCCGGAAGTGTTCTTTCGATGAATACCATCCGTAAGGAAGCCCATCTGCTCAGTTGTCTTGGACATGCTGCCGCCCACAAGCCTTTGATCACCAAGTCCAATAGCGCTGCTTGGCTAATGTGGTGCAAAGAACATTGACAGTGGATCGTTAAACAGTGGAAACAGGTTCTCTGGAGCAACAAATCAAGGTTCACCCTCTACCGTTCGGATGGCAGGGTTTGGCGTCTGCCTGGAGAACGCCTCCTGCCGGAATGTATTGTGCCAACTGTGAAGTTTGGCGGCGGTGGAATTATGCTATGGGGGTGTTTCACCTGGTATGGCACGGGAACCTTGGTCACAATTCCTGGTAGACTCAACGCCAAGACCTACTGCACCATTTTGGATGGTGGCTGTTTTACGGGGTGGACCCACGTTACTTTCAGGATAACAATGCCACCTGTCATGTTGCAAGGTTCACCATGGCTTGATATGGTGACAATGGGGTTAATCCAATGGACGACTGGCCTGCACAGAGCCCGAACCTTAACCCTATCTAGCACCTGTGGGACGAGTTGGAGCGTCAACTTAAGGGGTTCCCCACCGTTGGAAATCGGTGAAGGAAATGACCTGTCTTCTCCAAGCCGAGTGGAAGAAAATACCGCTAGCCTTCGTACAACGCCTGGTTGAGAGTATGCCCGGGAGGGTGGGTCGCAGCTGTAATCGCTGCTCGTGGAGGCTCCACCAACTATTGAAGGTGAATAAACTTTGTTTTCCTTTGCTATCACAGGTGTCCAATTACTTGTTGGTAGATAGTGTATATTAAGTACTGCTGCTTCTTATGATAACAGTATTGCAACTCCCCATGTTGTCCCAAAATGATTTATGTCCTCTGCTTATCCTGCTGTTATTTGTGAAGGTTTCACATAATGCCCAAGGAATGTTTTCCTTATGCTGCTCTATTTATTTATTATTTTTTAATATCTAGTATCTTCCTGTGAATGTGGAATTTCAACTGGAGTGCTATTATTGCAATGATTTGTTCTTTAGATTGCTATATGTTTTGCATACTTCCTGTGCTATATTTTATTACTTCAAAATTAGGTTTTTTTTTTTTTGCTGTGAACAGCATCATTGCCTTAAAGCTTTTTCCTTTTTGAAAAACACCAAATGCAGAAAAGAATATCACATTTACTAGTATTTTTACTTAAAATGAGTTATGAAACATCAAATGCAAAAACGTGACATTTGCTTGCGCATAATTGTGTTGCATAATTTCACTACAGGTTTTTTAGGGATGATGCTGTCTGTATTCACGTTGGTCTGTGTTTCTTATCGCCATGACGATAATTACATCTGACCCAGAAAACACTTTAGAGTTATGCACCAGCAACAAATGCAAGAAAACAACACATTCATTAGTATTTCTTCTTAAAATGAATTATTTTTTTAGCCTGCTTATCTGTTGCATAATTCTGCTTCAGGTTTTTTTGGGGGATGATGATGCTATATTCACGTTGGTCCGTGTTTCTTATCACCGTGACGATTATTACATCTGACCTAGAACACTTCAGAACTGTTCAGCAGCAACAAATGCAAAAAAACATTTATTAGAATTCTTTTTCTTAAAATAAATTATGGTTTTTCTGGAGCATGATTTATCTGTTGCATACTTCTGCTTCGCATTTTTTTGGGGGGATGATGATGCTATATTCACATTGGTCCGTGTTTCTTATCACCATGACGATAATTACATCTGATTCAGAAAACACTTTAGAGCTATCCAGAAGCAATAAATGCAAAAAACATCGCATTTATTGGTTGTAAGATATTAAGTACCATTAGCTGTAGCACCAACATTAATGTGTACATTATTTAAGTGGTATAATAATTATATAGTTTGAAAAAAATATTGATAACTGTTACTCACATTTCATAATCAAAAACAGCCATAAGTTTCTGTGCTACATATGCATTGGTGTTTTTGCTTACTAATATAATTAAATCAAGTTTTTATTCAAATACAAAAAACACATTCATTAGTATTTCTTTCTTCTTAAAATGAATTATGGTTTTTGTTGAGCCTGATTATGTGTTGCATACTGCTGCTTCAGGTTTTTGGGGATGACGATGCTATATTCACGTTGGTCCGTGTTTCTTATCACCATGACGATAATTACATCTGACCCAGAACTCTTCAGCAGCAACAAATTTATTAGAATTTTGTCTTCTTAAAATGAATTATGGTATTTCTTGAGCATGATTATCTGTTGCGTACTTCCGCTTCAGGTTTTTTTGGGGGGATGATGATGCTATATTCACATTGGTCCATGTATCTTATCACCATGACGATAATTACATCTGATCCAGAAGTAATAAATGCAAAAAACATCGCATTTATTGATAAGATATTAAGTACCATTAGCTGTAGCACCTACATTAAGGTATTCATTATTTAAGCGGTGTAATCATTATATATAGTTTGAAAAAAAATATTGATAACTGTTACTCACATTTAATAATCAAAAACAGCCATAAGTTTATGTGATACATATGCATTGGTGTTTTTGCTTGCTAATATAGTTGAATCAAGTTTTCATTACATACCACAGCTTGATGTTGAACCTCCCATTCCACATTGCTGCCAACTTCAAGACAGCGATGACATATAACATTCTATCAGCAAGCAAAAATACCAATGCATATGTATCACAGAAACTCATGGCTAAGTTTTTGAATATTAAAAGCCAGTACTAGAGTTATCAACGGTAAAATAAACTTGGTTTTTTTGTCACAAATTATATAAAAATTTATTGGTATTGTTTCTTTAAATTAATAATGGTTTTGCTTTTTTTTTTTTTTTTTTTTTTTTTTTGGAAAACGCCGAATGCAACGAGCATCACATTTGCTGATATTTTTTCTTCTGAAAATGACTTGCATATTAAACACCAAATAATGCAAAAAAAAATCACTTTGCCTGATTATGTGTTGCATACTTTTGCTGCAGTTGTGTGGGGGTGGGGGTGATGATGCTATATTCACGTTGTTCCGTGTTTCTTATCACCATGACGATAATTACATCTGACCCAGAAAACACTTTAGAGCTATCTAGAGCTATCCAGCAGCAATAAATGCAAAAAACATTGCATTTATTGGTTGTAAGATATTAAGTACCATTAGCGGTAGCACCTACATTAATGTAGTGTTCTCCCTACAGCCTTTTTACTGGGCGGCCCACCCAGCTAATTTTCTTTGGCCACCCAGCTTAATTTTCCTTAACATTTTCAAAACGTGCATAATAATAGTAAAGGAAAATTTATTCCCACATACACCATAAATATTGATAACTGGCTGAAATCTGTGAATATAACTATTTTATTTTATCAGTTAAGTACAATTTTCTAATGTTTTTATCATGTCATGTTAATGCCTACCACACCCGAAAGATGTATAATAAGTAGAATAATGTTAAGCAAAACATCCTTTTTTTTTTTTTTTTCGTTTCTTTTCTTTCTTTCTCTCTCTCAATTGGACAGGGGTTAAAAAGTGCCATCCAACTAAAATCTTTTGCTAGCCAGCTATAAAAAAATCTAGGAAGAACACTATAATGTATACATTATTTAAGGGGTATAATAATTATATATAGTTTGAAAAAAATATTGTTAATTGTTACTCACATTTAATATTCAAAAACAGCCATAAGTTTCTGTGATACATATGCATTGGTGTTTTTGCTTGCTAATCCAATTAAATCAAGTTGTCATTACATACCACAGCTTGATGTTGAACCTCCCATTCATCATTGCTGCCGACTTCAAGGCAGCGATGACATATAACATTGTATTAGCAAGCAAAAATATCAGTGCATGTGTATCACAGAAACTCATGGCTACGTCTTTGAATATTAAAAGCTAACTAGTTACCAGTTATCAATGGTAAAATAAACTTGTTTTTTTATCACAAGTTACATAAAAATTTATTGGTGTTTTTTCTTTAAATGAAGAATGGTTTTGCTTTTCTTTTTCTTTTTCAAAAACACCAAATGCAAAGACATTTGCTGGTATTTTTTCTTCAAAAAACAGGGTGCGCACGCGTGCTTGAAAACCTGGAAAGTCCTGGAAAATCATGATTACGTTTTCAAGGCCTGGAATATCCTGGAAAAACGGTATTTTTTTAATGCTGTCTTGAAAAGCCTTGAAATTTGAAATTAGTGCTTAAAAAAATGCCCTTTTAGGAAATCGTGCTACTGACTATTACCCCTTCATTTTTTTAAGTTCCTCTCCTCTGTTCTCAGAGAAACCGCCGGCAACAGTGGTGTTTCGGATGTGCCCAAATCCTAATTTGGCTGGGGGTTGGAAGAACTACTTCCAGTGCAATAAAATTGGATGATTACTAGCAGGTCTGTTAGGGAAGGGGAGCTTGATGCATTCTCTAGCCCTGAGCTTGATGTCCGTCCGACAACTACTGAGAACAACAGAAGGGGAAAGAAGAGACATTTAGCATTTGCAAGGGAAGGGGGTCGCGTGTTTACCAAGTCAGCTGGCATCCACCAGTGAAGAGTATGCCTGAACAACACATTCATCTGCTCCTTGTTTATTGCATTAAGACGCTTGCTTCCGGCCCACCCCTCAAGAGACTTCGGCTACTTATGATAAAAAATAAGAAAACTATCTTTGCGAATTTTTCACAAAAGTGGCTGAAATTTTTACATTTACTATAATTGGATTTCAGAAGCTCACTCCCAAAATTCCATTTGAATCGGTTTAAAACTTAAAAAGTCAGCATTGGAAATTTTTATTATGTGTGCCTCTTTAGACAATGAGCCTTGAGCAGAAAGTGTGTTACCATAGCAACGGTTGATTGACAGCTGGGAGCGCTGATCCGAAGCCCTTGGTTGGGAAGAAAGCAAACACCTGTTTATCACTTCCACGGCTCAAAAGGACTAAGAGGTATTTTCAGAAATCCATTTTCCGGAATTTTGAAAATAACACAGTAAATTTTTTACAGTGGTTAAAATACATCACAATAAAGTTCTAGTGCAAATTTCGCCAAATTCCGTTTGAAACTTTAGCAGATGCAAAAAAAAAAAAAAAGAAATCTTCCGTTGCAAAACCGGATTGAAAAAAAGAAACGGCAATTATAAATTACGGGAAAAGCAAGCAAATTATTTTTTTTTAGATGCCATGATTTATTTAAACAGAGTGATCCTTAAATTTTGTTTCTGTGATGATATGGACTCTATTTTAATTACAAACATACATTTTTATTCAGATGTCTGAGTTACTGTTTTAATAAAAAAATCTATAATTAAAAAGTTTTCAATGGATTTTGGCGAAATTCAGCAGATAAACGTATTTTAGTAAATTGCAACGTTATGACGTAAATTTGGTCATTTTGGCGAAAATTGGGCAGCTTTTTTTTTTTTTTTTTTTTTTTACGTTTTCTCCTATAGTTAGGGTGAAGGAGGAAGACACTTCAGTGAGCTGCAGGTGGTGATTTATGGCGATGTGCCAAATGAAAAGAAGCCGTTCCATCAGGACATTCCAGAGGTTGAGTGTGCGTGGACGCGTGCTCCTGCTGTTTGAACTTAATCGGAATGTTTTCGGGAGGGGGAGAAATATCCGTTTCAGCTTTACAGCTTTCAGGCTCCTTTTTTTTTTCTTGGTAATAAATAAAAACCATAGTTGCTGCATTCACCATTGATCCATATTCGCATTTCTTGAATATAAACTGCAGACAATCGGAAACATGGTGTTGGGTGGGTCTTGATGTTCTTCATTTGTATCTGCTGAATTTTGTTCTGTGGGAATACGGAATGAGTTATACTGTGAATAAATACAAAACTACATATTTTTGAGCTGAAAAAATAGGTCTACTTGTACACAGTAGCTAACGTGTGAACTCAGACAAAGACAATCAGACATATGGACGTCTGATTCCATAAAAAAATCAACCCACTTTTATTATACACGACAGGTAAAAAAGAAAAAACATTACATGTTTTTAAACATTATAAAGGAAAGCGGATTTTTGAAACACCATGACTTGATGATATTAATTTCTAAAATTTTTTTTTTTCGATTTTAATTTCTGAAACCTTTTTTTTTTTTTTTCAATTACAATACATTGTAACAGGATACCTGTGTGTTGTATCCCTTAGTTGTATGGCAGATTTTCAGTTGGCCAATATCCGCGATCGTAAGTGGTAGTTACATTGCTATTGTTGATGATGACAAGATAAATACTGGAGTAATGTAGAATGTTGCATAAAGTAAAAAAAAATCGCCCCCTCCTCCCCCTTCGAACTTTTATGCGGTTATCATAGCTGATCAACCATTTCATTCCATGAACATCAGCACATTTCAATCATTTGACCATCGGGGGTCTGACGGAATTCAGCAGTGCTTAAGCGCCTAGCGCAACGAGAACATGCTAATTACGGACAGTTATATTCCCTTCCATTTGCATCTTTCATCATTTTTATTACTTAAAACTGAAATTGCTTTTAAAAAATAATTTGAGCATGATACTGTAAAGCGTAATAATCATCCTGGAATTTTTTGTATATGGCCTGGAAAAGGCCTGGAAAGTCATTGAATTTTTTCCCCCAAAAAGAGTACGAACCCTGAAAAAATGACTTGTGTGTTAAACACCAAATAATGCAAAAAACCATCACCTTTGCCTGGTTATGTGTTGCATACTTTTGCTGCAGTTGTTGGGGGGGGATGATGATGCTATGTTCACGTTGGTCCGTGTTTCTTATTGCCATGACGATAATTACATCTGACCCAAAGCGCTTTAGAGCTATGCAGCAGCAACAAATCCAAAAAACACATTCATTATAATTTCTTTCTTCTTAAAATGAATTATAGTTTTTCTTGAGCCTGATATATGTTGCATACTTCTGCTTCAGGTTTTTTGGGGATGATGATACTATATTCACGTTGGTCCGTGTTTCTTATCACCGTGACGATAATTATATCTGACCCACAACTGTTCAGCAGCAACAAATGCAAAAAACAAATTTATTAGAATTTTTTCTTCTTAAAATGAATTATGGTTGTTTTTCTTGAGCATGATTAGATGTTGCATACTTCCGGCAAGATTTTACATTTAATAATCAAAAACAGCCATAAGTTTCTGTGATACATATGCATTGGTGTTTTTGCTTGCTAATCCAATTAAATCAAGTTTTCATTACATACCACAGCTTGATGTTGAACCTCCCATTCCACATTGCTGCCGACTTCAAGACAGCGATGACTTATAACATTGTTTTACAAGCAAAAATACCAATGCATGTGTATCACAGAAACTCATGGCTACGTTTTTGAATATTAAAAGCTAGTACTAGAGTTATCAATGGTAAAATAAACTTGTTTTTTTTTTATCACAAATTATATAAAAATTTATTGGTATTGTTTCTTTAAATGAATAAAGGTTTTGCTTTTTTTTTTTTTTTTTGGAAAACACCGAATGCAAAAAGCATCACATTTGCTGATATTTTTTCTTCTGAAAATGACTTGCATATTAAACACCAAATAATGCAAAAAAAATCACTTTGCCTGATTATGTGTTGCATACTTTTGCTGCAGTTGTGTGTGGGGGGAGGGGGGATGCTATATTCACGTTGGTCCGTTTTTCTTATTGCCATGACGATAATTACTTCTGATCCAGAACGCTTTAGAGCTATCCAGCAGCAACAAATGCAAAAAACACATTCATTAGTATTTCTTTCTTTTTAAAATGAATTATGGTTTTTCTTGAGCCTGATTATCTGTTGCATACTTCTGCTTCAGGTTTTTGGGGATGATGCTATATTCACGTTGGTCCGTGTTTCTTATCACCATGACGATAATTACATCTGACCCAGAACTGTTCAGCAGCAACAAATGCAAAAAACAAATTTATTAGAATTTTTTCTTCTTAAAATGAATTATGGTTTTTCTTGAGCATGATTATCTGTTGCATACTTCTGCTTCGGTTTTTTTGGGGGATGATGATGCTATATTCACGTTGGTCCGTGTTTCTTATCACCATGACGATAACTACATCTGATCCAGAAAACACTTTGGAGCTATCCAGAAGTAATAAATGCAAAAAACATCGCATTTATTGATTGTAAGATATTAAGTACCATTAGCTGTAGCGCCTACATTAAGGTATATATTATTTAAGCAGTGTAATAATTATATATAGTTTGAAAAAAATATTGATAACTGTTACTCACATTTAATAATCAAAAACAGCCCTAAGTTTCTGTGATACATATGCATTGGTGTTTTTGCTTGCTAATCCAATTAAATCAAGTTTTCATTACATACCACAGCTTGATGTTGAACCTCCCATTCCACATTGCTGCCAACTTCAAGACAGCGATGACATATAATAACATTGTTTTACAAGCAAAAATACCAATGCATGTGTATCGCAGAAACTCATGGCTACGTTTTTGAATATTAAAAGCTAGTACTAGAGTTATCAACGGTAAAATAAACTTGGTTTTTTTTATCACAAATTATATAAAAATTTATTGGTATTGTTTCTTTAAATGAATAAAGGTTTTGCTTTTTTTTTTTTTTTTTTTTTTTTTTTGGAAAACACCGAAATGCAAAGAGCATCACATTTGCTGATATTTTTTCTTCTGAAACTGACTTGCATATTAAACACCAAAAAATGTAAAAAAAAATCACTTTTGCCTGATTATGTGTTGCATACTTTTGCTGCAGTTGTTTTTTGGGGGGGGGGGTGATGATATATTCACGTTGGTCCGTGTTTCTTATTGCCATGACGATAATTACATCTGACCCAGAATGCTTTTGAGCTATCCAGCAGCAACAAATGCAAAAAACAACACATTCATTATTAGTATTTCTTTCTTCTTAAAATGACTTATGGTTTTTCTTGAGCCTGATTATCTGTTGCATACTTCTGCTTCGTTTTTTTGGGGGGGATGATGATGCTATATTCACGTTGGTCCGTGTTTCTTATCACCATGACTATAATTACATCTGACCCAGAAAACACTTTAGAGCTATCTAGAGCTATCCAGCAGCAACAAATGCAAAAAAACATTGCATTTATTGGTTGTAAGATATTAAGTACCATTAGCAGTAGCACCTACATTAATGTAGTGTTCTCCCTAGAGCCTTTTTACTGGGCGGCCCACCCAGCTAATTTTCTTGGCCACCCAGCTTAATTTTCCTTAACGTTTTCAAAACTTGCATAATAATAGTAAAGGGAAAACTTATTCCCACATACACCATAAATATTGATAACTGGCTGAAATCTGTGAATATAACTATTTTTTTTTATCAGTTAAGTACAATTTTCTAATGTTTTTATCATGTCATGTTAATGCCTACCACACCCAAAAGATGTATAATAAGTAGAATAATGTTAAGCAAAACATTCTTTTTTTTTTTTTTTTTTTTTTCCGTTTCTTTTCTTTTCTTTCTTTCTCTCTCTCAATTGGATAGGGTTTAAAAAGTGCCATCCAACTAAAATCTTTTGCTAGCCAGCTATAAAAAAATCTAGGAAGAACACTATAATGTATACATTATTTAAGGGGTATAATAATTATATATAGTTTGAAAAAAATATTGGTAACTGTTACTCACATTTAATATTCAAAAACAGCCATAAGTTTCTGTGATACATATGCATTGGTGTTTTTGCTTGCTAATCCAATTAAATCAAGTTGTCATTACATACCACAGCTTGATGTTGAACCTCCCATTCATCATTGCTGCCGACTTCAAGGCAGCGATGACATATAACATTGTATTAGCAAGCAAAAATATCAGTGCATGTGTATCACAGAAACTCATGGCTACGTCTTTGAATATTAAAAGCTAACTAGTTACCAGTTATCAACGGTAAAATAAACTTGTTTTTTTTTATCACAAGTTACATAAAAATTTATTGGTGTTTTTTCTTTAAATGAAGAATGGTTTTGCTTTTCTTTTCTTTTTTTCAAAAACACCAAATGCAAAGACATTTGCTGGTATTTTTTCTTCAAAAAATGACTTGTGTGTTAAACACCAAATAATGCAAAAAACCATCACCTTTGCCTGGTTATGTGTTGCATACTTTTGCTGCAGTTGTTGGGGGGGGATGATGATGCTATATTCACGTTGGTCCGTGTTTCTTATTGCCATGACGATAATTACATCTGACCCAAAGCGCTTTAGAGCTATGCAGCAGCAGCAAATCCAAAAAACACATTCATTATCATTTCTTTCTTCTTAAAATGAATTATGGTTTTTCTTGAGCCTGATATATGTTGCATACTTCTGCTTCAGGTTTTTTGGGGATGATGATGCTATATTCACGTTGGTCCGTGTTTCTTATCACCGTGACGATAATTATATCTGACCCAGAACTGTTCAGCAGCAACAAATGCAAAAAACAAATTTATTAGAATTTTTTCTTCTTAAAATGAATTATGGTTTTTCTTGAGCATGATTAGATGTTGCACACTTCCGGCAAGATTTTTTGGGGGGGATCGTGATGCTATATTCACATTGGTCCGTTGTTCTTATCACCATGACGATAATTACATCTGATCCAGAAAACACTTTGGAGCTATCCAGAAGTAATAAATGCAAAAAACATCGCATTTATTGATTGTAAGATATTAAGTACCATTAGCTGTAGCACCTACGTTAAGGTATATATTATTTAAGCAGTGTAATAATTATATATAGTTTGAAAAAAATATTGATAACTGTTACTTACATTTAATAATCAAAAACAGCCATAAGTTTCTGTGATATATATGCATTGGTGTTTTTGCTTGCTAATCCAATTAAATCAAGTTTTCATTACATACCACAGCTTGATGTTGAACCTCCCATTCCACATTGCTGCTAACTTCAAGACAGCCATGACTTCATTGTTTTACAAGCAAAAATACCAATGCATGTGTATCACAGAAACTCATGGCTACGTTTTTGAATATTAAAAGCTAGTACTAGAGTTATCAATGGTAAAATAAACTTGTTTTTTTTATCACAAATTATATAAAAATTTATTGGTATTGTTTCTTTAAATGAATAAAGGTTTTGCTTTTTTTTTTTTTTTTTTGGGAAAACACCGAATGCAAAGAGCATCACATTTGCTGATATTTTTTCTTCTGAAAATGACTTGCATATTAAACACCAAATAATGCAAAAAAAAAATCACTTTTGCCTGATTATGTGTTGCATACTTTTGCTGCATTTGTTTTTTTGGGGGGGGGGTGATGATATATTCACGTTGGTCCGTGTTTCTTATTGCCATGACGATAATTACATCTGACCCAGAATGCTTTTGAGCTATCCAGCAGCAACAAATGCAAAAAACAACACATTCATTATTAGTATTTCTTTCTTCTTAAAATGACTTATGGTTTTTCTTGAGCCTGATTATCTGTTGCATACTTCTGCTTCGGTTTTTTTGGGGGGGGATGATGATGCTATATTCACGTTGGTCCGTGTTTCTTATCACCATGACGATAATTACATCTGACCCAGAAAACACTTTAGAGCTATCTAGAGCTATCCAGCAGCAACAAATGCAAAAAAAATTGCATTTATTGGTTGTAAGATATTAAGTACCATTAGCAGTAGCACCTACATTAATGTAGTGTTCTCCCTAGAGCCTTTTTACTGGGCGGCCCACCCAGCTAATTTTCTTGGCCACCCAGCTTAATTTTCCTTAACGTTTTCAAAACGTGCATAATAATAGTAAAGGGAAAACTTATTCCCACATACACCATAAATATTGATAACTGGCTGAAATCTGTGAATATAACTATTTTTTTATCAGTTAAGTACAATTTTCTAATGTTTTTATCATGTCATGTTAATGCCTACCACACCCAAAAGATGTATAATAAGTAGAATAATGTTAAGCAAAACATTCTTTTTTTTTTTTTTTTTTTTTTTCGTTTCTTTTCTTTCTTTCTCTCTCTCAATTGGATAGGGTTTAAAAGTGCCATCCAACTAAAATCTTTTGCTAGCCAGCTATAAAAAAATCTAGGAAGAACACTATAATGTATACATTATTTAAGGGGTATAATAATTATATATAGTTTGAAAAAAATATTGGTAACTGTTACTCACATTTAATATTCAAAAACAGCCATAAGTTTCTGTGATACATATGCATTGGTGTTTTTGCTTGCTAATCCAATTAAATCAAGTTGTCATTACATACCACAGCTTGATGTTGAACCTCCCATTCATCATTGCTGCCGACTTCAAGGCAGCGATGACATATAACATTGTATTAGCAAGCAAAAATATCAGTGCATGTGTATCACAGAAACTCATGGCTACGTCTTTGAATATTAAAAGCTAACTAGTTACCAGTTATCAACGGTAAAATAAACTTGTTTTTTTATCACAAGTTACATAAAAATTTATTGGTGTTTTTTCTTTAAATGAAGAATGGTTTTGCTTTTCTTTTTCTTTTTCAAAAACACCAAATGCAAAGACATTTGCTGGTATTTTTTCTTCAAAAATGACTTGTGTGTTAAACACCAAATAATGCAAAAAACCATCACCTTTGCCTGGTTATGTGTTGCATACTTTTGCTGCAGTTGTTGGGGGGTGATGATGCTATATTCACGTTGGTCCGTGTTTCTTATTGCCATGACGATAATTACATCTGACCCAAAGTGCTTTAGAGCTATGCAGCAGCAGCAAATCCAAAAAACACATTCATTATCATTTCTTTCTTCTTAAAATGAATTATGGTTTTTCTTGAGCCTGATATATGTTGCATACTTCTGCTTCAGGTTTTTTGGGGATGATGATGCTATATTCACGTTGGTCCGTGTTTCTTATCACCGTGACGATAATTATATCTGACCCAGAACTGTTCAGCAGCAACAAATGCAAAAAACAAATTTATTAGAATTTTTTCTTCTTAAAATGAATTATGGTTTTTCTTGAGCATGATTAGATGTTGCATACTTCCGGCAAGATTTTTTGGGGGGGATCGTGATGCTATATTCACATTGGTCCGTTGTTCTTATCACCATGACGATAATTACATCTGATCTAGAAAACACTTTGGAGCTATCCAGAAGTAATAAATGCAAAAAACATCGCATTTATTGATTGTAAGATATTAAGTACCATTAGCTGTAGCACCTACGTTAAGGTATATATTATTTAAGCAGTGCAATAATTATATATAGTTTGAAAAAAATATTGATAACTGTTACTTACATTTAATAATCAAAAACAGCCATAAGTTTCTGTGATATATATGCATTGGTGTTTTTGCTTGCTAATCCAATTAAATCAAGTTTTCATTACATACCACAGCTTGATGTTGAACCTCCCATTCCACATTGCTGCTAACTTCAAGACAGCGATGACTTCATTGTTTTACAAGCAAAAATACCAATGCATGTGTATCACAGAAACTCATGGCTACGTTTTTGAATATTAAAAGCTAGTACTAGAGTTATCAACGGTAAAATAAACTTGGTTTTTTTTATCACAAATTATATAAAAATTTATTGGTATTGTTTCTTTAAATGAATAAAGGTTTTGCTTTTTTTTTTTTTTTTTTTTTTTTGGGAAAACACCGAATGCAAAGAGCATCACATTTGCTGATATTTTTTCTTCTGAAAATGACTTGCATATTAAACACCAAATAATGCAAAAAAATCACTTTGCCTGATTTTGTGTTGCATACTTTTGCTGCGGTTGTGTGTGGGGGAGGGGGGATGCTATATTCACGTTGGTCCATTTTTCTTATTGCCATGACGATAATTACTTCTGATCCAGAACGCTTTAGAGCTACCCAGCAGCAACAAATGCAAAAAACACATTCATTAGTATTTCTTTCTTTTTAAAATGAATTATGGTTTTTCTTGAGCCTGATTATCTGTTGAATACTTCTGCTTCAGGTTTTTTGGGGATGATGATGCTATATTCACGTTGGTCCGTGTTTCTTATGACCATGACGATAATTACATCTGACCCAGAAAACACTTGGGAAATATCCAGCAGCAATAAATGCCCCAAAAAAAAAAAATCACATTTATTGGTTGGTAGATATTTAGTACCATTAGCTGTGTAACACTTACCTTAATGTATACATTATTTGAGTGGTATAATAATTATATAATTTGTCAAAAACAATTAAGTTTATTTCACTATTGATAACTGTTATTCATTTAATATTTAAAGATGTAGCCACAAGTTTCTGTGATACATATGTCTTGGTATTTTTGCTTGCTGATCCCCTTAAATCAAGTTTTCATTACATACCACTGCTTGATACTGAATTTCACATTTGCCTTTTTCAACTTTAGTATTGGATACAAGAAAAAATCTCATGATCTTTATCATGTGGTTTAGATTTGGGAATTCTTTGCATACTTTTCTTTCAAACATTTCTACAACTGTTGCTTTGACAGGTTTTGAAGGTTTCTTAGCCTAAAGGTTTTGAAATAATCTGTCCTTGAATTTTATTGTTGTCAATGTTGTTGGCAGTCAACAACTCACTGAAATGTTCAGTTAATACAGTAATTTGATCATCACCAAAATTTGAAAGAGTAGATTTGTCTGTTGGCCAAAGCCTAGGTTTTAACAGCTTGGCAGCTTTAAAATCCTGATTTCCGTGCAAGTCACCAAGCTGGGTATGCACACGCTGATGAATATGATTTTTAAAAGATTCACAATTTTCGTAGAATATATCTACTGTCAAGTTACAGCTCAATTCAATGCCACAAAATTCTACTGTTTTCACTAAATCACAGTCACTGGAATCACAAGCTGATACGTTTGCCAAATCTTGTAAAATTTTGGACAAGTCAGCTGAAAACTTTTCTTTTCTTCATAATTTCGATATTTTTCTGATTCGTTCAAAATACAAGGTACAACCAACTGCAGAGAAAGAGATAATTGTGACAAAGAATATAAAACGTTTTAAAGCAACAGCAGCCAAGTTACAAATTTGATGGACATAATTTTTCTCAAAATCTCTGTAATTCTGGCTTTTTCTCCTTTGCTTGGTGGATCTGCAACCATATGTTCTAGTTGTTGTACAATAACAAAATAATTTTTATCAGTGTGTCAGTGGCTTTGTGCAAATGTGAAACCCATTGGGTACTATGGACTCTCAAAGCTGGCGTGTGATCTTCAAGTATTGTTGAGAGCTCACGAAAGTCTAATTCATTTGGCACTTTTTTTTTTTTCATAAAAATTCTGAATGTCTTCCATCAACTTATGTACCTCTTTGAAAGTATGTTGACAGAATAAAATCTTAGAGCTAGCTCTAAGCGATGACTTAAACAGTGACTCTTTGAAAGTATGTTGACAGAATAAAATCTTAGAGCTAGGCTCTAAGCGATGACTTAAACAGTGCACTGACACTAAACAAGGGCGGTTTTTTTCAAAAGATCTGCAACACCCTTTTTCTGTCCCATGTTAACAAGCTCTGTCAGAAATCCAATTAATTTATTTTCAAAATTGACTATTCCAAATTCTGCAACAGACTCTACAATTGCATTTTTTATACCATTAGCGTCATAATTTTTCAGTTCTTTTAATGCCAGGAATGGGAATTTAGTATCTCCTACTTCATTGACATACATGATAAAAAATAATTTTGTTTTCAGATCTGCTCAGTAAATAAGGTAAAATAGCCTGTCTTTCTTAAGTCATTGTGCAAATCAGTTTCAAAAACAATAGCAATGCATCCCGTTACGGACGAGTAGTAAGTTTGCCCTACACCAACACTATGGTGTTTCTCTAACTACAATTTTAGGAAATTTTGAAAATGGAATTTTCTCCTTGGCAATCATGCTATACCGATTAATTTTCCAATTTGAGCTTTAGATGCATTGGAAGCATCACTCATTGACTTGCCAATAGATGTTCTTTGATAAAAATAGCGTTTTTTGTTTTTGTTTTTTATGTTCTGCCTTGGAGACACTGGCATAGTGAATTTCTGGTCTGGTGTGCTCTACCACCTTGTCCTTTTTAATAATGAATCCAAAAACTCCATCTATAAAAGACGAATTAAAATTTTGAAAAAAAAATTGGGCTGTCAACATTCTTCTGACAAAGTTTGCAATAGGCAGACCTTATTGCGATTTTATCGGTGTCAATCTAATTAATCTATCCACCTTTTCATGGCTGATAATTTTTTCACTTTTGTAGCCATGATTTCAAAACGAAGAGTAAAACAACAAACCTTGCATCCCCCTAAAATTAAGTGGCGGCCAAACCAAAACAGCGATAAGAGCTTCTGTCCTTAAATGACTCGTGGTGCAGACAGGAAGGAGCATAGAACCAATCATAGACGTTGTGTCCGGATGATGACCACCTTATCGCTGCACAGCTAGAGCTACACGAGGAAGCTTCTTCCAGCTGAAAACAAACAAAGTACAGTATCGAACTCCTCAAAACCAGACCTTTTTGTATAATTTGAATTTTTGCGATATTTCTTGACCTTGAGGTACAGGTATTCCATGCAAAAGCTCAGCCTTGTATTTCAGTCGTCCCCAGCTGACCGTCCATACCCGTTAATCTCCTCATCGTATGTACATATACGTATTCAAAACAGCATTCTAGAATAATTCAAGATACATTTTCCTTTCCCACTGTTTGAGGCAGACATCCAACTTCACCCTTCTCCCTCCCTATCTTTCCCCCAAAGGAACAGTCAGCAGAAACCCAAAGCCTCTTTCCAGAATAATGGACGCATTATTGTTTGTCAGAGCGAGCGTCAAAGTCGAAGGCCGGTTTCCTCAAAAAAAAAAAGAGAGAGAGAAGCGTTTCTCTTTTCAGCTGATGATGTTGCCCCTTGTGCTTGCTCCCTTGTGCTGGTGACTGCTTTTGGAAGAAATCAAAAAAATCTTCAATACACTATTCGTTGATCATGATCATTGGTGTGACGTCATAGGCTGGTCGGGGATACTCGCAACTTCCCTGTGAAGAGAGGAAGAAAGAGTACGGAGACCCACTTCGTTTCAGAAAATTAGGTATGCACTTTGTTTCATTGGTCGGTGCTCTGTGGTTAATAATTATTCTGCGGTGCTGCAAAACCTCACGTGTAATGTCAAAAAGGCCAGGGGTGCGTGGTTTCATCCTTGTTGTACAACGCGCGATCGGAAGTAGGACGGAGTCTGCCGCATATTTACGTGAACGATACGGCTTTTTATTGGAGAAGTAGCGTTGGCGACTGGGGGGGGTAGGTAATGGTTTTGAAAACCGGACTGCCGCTGGCCTGGACCTGTCCAGATAATCGGTTCTCTACTGTTCGTAAAGTTGTGAATACATGAATTTTATTTTTTCACTCTTAAGCAAAATCATATTTTCAATAAACAATGAGTTGCTCTACGGATCGAACATTTTGATGGAAATTTCATTTTTAAACTTTGAATCGTGGTTTTGCGATTCAAATATGAGTTTGCATCGCAAACTGTGATGCAATACCGCTTATTTTTTTCCCCTGTGGTGATTATATGTAATATACATCAAACATCAAATTTTCCAATTCTATTTCATAATTTGCTATTGGAACTGTTAACTGTGTATGCATTTGCACCTGACTGCTTATGCATTACTTTCTGGGTGTTATACTCTTAAACTAAATACCTTTAGTTGTGGTTTTGGGTGTTTATGTAAGAAATATAACTTGTAGAGTTATGGCTTTACTCGTGCAGAATTATCTGTTGCATCCTTTGTCTTCAGGTTTTCTTGGGTGGGGATGATGATGCTCTACACACTTAGGTCCGTGTTTCTTACTGCCATGACGATAATTACATCTGACCCAGAAAACACTTTTGAGCTATCCATCAGCAACAGGTGACATGGCTTAAGAATTTGCAGTGACTCTCATTTCTCTGTTATTTGCAAAGAATATTGTGGTATGTTATTCTGAAATTAGGGACCTCCTTAGGTATGTTAGGAAAATTCAGCTGTCGGAATTTCTGAATTGATAATTAAAATATGTACTTTGTGCCCTTTGTGATGAAGTTTGTTTGAAAGCTGTCAGGGATAGAAAGTAGCATAAAGAATACTGTGTTCAATTTGCCATATACCAGCATAAATTTTAGAAATAGGTTATGGCTTATACTGCAGTCGTGTAAATATTGTTTAAGTGAACAGCTGAGCAGAATAGTGAATTATGTCTCTATGGCAGGGTGCAATTTCAACCGGTAGTTAGTAGCAAGTTGCTATCAAGCAAATGCATTTTGCTACTGATAAAAAGTGGTTCTAGCAAAATATCTATTGGAAAAAGTGTGAAAATGTCAAGCACCAACTGTATTGCACGTGTGGAATGAAGGTCTGCGCTGTGGAAAAAAAAATTTGGTGGTGGTGGCGGCGATGTGCTGGGGGGAAAAGCGACAGCTGCACATTTTTCTCCTAAAACTTGGTGAATGACTAATTGTAACTCACTCCTGGGTGAAAGCTGGGAGGCATTGCCAAGACTGAAATTTTTTTCCCTCTAGAACCCCTCTACCCCCACCCCATGGTAAACTGTAACAAATTAGGCACTGTGTTCACATTTGTTTCCTTTATCTAAAAGGTGGTAAATGTTTTATTTCCTTTTTCTGGAAGTAACACATTTCAACTCTAAAAGCATTAATTCTCCCTTGCTTCCAACCCCTGTCTACCTGACCTGTCAGAAATCACATCTGCTTGTTCACTGTTTCAGTAGGATTAAAAATGTGAAAACTTGATTTTCTCAAAAATTATATGAATTTTTTAAAGACTGATTTGCTAAGAAAAACAGATTCCCCAAATCTCGCCAAAGTTCCCTAATAACTTTTAAAGTTACACCTAATTTTTTATATTAAGAAACCTGTATTCTTTTACTCAAAAAAATTCTGACTTAATTTTAAAAGTTGTCTCTAAATTTTGTTAGTTATATCTAAATATTTGTAAATTTTTCAGCATTACAATGACAGTTACAGGGGTAAAATCAAAATTTGTCATGATTGACTAGTGGGGTGGGGGGGGGACATGTTAAAATTCCTTTGTATAATGTTAATAGACTTTCACTAGTAGATATTGCAATTTGCTAGTAAATAATAAGGCCACTAGCAAATGTCCCTACTGCTTAAAAAAAACCGAAATGATGGTGTGCTGTATGGTCGTTCCTGCCAGGACCAAAAGATACAATCAGCATCACCCAATACATGTAGAAACTACTAGTATTGTGAAACCACAAAGAACTTTGTGTCATTTCATCAGCCACTGTTCTCAAGAAAGAATGGGCTTCTTGAAGTCCTGAGAACATGATTTCTAAGTTCTCGGACAGCAGATTTCTGCCATTCAAACTGGCTCAGACTTTTGTAACACTTGAGGACTTCATAGACATCTTGTGCTGTGCAGTCAGTACTTTTCAAAGTACGGCTAACCTTACACTTTACTTGTGCAGAAGAGCTATATTATGGTCTTCGGTGAGAATTTCTCTTTCATCCTATAAAATAAAGCTCTTTAACTTACTGTTGGACAAATGCAGCATTGTAATTTTTTGTCATGTTGATGACCATAATATAGCTTTTGTATATGGAGTGCAGCATAAATTAATGAATTACATTGTAGTCAGCTGTCCACTTGTGTAACAAGTGTAGCACTTGGCAGATTGCTGGGCTGGTTACCATACCATACCTGCCAACTTTTACAGATTTTGATACTGTTATACGGATGTACTGAAGACTCGAATGTCTTGAGATTTTTATTTACTTCTGCATAATTTTGCCTTCGCCTCCTCGCTCAATGCACCGAGGAGAGAGTCAGATTCAATCTCTCGCTACTGTACTTCCGCTTTAGGTCACGTGATAATCGACGATTCTCGTAACGCTGTCAAGGCTGCACTTGCGGATTGAGCGCTTCAGGTTTGGTATTTGGTACTTTCTGCGCTGCATTGGGGAAGAGAGTTCATGGAAAGTTATGCATGTGCTTGCTTGCTGTTTTTCGTATTATCATTACTTGTCTCTTAACCGTGCAATGGCCTTGAGTAAGGCAAATATTTTCAAGCGTTTAATGACAGTTATACTAAAGAATTACGCTGCATAAAACGGTCGCAAAAAGGTGCGAAGTTTGCGTTTTGTGTAGTGTGCCGATCTGACTTCAACATTTCCCATGCTGAGAAAAACTATATTTCTCGGCACGTGAAAGGGCCGAAGCCTATAAGCAATGCACAGTGTGTCAAAAAAAGTGTGAAAGTGGACTTTATTTCAAGGCAAGCGACGGTCGGATGTGCAACGTGCTAAATTGCTCTTTTCCCCTCATTTTTAATTGAACATAATATTCCAATAAGTGCTGCGGACCATGCCGGTCCCTTATTCCAGAAAATGTTTCTGAAATAGCAAAGAAGTATGGGTGTGCAAGAACTAAAACAACAGCTCTAATTAAATACATTTCTGGAGAGCGAATTTCTTCAGTGGTCACATATGTGCAAGAGAGCCCATTTGCTGCTGCATGCGATGGGAGCAATGACTACAAATTGTATCCCATTGTTGTCACCTTTTTTAACAAGTCCAAAAATTTGATCCAAAGTAAGTTACTACAGAAGATAATATAAGTGCCTTAATTTTAAATGAATTTGAACGCATTTAAATTCCTGCATTGTATGGCCTTCATGTCTGACAATGCCAACGTAATGCAAGGCAAAGAGAATGGTGTTGCTTTTTATTGATGTGATGTGCGATTTTACTAATGTGCACATATAATTTTACTGATGCACATTTTCCCAGGTTGGCAGGGGTATGCCATACGAACTTATATATCTTTATTTTTTCAGGTAGAACCATTTAATGGTGGTTTTTACTGCTGTAACTTTTTACATGTTATATTTCCTGAGTGGAAAGCAATTTCTCGGTTGGTAGTTATTAATATTCGCTGCGAATATATATCGCAGTAATCGAATGTGATTGAAGGAAAAATCTTTCACATACCTCTCGGTTGTAGTTGGTCGATGTTCAAATCTTTGCACTGTTGTTCTCATCAGGTTCTTGGGTTTAGGCTTTTTTTGACTAACTTCAAAAAGTCTGCACGTTTCTTGAGTAGGATATACTTTTTAGTTGAACTACGGGAGGCACGTGAAGACAAAGGAGATGCGAAAATTACGTTGGAAAACTTGAAAAACGGGGGGGGAATTAATCACTCATAAAAAAATACTCGCATGAGGAATGGCAATCACCAAAAAACTTCGTCAGACTCCTTGAAAGTATTGTCCGATGCATTTCGGCAGATCTGTCTGCCATCTTCTGGGACCTCTGGTCGTCCGTTCTCTCTGCAGTTTACGTTGAACATGCGACATGCTCAATTTGGGAATCTTTGTATGTTATAAGTCATCGAATGTAAATCTCGATACATCGAGAAATATGTGCATACGTATTATATATCTTTCTTCAAACTGTTGAAATTATTTTATTGACTGGGATGCATGCATGCTTCATGGAACTTTTTTTATGACAAGCAATGGTAAGTCATCATGTTATGATTGTTAGAATATTTTTAAATTCTGTTTTTGTTTTTCCTCCGAAAGTTGTGTATTTCTGTAATCGTTGAAATTGTGGAGTTGCACCAAATGTTCTAAAAAGTTTATCGCGATTGCACACCTGCCATATTTTCTGGATTTTGGCAAATCTCGTCCGGTGAGAAAATGCATTTTTTGGGGGTTCATCACATTTTCTGGAAGTTTGGCAAAAATGCGCAGTCTTGGGGACATAAGAATGTTCCATGATTTTCCGCATTTTGAATTTTTCTGAAGGAGTCTTTTTATTATTACTATTTCTCTTCCTGGATGTATTCTTAATTTTTTATTGTTTCCAATGATGTTCATTAATTTTTCCGTAACCGTGCAAAATAACGACTTCACATTTTTAAAGAATTTTTCTAAACAAATGCTTGCTTTCCTACTTTGTAGTCTCTCTGCTTCAAAATAACAGTGGGGGTTGCATTTTTACACTCCAAATTTTGTAAGCGAAATATTTCAAACTCAGTTTATGATGTGTCTATGAAATCTGTTTTATCTGCATGACCCGTAACATTGTATTCACGACCGAGTGACTACCGCAGTATCGATTTTTGGAATTAATTTTACTTAAAAGGCATGTTTTGCCATTCCCTACTCATCTCTTACTACATCAAATCACAGAGCATACATTTTGCCATTTTCTTAACGAAATTAACAGGGAAAACTTGTTGCGTATCACTATATACTGCGACAGACAGTTGAAGTTCCAATTTTGAACTTTAATTTTTTATTAAACAAAAAAAAACATTCGCACCTTTTATTTCTTGATATAGCTGGCAAACAGTGATTAAGGGGAAAATGCTGTGAAAAGAGCTGTACGAATCACCAAAATGGCAGTATTCAGTTTTTTGTCTAATCAACTTATAAAGTTGAGGGCGGTAGTTAATTATATATATATCATCATCATCATCGTCAACCATTATCAATCCACTGCTGGACGAAGGTCTCCCCAAGTTTCCTCCACAACGGTCTGTCTTGTGCCAGTCTCCTCCATGTCACTCCCGCATACTTTCGAATTCCATCCACCCATCTCCCATGTGGTCTTCTGGGTCTTTTCCTGTCCCTTGGAATCCAATCTACATGTATATATATATTTTTCTCCCCTTTCCTTGTCACATTGATCGATATAGCCCAACTCCTTACATTGTGTCTCGATTTTCAGTCTTGGCGTAAGCACTTTAGTGGCACCCATGTTGTTTACTGATCAGGTCAAAAATTCTCAAGACGTTAAGGATTTCTGGAAAGATGTTGAAAATAATTTTCATATAATTGAAAAATCTGATTTAGTGAAAGTTTTGGCTTTCCTTTTTGATAAGTTTGCTCCTGCAAAAACTGTTCCTAGTACATTAAGCTTTCACCATTTTGTACCTAAGTCCTGTGCTAAAGTTGCAATGAATTGTGCAGCCATGGCTAAAATATCAGTTTGGTGTTTGTAGTGACAAATTTACAGATCTTGGAGATTTGTTGGGTGTTAAGTAGCATGCATAGATCATACAAAATGGTATACACTGGTATGGTGGAGGGTATCGACCATTAGAAATGTGATGCTTCTAATAATGAAGTTCATCCCCCCTCACACACACACATACAAGACACAAGTCCTTTACATTACTTTGCGTGATTGTCATTTGACAATGAATCTCGTGTACTGTTTGGACATTCATTGTGTATCCTAAATTAAGTTTTTACTTGCTTATCTGTTGCATCCTTCAGCTGCAGAATTTTTTGGGAATGATGATGCTGTGTACACGTTGGTCCGTGTTGCTTATCGTCATGATGATGATTACATCTGACCCAGAAAGCATTTTCGAACAATCTCACAGCAATTCAGCTTTAAGAATTAGCTTTGAAATGAGATGTTATTTACAAAGGTTACTCAAAAGATGTTTTGCAACACTGTTCAACTAATGTAAATGTTGGTAACCTGAACCAAAAATTCTATCCTAAGTACAGCTTTTTTTAACAACTAATGAAGCTGTACTTAAGCTTTTTAACAAGAAATATGTTCGTGTGGTTTTTTGGAAGTGTGAAATTACTGTGTTTAGTAGATTTCAGAATAATTGCAGTTTAAGCTCATTATCAGGGTGTCCCGGAACTTCGTGTACAAACTTGAAGGGGAGGTAGAAAACAGCGTTAGGAACCAGAATTAAATAGGAAAACATGGGTGGAAACGTGACCCTCGCGTGAGGAAGGGACACAAAGACACAGTAAGGCCACAATACAGAAAGCAGTGTAAAATGCTTTATTACACAACAAAAGAGTACAATGTAGGACTTACAAGCATCACAGGAGGTGTTCAAAATTGCGCCCATTGGCCTGGATGCACGCATGACACCTACGCGACATGGATTGGCGAACATTGTCGAAGATACCTGGCGTTTCGCGGATCGTAGCAGCAGCAGCGATAAAGATTCTTGCCACCAGGTCCATTTCAGACTTTACTGGCGTGTCGTACACAATGCTCTTCATGGCACCCCAGAGATAATAATCAAGAGGAGATAAATCAGGTGATCTGGGGGCCATTGGGCGGGACCGCCACGCCCAATCCACTTGGTTCCAAATGGTCACGTACGCACCTTGCGTAATGAGATGGCGCCCCCCATCATGTTGCAACCACATTCTGCGTCGAACATGTGCGGGGACATCGTGCAGCATTTCCGGAAGAACCTCCTGCAGAAAGAAAAGATGCTTGTGAGCGTCCAGTCGAGGTGGTAAGATGTATGGTGCGGCTCGTGGTCGGGTTCTGTGTGGGTTGTCTACGCCCCACATGTGTGCGTTGTGCGTATTGAACACCCAGTCACGTGAAAAGGTTGCTTCATCACTGAACATAACAGGACTGGGAATTTGCGGGTCGGCCACACTTTGGTGCAGAAACCACTGGCAAATGTGACACGTCGTGGGTGATCATCCGGCTGCAGAAATTGAACTCTCTGAAGATAAAAAGGATGTAAGGCTTCACCCTGCAGAATGCGCCAGACAGTTGATCGAGATGTTCCGGGGACAGCGAGCGCCCGTACACTGGTCTCGGGAATTTGGTCCACAGCCTGCAACAGGCGCTCTTCCAATATGGGTGTTCGTGTTGTGAAGGATCCACGTTCCGTAAGGGATGGGCTGTAACCGTAAAAATCTCTTTTGTGTACCAATTGTCTCGGATAACAACCGACGAATTCATCTGCAGTGGGCATGAGAGCTCTAAAACTGTGCATTTTCAGGACTGGGAAAAGGTCACCAGCTCCAGGTTATCATCTGGTATGTGTTTTAATTGTTGGCATTAGGTTCCTTATTACCTCTAGAACAGCATTTGGATGCCACAAGATATCTTAACAACATTGTGGACCAAGCACAGAAGTACATGTGCACTGCGTTTTCTAATGAAGGTGGCTACTTCCAGCAGAATAACGTGCCACGCCATAAGTCTTGGATCGTCACAGTGGTTCAAGGAGGCTCGGCACTCACTCCGAAGTACCAAAATGGTGCTTATTCTCCAGATTTTAGCCTTGTTACATCTGTGGAATAAGACTGAGAGAGCCATTTGTAAGAGAGATACTCGTCCAACTAGCATTCTGCAAATGATGGGTGCTATTGCATCTGCTTGGCTGAATGTACCTGTAGAACAATATCGGCACCACATCGAATTGAGGCTGTTGAAGGCCAAGGGCGCTCAAACGCATTATTAGGTAGGTGTTCCTGGTAATTTTCTACTTCAGTATATATGCACTTACATCTGAATGCTGTGCTCATTAGTTTCCCAAGTGTTTGAAACTACTCTTAAAATATGTATCTGTAATGTCTTTAGTAGTATATTTAAAAAAAAATGTAACTTGTGGAATTATGGGTTTACTGGTTCTTGCCGAGCATTTGATTTACTCCCTCCCCGTTGCTGAATCCATCTCCATTTTTCCCACTAGCACACCTAGATACCCTGCACTGTTGCGATTTTGTCCTGTAAAATACCATTTCTATTACTTCATTCCAGGACAGTGCATAGCAGATTTTCTTTGAATCTTTAAATACGGAATTTCATTAAATTTGTTATATTGCTTGTTGAAGTGATCTACTTAGCTTTTCCTCCCTGATTAAAACTGGGGATTTCATTAAATTTTGTTTGTTAAAAGTTATCAAATTTGCTTTGAGTTCATGTTATACCAAACAAAAGTTCTTGTTTTTGCTTGTTAAAAAGTATCTTCCTGCCAAATATTGTAAAGTTTCTGAGATGGGTGGCTATTGTTTTCCCACAAAATTGGCTGAATTGAGATGGAATGACTCACAATTTTCATATAACAAACAGTGTGAATTAAAAGAAACTTGGTGTGATTAGTGGTTATATTGCCAGATGTATCTACTGTATCACAGTCCAGCTCCAAAAGGTCACTAACTTATTCTTTTGGCGTTCATTTACTGTGTAAATTGATGTTGATTCCGCTATGCCCGTGGCTATTCTTGGCCACATGGTACAAGTTTCAACAACATTGTCTGACACATATTTAACATTACAGAATTTTTGCTGTGGAATATATTGGTCTTAACTCTTGTAACTAGGCCAGTAATATTAGAATGAAGGTAAATTCATTTTTTTTTTCCAAGTGTTTTGTAGAAAACAATTCAAGTCTGTTCGAAAAAGTTTTTCATGTGCAGCTATGCAATTGTGAATAAATTTATGTATCACAGTCCAGCTCCAAGAGATGTCACTAACTTGCTCTTTTGGCGTTCATTTACTGTGTAAATTGATGTTGGTTCGCTATGCTAGTGGCTGTGTTTTTGGCTGCATGGTACAAGTTTCAACAACATTAGCTGACAAATGTATTTTACATTACAGAATTTTTTATGAGAAATTTGTCTGTGGCAGTAATATTATTAGAATGCAAGACAATATTTTCCTTTTTTCTGAAGCGTTTTGTAGAAAACAAAACATTTCAGCAAGTACCAAGGTGTTTGATCGGCTATGAATCTGTGATTGAGAATAAATCAAGCTTAGCAAAACTGCTGTATTGCAAAATAAATATGTATCACAGTCCAGCTCCAAGAGATGTCACTAACTTGCTCTTTTGGCGTTCGTTTACTGTGTAAATTGATGTTGATTCGCTATGCTAGTGGCTGTGTTTTTGGCTGCATGGTACGTGTTTCAACAACATTGGCTGACAAATGTATTTTACATTACAGAATTTTTTACGTGAAATTTGTCTGTGGCAGTAATATTAGAATGCAAGACAATATTTTTCTTTTTTCTGAAGCATTTTGTAGAAAACAAAACATTTCAGCAAGTATGTTCCAAGAAGGTGTTTGTGCTGTGGATCTGCAATTGAGAATAAATCAAGCATAGCAAAAAATCTATGTATTAAAAAATGAATCTATATCACAGTCCAGCTCCAAGAGATGTCACTAACTTGCTCTTTTGGCGTTCATTTACTGTGTAAATTGATGTTGGTTCGCTATGCTAGTGGCTGTGTTTTTGGCTGCATGGTACAAGTTTCAACAACAGTGTCTGGCAAATGTATTTTGCATTGAAGATTTTTTTATGCAAAATTTGTCTGTGGCGGTAATATTATTAGAACACAAGGCAATATTTTTCTTTTTTCTGAAGCATTTTGTAGAAAACAAAACATTTCAGCAAGTATGTTCCAAGAGGGTGTTTGTGCTGTGGATCTGCAATTGAGAATAAATCAATCATAGCAAAAAAATCTATGTATTAAAAAATAAATCTATATCACAGTCCAGCTCCAAGAGATGTCACTAACTTGCTCTTTTGGCGTTCATTTACTGTGTAAATTGATGTTGGTTCGCTATGCTAGTGGCTGTGTTTTTGGCTGCATGGTACAAGTTTCAACAACATTAGCTGACAAATGTATTTTACATTACAGAATTTTTATGTGAAATTTGTCTGTGGCAGTAATATTATTATTAAAATGCAAGGCAATATTTTTCTTTTTTCTGAAGCATTTTGTAGAAAACAAAACATTTCAGCAAGTATGTTCCAAGGTGTTTGATCTGCTATGAATCTGTGATTGAGAATAAATCAAGCTTAGCAAAACTGCTGTATTGCAAAATAAATATGTATCACAGTCCAGCTCCAAGAGATGTCACTAACTTGCTCTTTTGGCGTTCATTTACTGTGTAAATTGATGTTGATTCGCTATGCTAGTGGCTGTGTTTTTGGCTGCATGGTACGTGTTTCAACAACATTGGCTGACAAATGTATTTTACATTACAGAATTTTTTACGTGAAATTTGTCTGTGGCAGTAATATTATTAGAATGCAAGGCAATATTTTTCTTTTTTCTGAAGCATTTTGTAGAAAACAAAACATTTCAGCAAGTATGTTCCAAGGTGTTTGATCTGCTATGAATCTGTGATTGAGAATAAATCAAGCTTAGCAAAACTGCTGTATTGCAAAATAAATATGTATCACAGTCCAGCTCCAAGAGATGTCACTAACTTGCTCTTTTGGCGTTCATTTACTGTGTAAATTGATGTTGATTCGCTATGCTAGTGGCTGTGTTTTTGGCTGTATGGTACAAGTTTCAACAACATTGGCTGTCTAATGTATTCTACCTTACAGAATTTTTTTGTGCGAAATTTGTCTGTTAGCGCTTGTATCAGTGCCAGTAATATTAGTGTCCCCACAGTCCTTATTAATCCTTTAAAATGTGTGTGTGTGTGTGTGTGTGTGTGTGCGTGCGCGCATCTCAAATGGCTCAAGTCCTTCTAAGGTTTCCTAACTGGCTGTACGAATTCTTGAAGTTATGTTTCATCTAAAACTTCTGCTGATTGGCTGTGATGATGTCATGTGACTTCAGCAAAAAACTAGCCAGAGAGCATGGAGTCTTGGAAGATCGGTAATTTGCTGAATAGGGTGAGGAACCGTTCATGAGCTAAATTAAACTCATTCATGAGGCCAACATGACTCATCACTGTGTCTTGGTACTGATATTTCACTTTTGTGTTTCCCCTTTTTTGTATATGCAAATAACAATTGTTCAGTTACAACATGAGAAAATTATATGTAAAGTCGAAATCATGAGCATGTAGTTTTGACTTTAGTTTTGCAATTTAAACGATGAGATGATTAATATGTGCAAAATGCAAATCTTGATGCAATTTACATACCATTTATTGCATGTGTGATTATCAGGGCTTGAAAAATACCATTCCTGATGTGCTCGGGCATGTAAATTATTGGCCTGGGCAGGTAAAAAACAATCTTATTGCCTGTTCCAAACTACTAAATTTAAAAATACAGTTTGGAATAGAATTTCCTACTACAAGAAAAATGACAGCTGTTGCATGTCATGTTTCATTTCACTGCTAAGCATCGGAAGTTGCATTGCTGTTACGAAGTGCCATGGACAGAAGAATATCCCTTCTGTAATTATATGATGCTCTTGATTCAGAAATTGTAACAACATGAACACATCCATGAGTATATTAAACAGCCATAATGGCACAACCTTCTCTTGACTCCTGCGCTACTAGCAAGTCATTTCGATACACCACCATTGACTCATACACAAGCTGTACTGCTAGCATGCATGGCTTTCACACTATTATGTAGAATTGCATATTTATTCAGTACCTTCCACAGAAGTATCTTATTAACTGGGTCATTAAGCTTTCTTATAAATCTGTTTTCTTACCAACACAGATACTTTTTGATCACACATAATGCTAAAATTTGGTTACTGCAACCCCTACCAGGTATAAAACCACTGAACATCCCACACTTTCACTGATGTAAGACCTCGTACCTTATCAGTAACGACTTTCCAAACATTTCCCCTTGCACACTCGGCAAGCTAATACCACTCTAGTTCATTCAGTCTTATCATTTTTCCCCCTTTTACAAGGAAACAATAACATCCCTAGTTGTGCTGAGAGTCAGAATGTCCTGAAGGACCATTCTTAACTCCCAGCACAACTGGCAAATTTCAGTTAACCAGTTAGTCACCACCATATTTTAACATTTCAGCAGTTGTTTTATCTACATTTTGGGCCTTACCATTATGAAGAGATTTTTTTAGAGTTTTACACACCTCTTCTCTTTAGATCCCTCTTGTGGTGACATCATCTGCTTCTGCCTCAGAATTGCCTTTGCTTTCAGATCTAATAACTCACAGAAGTATTCACCCCATCTTTTACGTAACTCATTGGGCTCCCATATCATTTCTCCAATCCTATTCTTCACACAACTGAACATTTTATTTCCTCTATTTTTCCTGTGTCTTATGTACTTCCAGAAGGTTTTCCTACCTTTCCAAAATGCAATTCATGTTTGTCTTTTCTTTCTTCTTCTTTTTTTTTTCTTTTTTGTTAAATTCTTGGTGAACCAGCTTAGCTACCTCACGCTTCTTACAGCAATATTCATCCTCAGAGACTACCTTGCAACATACCCAAATATACTTCCTTCTTTCTCCTTACTGCTTTGTTTAATCTCGCTGTTCCACCAAGCATCGCCTCTATCTAATGTTACCCAGGATTGCTGTACCATAGACCTCTTCAGTGACAGCACAGTTCTTAAAACATGTCCTTTTTTACATCCCTCTCACATGACCTCAACTCACTCATTCTCTTAGTAAATTAGAGTAACACTAACATTCTTCAGGGAGCCTTTCAACCTTTATTCTTTCCATCCTAGGCCTCTTCCTATTCCTTTTTCTCCAACCAACATTCAGTTTCACTCTTGACACTTAACAAGTAATGATCAGATCCAACATCCACACTTCTCGTCACACGAGTGTCAACCACTAAGTGTTTCAGACACTGATCATAAACAACAAAATCCATTACTCTTTTGTTCCAGAGTACGATTTTCCCAAGTGTGTATGTGTAAATACACTTGCTGTTGAAAAACATATTAAATACTCAAACCATTCTCAATGCAGACTTCAATTAATCTTTCACAATTATCATTCATACCAGGATCATTAAATTTACCTAGAATGTTATTAAAAATCTCATTCTGAACACCTACTCTAGCATTGAAGTTCACTGCTATTATAACTTTAGCCCCAAACTGGCTCAAAGCACCTTTTAGCTCACTCCAGGAAACTTCCTTCCTATCAGAAAGTCCAGAATCACAAGGAGCATACACTACAACAATTACTAGTCTCTAAAGTTTCACTTTCAAGTGAATCCATAGAATTATCTCACTTATGCAGCTATATAGGGAATCAAGTTAATCTTTTCACTTAAAATCACACCTACACCATCATGTCCTCACATTATCTAACACTCCAGACCACGCACTCAAGGTTCCATTTGCAGAAATGCCAACTGCTACGGAATCTCTGTAGTTCCTACAGAAATAGCTCTTGTAATACGGAAAACCGTGATTTTTCTATCTGCGATGTTGCCTGCACCTCCAGTTCTGCCTCTCAAAGCTGCTGGGATCTCGATGAGTGTGGCCTTGCACAGAGTCATTCTAAGTGAAAACCCTCCTTCCCCAGCATGCAACATTCTGGGGACATTGAACGTAGTTAGCTTTGATGGACGTGGGTGGAGTTCGGCCTGAAGCTCTTTCGCAGTGCAGCGGCAAGCTCTTGAAAATCATTTGGTGCAGAACGTGAATGTCATTGCCTGGCATCGAAGTTTTTTTTTTTTTAAGTGTTCCTTTGTTGTTCATGTCAGTAATTACTATTTTGAAGGTTTTTTCTTGCGTTGCAGAAAAGTGTGCTTGGATTTCTTATGTGCAGAGTTTGCCACAATGCGTAATTACGCGTCTGTTACGCATCAAAATTTTACCAACGCGTAAAAAATATGCATCAGGAGTTATCGCGGCTCATAGAAATACACATTGAGGAGCGCATAAGCATGTAAAAATATGCATTTGGACAGCATTTCGCCTTTCAAAACCAAAAGTGAACGAAATAGATTTTTTTCCATAATCATGATTTTTTTTCCTGCGATGTTTCCTCCCTCTGTCCAGTATTGTTGTTATACATCATTTTATTCCATAATTCATTGTATTTCACTTTGAAAATGGAGGGGACATTTCTGAAAACGGAAATTCGATGGCACAAAAATTCCAGTGTAATCTTCGGGCAAGAGAGGCACGAGGAATTTCTGCTTTTTCATCGTAATTTGGGTTATCCTTGAAATCGATGCATAACTGAACAGAAATTTTGAGGCAATTGGTAGTAATAAAGGATGTTTTCCGCCTGAAACTTTCAAAAATGGAAATTTCGTCTTTCAAAACTTTCGGAAACAGTGAAGATTTCTCCCGTAATTGTAATTTTATTTTTCATGTGATGTTTCCTATGCTTAGTATTGTTGTTAAATTTCATTTTATTTCATAAATATTTGTATTTCACCTTGAAAATTGACAGGGAAATGCCCGAAAACAGAAATTGGGTGTAGCAAAGGTTTCTCCTGTAACTATAATTTTTTTTTTTTTTTTTTTTTTTTGCAACGGTGTTCCGAATGTGTATTTTTGTTTTTAGGCGGGAGAGTCTGAAAACAAAAGTGACGAAGCTGGAATTTTTTAAGAATTGGTGCATGATATTCAAAAGCATTCATATTCTCCAAGTTACACTATCTTTTATATCTAAAATAGTGAAAGCTATGTGCATTCATGGTCCTCAAACTGAAAGTTCTTTCAGCATGATGGATAAAATTGTCATCCAAGGGATTTGTGAAGCCTACTGTTGTAGCTGATGGTCATGTTGAGCTTAATTTTTCAAAAAAGAAAAATCAGAAAGGACACAACTGGTAATTGGAGTAAAAACAAGAATGTATTTAAGCGAAATCATTGTAAACAAAAATGAACTTTTTAAGTTCTATACATCTGTCGGAAAATTTTACATTGAAGAATGTTTTTATATTCAAGAAAAGATACTGATCTATGATGAATTCTTAAAACATGCAGAAGTAGCAGATCCTTCACTTAGAACCAGAACATTACTTCTGTATTATACATAGTTGAGCGTTTTCCATTTATAATAACTGAAAATGAACTTGATATACTGGAAGCGGAATTGCTTGTTATCAAGGTGACAAATTAGAAACCATAGCAAAAACAAATAGAATTGATGTCACTTGGTCAGAAATCTTAAAATTAAGAGGCTGTAATGGAGCTGTTAAGTATACTATTCTCTCGAAAGTAATGTTTGCAATACTTGTAGTTCCACACTCAAATGCTGCGAATGAGAGAGAGGATTTAGTTTAGTGCAAAAAAATCAAGCCCGTTTCCAACCTAATTTAGGTTTAGAAACTGTAGAAGCACTTCTTAATTGCAAAAATGAATGTGTTCCTCTGGGCAAGTGTGTTATTAAAAAATATGTTCTGCTGAGGAACTCAAATATGCAAAACAATTTTTTGTTGTGTAAAAAAAAAATTTTTTTGTCGTGGTGTATATTATTTTCCATGTAAAAAATCTGGAATTTTTTTATGCAGATTTTCGTGTATATAAATGAATAAGTAAGTAAAAAATACTAATTAAATTAAATGAGTAATACCATGTTTTCCTTGGTTAAAATGATTCTTTTTAGTATGACTACTGAAAAATGGCCAAAACTACTAAAAATTTGTACAAGTACTACTAAAAATATCTGAAACAGGTTAGCATCTCTGCATTTGCTTCTTCTTTCCCAAATTCCTTCTCTTTAGTTTCACTGACACACAGCACATTCAATCTATATTTATTAATTTCTTCAGCACCTCATTCGTCTTTCCATTTATTCCTCTAGTCATACATGACTCTTCCACGGAATTCCATTTGTTTTTTTATCATCATTTGGGTCATAATCGAGATCGATTCAAAAGTGTGGTGCCGTTTGGGGATGGTATTTCATCTTTCAAAACTTTCGAAAACTGAAGTTTAAACAGGGTGAAGATTTCCTCGTAATCATATTTTCTTTTTTCTCACGATGTTGCTTGTTCCCAGTATTGTTATTAAATGTCATTTTATTGCATAAATGTTTGTAGTTCAGCATGAAACTAGGCAACTATTTCCAAAAATGGATGGAAGTCAAGACTGCACGAAGATTTCCCTGTAGTCTTGAGGCAAAGATTCTTCCATGGATTCGAAGAATTCCGCCATTTCCGTTATCATTTTGGGCATTCTCGGGATCAGTGCACAATGTTTATCATTTCACGACGGGATTCCCGTCTTACGAAACTTTTGAAAATGGAAGTTAGGTGCAGTGAAGATTTCTACCGTAATATATATATATATATTCTCGCAATGTTTCTTCTGCCCAGTATTTGTTCTTAAATATCCTTTTATTTCACAAATACTGCATTTCAACCTAAAAATGGAGGAAGAAGTTTCCGAAGACGGAAGTCAACCTTAGTGAAGATTTCTTCCAAAATCATTTTTTTCCTTCTTCCCGTGATGTTCTCACAATCTTGCGTTGTTGTTAAGTCTCCCCCTTCCCCCCATAAATGTCTGCACTGAAGCTTGATAAGGAATGGAAATTTTTCAAAATTTCCATTGGAGTTTGAAAATTTGTTAGAATTGATGCATGGTGTTCAAAAGTATTCATATTCTTGATATCATGCGGTCGTGGTCCTCAGGCTGAAAGTTCTTTCAGCATGATGGATAAATTGCCATCTGAGGGAATAAAAAGGGAGGAGGAAAGAAAAGTGGTGAAGAAATAGGAAGGGAATTATATCATCAGAAAGAAAAACTAAGCAAAGATTGCTGTGCAGCTGCAGAGTTAACAGAAGACAAATATGGCCATGGAACTTGCTGAGAAGAAGGCAACACAAAAGGGAAATTGAGCTGATGTTCTAGCAAGTACAAAAAAATTGTGTTTGAAGCAATCTTTTAAAATCCCTTTAGTTTGTTTTGAATTCAGTAATTTTATATTGTGAATACAGTGAACAATACCGTCTTGCTCATGCTGCTTTTATATTCACACTTTTCGCATGTTCTGATGATTTTTTTTATTATTTTTTTCCCGATTAAAAAGTTTTGCTTTTTTCTCCCTTGGCCAGTTTCTTGTATGTCTGGTATTCCATACACCAATTTTGCCCTCACTCAGCAGAGATCTCTCTCGTATGCCATTTAGAAATTCCAGGTCAATTCCATGGTGGACCTTCCTTCTCAAGTGTGTTAGGTGCACCATATCCTACACTAGACTCCTTTAAAGTCATTCTTTAAGTTTTTTAATCTGGGAAATTACACCAGTGTGAGGGATTAGCCCACATTTTACAGTTCCGGTTGTTGGTCATTCCACCTAATAGTTCTGGAAGTTGGTTGGGGTCCTTTGGTCAAAGACACACAAGACTAGCTGGTACTTCAACAATAATGTACACTGAAGATTAAATTTGTGTCAGCTTCCAAGATTCATATAGGCTTACGTTGCTGTTGTGTGTGCCATTGTTTCCCAGCAGAGTGCCAGGTGGAGGAAAACCATCGTCCACCCATTCTGTCCCAATAGAGTTGAAAATATGAAATGTACTTCAAAGGCAGTGAGTGCTCTAGGAGTTGTTACATGGGTGTTGTATGTAGGACATGAAAAAGAAATATTTCCTCGGGCCTACAAATGGTGCTGAGTTTATTGTAGTTGCATAGGTCTGCAATGAAAAATAATGATAGAGAATTAAATAACTGCATGCCACAAGTGTTTTGGGCTACCTCTTGGAGTTTAAAAGTTTGTAAACCATAGGTGTGATTGTTGAAAAAACTGGCCATTTAGTCTTACAAAATTGTAAAAGGGAAGTTTGGGGTTTAAGTTATAGCAGTGTGGTCCAGGTGTAAGGTGCTTTGGTTTGTGTTCTTAAAGGCTATGCACATACATACTGTAAATTAAAATGTGCTATACTATTAGGAATGTTGTTCACATGGTATAAATTTAAAAAACTTTACAAGCAGGTCACTCTCTATTTACACTACATTCTTGGAAAAGCTCGTAATTATATGCTAGTTTTCTCCAAGTTCCTTCAGTGTAACAATATTTTATACATTGTCAGCTCACCTGCAGTTTTCTTATTGATCATGTAGAGTTTCTCAAGATACATGTAAAAGCTAAGTTTGCTTTTTATGTGTGTAAAAGATGGTTAAGCTCAAAAATTATTCAATACATAGAAATAATTATATGGCGCCACAAATAGTATTTTCTATGATGCGTGTATTAGTGAAGTGCTAAATAACACTTGTACCTTATTCAGAGTTGTTTGCATAGAGTGAAAAGTGTAATCTCTTTTCCTAAGTAATGCATAAAGAAAATTTTCTTCTCAAATGCAAATAAGACTTCGTTTTCCAGTTCTGCCAACATTGCATTTAGGTTTATGAACATGTTTTGCAGTAAACTTTTTTTTTTTTTCTTCCCAACATGCAATACTGGGTTTTATTAGCTCTGTGTAAATGTAGTCTATATGGATTTTGGTTTACTCTGGAGTTTGAGTAAAATGCAGTCATTCTGAAAACACATGTAACTTTGAATTTTGGTGCATGCAATGGGAGTAAGGCCTGCGTGGTGTGGTGTCAAGTTTCCATGCAATATTTATTTTTTTTAGATGCTTTATTGGCGTTCATGATGGCGAACAGGGTGTACAAAGTTATGTTTTGAACATTTTCTGACTCGTAAGTCTGCTGCATATCCATTGAGCTGTCTATAGCTTAGCTTTGTTAGGACAAGAGTGTAGTTTTCATACTTTCTATTTAAAACTGAATTTGTGGTTTTGTCAATCACCATTTACAACTTTTTTCCATGCAGATTGGAGGGAATATAGTGGAGATTGCTTGTTTCTGAAATGTGGTGGAGGCTTCAAAGACTTTCAATGCTGAGTCAGTCTTGTCAGATAATAATTTGCCTTCAAACAGAAATGTGTTTTGTTGCAGTTTTGAGATAGGTGATTGTTGTACTTCGGAGTTCCTTACCGCCAAACCCAACCCAAAAACCTATCACCAGAGCTGTCAAAGTTATGCAAATTACTGTTCATCACAAAAAATAAGTATGAGGATGGAGTTAATAGGATACTTTTGGAGGGACCCTATCAAAAAAAAAATTGTGAGGCTCATATAAGCAAACACCTAAAAGAAATAAATTCAGAAATAAATGTAAAGCCCTCAGCCTCAGAGTAACAAATCATCAAACCATGTTTTTATCTGTGCATAATTTCATGCCTTTCTCATGGTCAATAAAACAATCATTCCCTTTTTCTCAGTTAAAGGCAATATTGATACAGCGTTGTACAAGGTGGCGAAGTTCATGGCTTCAAAGTTTATCCACTCTGACTTGATGACGTACAGTGAAAAATTCCATCCAGTTGTCAGTCGCCCCAAAGTTCCATTACTATGGTAAACAGTTGCTTTCTCCTTGTCTTCAAATGTGTCTCTGAAAATTTAGCATTGCAGAACATTACTACAGTAATCCTGAAGTATCAGAATTACTAACACTTGCAGAAATTTGTATCAATCAGAATAGTTCAGTTCTTCCTAAGACACTTTACAAGCAGAAGGCCCTGTTACAAGTTCCTTACCGCCTAACCCAACCAATCATATCTACTATGAAAAGAATTTTTCTAGCTTGTAGGATTTTTACCTTCAGATCTGTTACATAGTTGAAGTGTCTTCATTCTCTGGAAGGGTGAAAAGTCAAATTCCCAGATAACTATAGCTTGATCAATCCCCATATTTCAGTCACTTGTGAGGCTTTAAAATAATGGCTACCTTTTATTTATGTGGATGTCCTTGTTGCTTGCTTTCTAATGGTTTTCTCATTGCTGCAGAAAATTATTTGCAAAATATTTGCTGACAGAAATGCCAGTAGGAAGTTACTGGTTGCACAGAGGGTGCTGTGGTAGCATTGTTGAAAGATGTACATACCTGCCAGGTTTTACGATTTCCCCGTAAAATTTACGGAACCGTGACTTGTTTTACGGGCAAATGTTAATTTTATGGATTTAATGGTTTCCCGAGATTTATTTTCCTCTTTGATGATTTTGCACTCGCTATTAAAACGTTTTTATTTAGCTTAATCCTTTCAAAGTAAAGCGCCGATGTAAGTTACGAAGAACTTTTCAGTTATTATAAATAAGCTTATTCGTAATGTGTTTGTGGGAACATTTGCAGCAGTTTTCCCCACGTGTTAGGTTTTGCGTTGTTTCAAACACTAAAACTTACGCCGCGCATAAACTGATAAGGATAACAACCGGCTGGGCTTGTTTAACCTTAGGCGTGGTTCTCTCTCGCCGGCCCCTCCCCCACTTCTCCTTTTCAGGTAATGCATTCTTCATCCCCTCGAGTCGCAACTTCTGAGGAGGCCAAAGTGGGTGTAACTTGCATTGCAGCACACACTTGGGAGAAGGTGTCTTTACTACTCCTAGTTCGAAATGCCATCTCAAAACGTAGTTGTTGTAGAAAAAAATTCAAACGGATTTTAAATCTTGTGTAATTTTTAAGCCCAGATCGATACACAACATGACGAAAATTGAGCAAAACCTGTCAGTTTTGTGAAATTAAAAAATGCATTGGGTCATGGTTTCGTAACTTCTTCTCTGGTAATAAATTTGACCTAACGGAAGAATGCTACTAGGAAGTTAAAAGAAAAAAAAAAAGTAAGTCCAATGTTCATTCGAGCCAGTGCTTTCCAGCAATGATTTATTTTGCTCGTCCGTTAGTAAGTTTGTACGTTTTCCAACCGTGCTTTGCCGCCCCGGTGGCGCAGTGGTCTAAGCGATGGCCTCTGATCATTCGTCCGAACGGGGTCCGGGTTCGAATCCCGGTGAGGCATAAATGTTGTGTTTGTCTTATGGCACTGGTTCTTTCCCTTCCCTGGAACCAGTTACCCTAAATTAGGGACGGGCGACTGCTTATAGCCCATTGAGTTGCTCACGGTGGTCGTTAAATCTCCAATCAAAAAAAAAAACGTGCTTTGTTCGTCTCTCGATAACGTGCGTAAAAATATTTTGCCTTGATTCAACCAAAATTAATATGTTGCTGTACTATTTTTTCCTCTGCAAATTGCATCTCTTTAATTTACTGTTTTACTATAGCAGTTTTACTTGCATTTTTTTTCAAGTGTCGATAAATTTAGTCTTAGTGATTCGCTATGAGCAGCAATATAAAAATGCATATTCTGCGGAGTTTCCTTGTATTGCAAAATCTTAAAAAATAAAAAAAAATATGCATTTTGTTCTACGTGTTGATGTAATTTCAGCGTTTTGCGTGGTGAATTTTATCTCTTTATAGATCATAATGTATAGCATAGTAATGAGAAATTATGTACAGATTCTATTTTAATCAAAATAAACGTGCCGATAAATTGAAACATCTGTAGTCATATCAATTAAAAGTTGATACTTGTTTCAAAGGTAACATCGTTTTTAATCGATATGTTCAGTACATTTAATCAATATGCGCGCCAAGTAAAGTTGGCAGGTATGGATGTATAGCTTTGACGTTATCTGCAGGATCATTTCTGTCTCTTGCAGTGGTGAAGAGTAACGTGTGTTGAATTTGGTCTGCAGTATGGGTCGTAAGACAAACCTTACTGAGTGGCAAAATAAAAAGGAGCTATCATGTTTGGCCTTGCAAACAGACACAAAGTGAATAAAGTCACCCTGCTTGTTGGTGTGTCGAAGCTTACTCTCCAGCGGGTCTACAAACCGTGGTGGTGTTTGTTCTCAGTCAACTGAAAACCTGCAGCGCAAAACGATTCTCACTAGCAGGGACCGCCGCCATGTTTCATGCCAAGTTACTGCAAATTGATTTCAAACCAGGCAACAATTGCCCCAAAACAGTCGGTGAAAGTCCACACCAACCAATTTTCGAAAGGACATCACGACAAGAACTGCATGCAATGGACAGCTGGAACAGAGGGTACCACGCAAGAGACCTCTTTTAACTGCAAGTCACACATTATCAATGAGCTCAGAGGCAGCAAAATTCACTGATGAGGATTGGAAACTAGTAATTTTGGCCTGAGTCTAGTTTCTGTTTGTACTCCAATGATTAGAGGCAACAAGGTCATTGCAGGCCCAATGAATCTGTTAATATTGGTTGTGTCGAAGCTCTTGTTCAAGCTGGAGGAGTTTGTTTCTGTGATGTTTTGGGGGTGTTTTTCGTACCACGAAATGGACCTCTAGTTGCAGTGGCGATGAATTTGAACCAGCATGCATACCTCCGCATTCTGAATGACAAAGTGTTGCCCTTTGCCCTACATCTCCAGGAGCAGCATCACATTGCCACTCCTGTCTTCCAAGGCGGCAACACTGTCTCACCTCGGCTAGCCCGCCAAATCCCCAGATTTAAATCCCATTGAAAATCTGTGGGATCATTTGAAACAAGGTGAAATGCTGAAATAGACACCCATGTACTCAGGCGGAACTTCAGGACCAATTGATGTACAAGTGGCAACAAATTGATGTTCAATACCTCTATAACCTCATGGAAGTCTCTACCACACTGGATTCATGCTTAGAACAAAATGAGTTTCTCTGGACTCTCTCTGACCCACTCTATATGACAGACCATATTCCTAAGTAATTGGTCAAATTCCCTGTGGATATGGTCTGACATATAGTGAGTCAGCCTTACCTTTCTGATTGAAGAACTACAAAGTACATGTAGGGAACTGAACTAAAGAAATTATCCCTAGCTCACCACATTCTATAAAAACATATTTTTGTTGAAAGAAAGGCAGACTACTGGAGCCTTTTTCTGCTGGATACTTCGTAAGCAATCTGCACTTTCCCAAACCACTCGGAATTTATGAGCAACACAACCTCCACGAGATTCCTTTCGAGTGAATGGAAACAACAAACAACTATCACACCAACATCACTAGTAGTCTTTTTGCACGACGTGCAAATCACCCCACTTGTCCAGATAATGTAGCCCCATAGCTCAAAGAAATATTGTTAACATAACCTTCTAATCTAATTAAGTTGCACAATGCTGTGGTCAATTAATTTCATTGTTCAACTTTTATTATTGTGTTCATTAATAAAATACAAAACTATTATGGCCGTGCATGATGAAAGAAAATCTCTAGCTTTCATCTAGCAGTTTAAGTGTTTAACTGATCATTAAATGCACAAGTGTGTTCGTATGTTTATATTATGTCAATAGTTTTGTATTTTATTACAATTTAGCTCAAAGATTCTTAGTTTGCTTTTATGGCATTTGTTTATTGTGTGAATCAATGATGACTTGCTGTGACTTGTTCTGGCATTGGTAATTTGCATTGGTTTGAACAGAACAACCATAGAATGTATGAATGTGGTATTTCTCGTTTAAAAGAAATCTCGTTAGAAAAACTAAACTTTTATAGAATCAAATATTCCTCGCAGGTGCTTTTGTGCAAAACATTTTAACTATTTGCAGATGCAGTAAAATTTTGCTAATAAAGATAGACAGGCATGGTGATTTGGTTTCACAATCCTTAAAATCAAATATAGTAAGGAATTCATAAAGGTACTAATTACCTTTCCAATTTTTTTCAACTATCTGGCAAATAGAAACTATTTCTGTTTGTTTGAGTTTCACTCATGGTGTAGCTTTAGTTACTATTGTTTCGCAATACAGTTAGAGGGAATGGATGTCCAAAACAGTCACTGAGTTAGAATAGCTGCTTATTGTGTATGCAAAGTGTCAATGCTTTTGGTTACATTTTGAGTGTTCGTATTTTGGAGGTAATTCAAGTTTATTAGTTTCACGCAAGAATTTTGTTCAGTTTATTATGTCTTTTAAAAACTTGTACTTCTGAAAGTGTTTCACTTTATGTATTTTAATTAAACCTGGTAAAAATTGAAAGCTATTTTAACTAATGAAAGAAAGGAGGTGGCTCATAGTCTTTTTATACATGTGCACATATAATATGTATTTTATATCTATACAAATTTGTTTATTTCACAGGTTGAACTACATTTTTGTCATTGGAAAAGGAAATAAACCATACATCTCACTACCACGGGGTAAAGGTGTAAAACTTTCAGCTGCAGAAGAAAGAGATCGCCGTTTGGCAGCAAAAGCGCAGCATTGATAAGAAATGGTGTACATCTAAATAAAAAAAAAATAAGAAATTTACCTTGTGCCCTTGTTTTATTATTGCGTGTGCATATGTTCAGCCATACATTGATTTATGTGTTAAAAGGAGTTTGATGTTTTTATGCATTTCAGTGTCCGGTTACTCTATATGTTGAAAACACATGTTAGTAGAATAGTTTCACATACTTGGAAAAAGTGATAAGAAAAGTAAGACTAGTTGACTCTATTAAATGAATCATTGCCCCTTTTAGTACTAGTGAAACAAGTCCCAGGAAAAGTGTAGACAATTGTTATGTTCTGGTATTTAACTGGTAATGACAAACTGAAATCAGGGAACCAAGTTCCCATTGTTTGTACGTAGGTATAAATTACATTTACAGATGTGCCAACTCTCCGGATTTTCAGCCATTCTGCCTGCCCTCCGGATAAATGTCAAATTCTCCTGATTTTCGCCGATAATTAGCCGTTGTGATGGTCGAAATTCCATCAACCACCGCCTTGGATCGACGCAGAAGAAAAAGATTTCGAACCGCTTGTAAAATCTTTCTATCTGCATCGATGCTAGACGGCATTTACAGTCATCAGTATCATACCTTTCCTCTCCTCATCTGTAAAAAGAAAGCCACCTCCGGTGGAGCAGTGGTCTATTTTATGTTGGTTACAAACACATTCAGGGTCTGTGGGACCAACAGGTGGAGAGTAAACTGCACCGTATAAAACCTTTCCTTGGAGTTTGGAAATCATTGTGTTGCCGGAACCGTAGGGAAGAAGTTGTTCTTGCGCGTTGTCGCTTCACGCATAGCTTTTTGCTGTGTGGCGACACTGCCCCGGTGTGTGTGAAACATGCGTCTGTTTACTCACCGTCTCTCATGTTTTGTGCAGTTGTGTTCGTTTTCGTTATCGGTTTCACTATTTTCAGTCTCATCTGCTGGACGAAGGCGCAGCTACGCTTCAAAAGCTTTTGGGCGACCACTGCGACACTTTCGCAGTATTTTCCTTTTTAAAACAGATTAACGTTTTAAAACTTATTTTTTTAAAAAAAGGGTTATAATAATTATAATAGTAAATTAATAAATTTATATATAAACCTAATTAACTAACTAGTCTTCACAACTTTCATCATTCTCCTTTCTAACTTTTGCCATGCCTGTCTGCTCGTAATCATTTCACCCCGCTTTTAAAAATCTTTAACTGATAGTTCTGTGCCTGGCCCTTGCGCCACTAAAATCAATTAACTAACAAACACATTCACGCTCCAACTGTGACCCACTTATTGTTTCACGTCTCCCCGCTCTGTTTGTTTTCTTCATAGTTTTGCTTTACTGTGGAGATTTTTATTGTTTTGCATCATGTTTGTCTCTTTTTCCTTCTTTGTCGCATTTTGTAGAAGATTAATGTGCTCCTTTGTTCATCTAATTACGAATCTGTTATTGTCAGCTTTGTTTTATCTTCTATTGTAGCAGTTTGTGTACACTTAGTTTGCGAATTTTATTTTTTTTTCTCATTCTTTTTGCGGGAGATTTTTCCTTTTGCATTACGCCACTTTCGCGGTTTTTAATATTTTATTTTATGTCATATCTTTGGCAATTTGTTTCTTCTTTACAAATTAGCTGTTATTGTCTTTGCTGCATAATGAAGTTGTGAAACTGAACGCCGGCTTTCAACAAATTGTCCCAGATGGGTCCGGGTTCAAATCGCAGTGGGGCATGAATGTTGCATACTTGCTAACTTCTACGGATTTCTGCTTTTTTTTTTTGCGGATTTTTTAATATTTCGATTGCTCAATCGAAATATTTCAATCCCCTGCAACCATTCATTTCGATTTTCTGTCAGACTTTACGAGCGCCGTGTTACGCGATGATGTCATTTTTGACTCGCTGGCTTCGCTTCATGGCGTCATGCTGTATCTCTCTCTTTCCACTGGAGTGCTCAAGTGACGTGTCGACCAGAGGGGGTTCCGAAAATTGAAAGTGATGAAGCTGAAGAATTTGTAAAAATTGATGCATGGTGGTTCAAAAGTATTTATATTTTCAAAGTTACACTGTTCACCTTTTGTCTAAAATAGTAAAAGCTGTCATGCATTCATGATGGACAAAACTGTCATCCAAGGGCATTAAAAAAAAAAAACGATAAAGAAATGGGAAGGGAAAAAGATATCAGCAAATAAAAATTTTAGTTTAGCATTGAAGCACCACAGGTTTGCAAGGCTAGCATTGAACAAAATTAAAATTTTATTTTATTATATTATGTTAAACACAGGTAATACTAGTTTAGTTATTGTGGCATATGCAGAAATTTTTACTGCATATTTATTAATATAATTGTTTTGTTTTGTGGTAAATGGCATTCGCGCAAAAGTTTTACTGATGCACATTTTCCAAAGTTGGCAAGTATGATGATGTATTTGTCTTACGGCACTGGCTCTCTTCTCTCCCTTCCCTGGACCAGTGGCCCTAAATTAGGGATGGGCGACTGCTCATAGCCCACTGAGGTGCTCACTTTTTTATTAAACCTCCAACCAAGAAGAAAGCTCGACACTTCCACATTTGTTTTGACAGATCCTCTCTCTCTCTTCCAACACTGGAAATGCTGACAGTTATGTCCAGAATGAAAGAAAAATGCTTTGAACAAAACTTTTGTAGATCTTTGTTAAAGAGAGCTAAATTGGCTACTGTACATTCACTAAATAAGGGTAAAGATTAATTATGATTAAATAATGTATCAAACATTAAGTACATATCTTGTATTAATTATTAATGCTATTAATTGTATCTGGTTGACAACTATTTTCACTATGCTTTTTATTTTGCATTAAACATAGTCTGCATTTAGAATAACTTTTTAAACATTAAAAATGCTATGTACCAATAATACTACTTGAAAATTGCTCTTGCATCTGAAAAATGTCGATAAAAATAGTTCTCATGTGATTTTATGAGCTGTAAAAAATCTCCTGATTTTTAGATTTTGAAGGTTGGCACATTTGCATTTACATACACTCTTATTTTTTATATCCCAACATGCGTCTATTGACAGTAAATTAAGTTCTACGCAAGCATCAAAGACCCAACTATAAATATGCTCATAAAACATAGTACTATTGTGAATGCAAGGTGCTTCGATCAACAGTGTTAACTGATTTCCAGCGCAGGTTGATAATGTCCCACGTAAGCAGTTACTTTGTATGTGACTGACATTTCAGGTGCATTGAAGATCCCTAGTTAATGTTTTATGCAGGTGTTAAAAGGGGCTGGGTGTGGTTCTGCCAAGAGACAGTGTGATAAACATCGAAGCTAATGGATCTGTGCAAAGGACTGTCTGCTCAGAATGCAAATCAACATCTCAAATGCAATTTGGGACTGATAGGGCAGTAGTCCGTGAGCCACTAATCACATGACCAATGTGACACTCCAATTAACTTAGTGTAAGCAACATCGATCTTTTGTTAGGTTTATGGAAAACTGCTTTTTAGAGTGACCAGCCACAATACACAGTTGGATAGGAGAAAGATTAATTCCAGGCTGAGCATTCCAATAATAAGTTTGGTGGGGGCAGCATGACGTAGATTTTTTTTTTTTTTTTTTTTTTGTGATAGGGAGAGATTTGGCTGGTGTCTATTGTTTTGGACAAAACCATGGATGCTGAGCTTTACCTCAAAGTTGTACTGGCCAACTTGGAGCCCTGCCCTGAATATTATAAATAATTTTTGCAATTTAATTGCATTATCTGGCATGTCAAAGAAAACCCAGCAAACGAAGCAAAATCTGTTTCTGCTTTGAATTTCGAATAGCAGAACATATCTAACATTAAAAGACAAACTAGTAAAGAGTATTCCACAAAGACAGGCTATTGCCACAAGTATCCTATAAATAAGGATTATTTGTAGACTCGCAGGTATGGAAATATTAATGGTAGTGCTGCGTGTATATCATTGTGAACAACCATTCTGAATCTAGTGCTCAGGGTTTATATGGTCTTGGAAACATTGGGTTGTTAGAAAAGTCATGACATATTTTAGCCATGTTTTGCAAAGGTCATTCATTGATAGGAAGAACAAAGATCAATCAATTATATAATGGCCGTTTTGTTCGATAACCTTTTGCCATCTTTCAGTGAGCTGCAGAATGCCTCGTTCATAGAAGGACCTGTCTTTCGTGGCGAAAAACTGTACGAGGTTCTGATTTACAGCCTCATCTGAATTGAACGTTATACCACGCAAGGATTGTTGAAGAGAGCAAAACAAGTGGAAGTCTGATGGCCCAAGGTCAGGCGAGTATGCTGGGTGTGGCAACACATCCCACCCAAGCTCCAATAATTTGTGGCGGGTGATCAAACTTGTGTGTGGTCTAGCGTTGTCGTAATGGAACACAACACCTTTACGATGGACGTTTCTGGATGATGGATTCATTCAAACTGTCCAATTGCAGATAGTACATAGACCTGTTTATAATCTGGGTGTAGCCCAGAATTCCGGGTTTTTGTCGCATTCCAAACCCGTAAATCCCTAAAATTTTAGTTTAGAAGAATTTGAGATGCTTCGGATATTTTATTTCTTAAAATGTTACGAAATGATAGCTAAAAGTTCAAGTTCCATTTTCTTTTTGGAATTACAGTGTTTGGTTAGAAACACTGCATGTCAGTGCGGATGATGAATGTAAATGATTTGCGACACCTTGAGTTTCTTTTGTTATCGAACAAGCTCTCAAGATAAGCCTGCTGATAGGAAGGCTTTTTTCATTATTTTGAAAGTTGCATCTACATCAAATAATTTGATTATGTTAGATTCAGTTAATCCAATGAGCTACTTTTAGAAATTGAATGTAATCCACCGTAGGCTTCAAATAACATTGATCCACATTGACTGCTCAAGTAACATAATATGAAGTGCGGAATTTGATTTCAAAGATGCAATTCCCTGAAGATAAAATTGGGTACAAGAAAAGATGTGAAGTTTAACTGCACTAGGGCCTATTTGTTGTGTAGCTAATTAATTTATATGTGCGTAATATGCATTTATATGTTTTAGGTCATTGCGTAATTATTGACCGATGCGGCAAGGCTAATTTGCATAATCAGTTACAAGGGACACCTCGTAGGAGAAACTATCAAACGCCCCTGCAAAGGGATTCGGTTCAGTCCACGTGTGTAAATGTTTTTCCGGCAGATCTCGGCTATTGGGAACGTTCTGGAATAGCGCGACGTGAGATTAATGATTTTGCACGAATTCAAACTTGGCCGGAATGTGTCCGAAACTGTCGCAAATGTCAATAAACCGTGGGGTGTCGGCACGACGAGTGACAGACCTGTCCGTAGACTATTTGCCGGTGATGTTGCCATCGACCATAAGACAGGAACCTGCTGTGTGTGGCACGGTACAGTTAAACCGGAAAAAAAAGCCAACGTCCACAGTACGTGAGCTCAGTGTCGAACTTGTATCACTAGCGACAGTTTCCAGGCAGCTATGGGCAACGTTTAAAAACTGGATACCTGGGTTCCACACAAACTCACCGAACAGCAGCAGATACGGCATCTGGAAACATGCATATTGCCCTCCGAAAACGTGAGGCTAGCACAGCCTTTCTGCATCGGATCTTTACGGTTGATAAAAAAATTGTCCAAACCCGAGTTGCACCCACAGAAGGTTCTGATATCTGTGTGGTGGACTGCCAAGACTGGTTTATTATGAGTTTTTGCCGAGAGCAATCGCAACGGAGGTGAACTGCCGTCAGCTGGACGAATATCACCAGATATTATGCAATAAACAACCATCTATCGTTTGGGTCCCATACTGCTACAGGATGGCACACCACCGCATGTGTCAATTGGAAGCATGCGAAAAATCGTCGCCTTGGGGTACGGGGTTCTTTTTCACCCTGCTTGCTTTATTCACCTGCCTCGGCACCCTCACACTCATTTCGCCATTTGGACCATTTCTTGAGGGGCAAACGGTTTGCTAACAAGGATGCTGTGATTCATGCGATTTCTTGGACCACTGGGATGCCGGTTTCTGGCACCGTGGCATTTTCGCACTGAAAACATGTTGGACACAGTGTATTGCTGCCGAGGGCAGATATTTTTTGGAATAAAATGTATTTTGTCGTCTGTTACTGCTGTTTATTTCTTTGGGTCCGAATCAGCCAATAATTATGAAACGACCCTATATGTTTGTACTGAGCTGAGAGTTTCAGGGGTTCTTGTGTGATCTCACAATCACCCCTGAGTACACATTCGAATTGATTGTTTGGTTCCATGGTAGGAGCTCGATAAACACGACACCTTTAAAATCCCACCACACTGAGACCAGAACCTTCCGCTGATGAATATCTGCTTTGGATGTCGTTTGAGGCGAAGCAGCACGTCGGGACCAAGACCGTTTGCGCAGCACATTGTTGTACACAATCCACTTTTTGTCACCAGTTATCAGTCGCTTCAAAAAAGGATCGTTTTTCTCACGTTTAATGAGCATATCGCAGATGTTTATGCGCGCCGTCAATTGAGCTGCTTTGAGTTCATGGGGAACCCACTCATCGAGCTTGCTTACGTATCCCAGCTTCTTCAGGTGGTCGTGAACGCTTGAATGATAGATGTGCAATCTCTCGTGTCGTGTAACGTGTGTTTGACTCGGTCAATGCCTTGATTTGGTCATCATCAACCTCGGTTGGCCTCCCGGACCGAGGAGCATCGTTGAGGTCAAAATCACCAGCGCAGAATTTCGCGAACCACTGCTGGTACTGACGTTCTTTTAGAGCATTGTCACCGTACACTTAACGCAACTTTTCACTAGCTTGACGCCCGTTCTTCCCTTTACGGAAGTAAAACAGTAAAATATGGCGAAAATGCACAGTTCGGTCTTCCATCATCAACTTGATGTCAAATCACTCATTATTCCTTTTAGACTGCAGCTAGAACTGGCACCTGTCGAATGCCATAGCGATAACAGAGCTGCGCATGCCTCTAGTACTTCCAAAACCGCCATCGGGTGCCAAAGTACATCATGACTTTTCCGACAACCCAATACTTAAGGACTTTTTATTTTTGAAGAAAAGATCTGTTTCATGGTCATGTAAGTCATTTATATGGCACAATTTCTTTGGATATTGTGTAGAATAATAGCAGGTTCTTTTTGATGAGCATATGTGTGTCCATTGTAAGTCTTCTGTCCTTGGGCATAAAATTCAGTCTTTTAGGAATTTCCAAAAGTGTAAAGTCAGATGGAGTGAACATTTCTCGCATAATTGTAATAATTTTCCACGAATATTTATATTTCAGCTTTAATAATGATGCAGAAATTTCAAACAAAATTCAGATGTGGCGAATTCCCATGTGCCCACCAGTATTGTTAACTTTAATTTTGTTTCCTTACTGCCAGTGTTGTTTCAATTTATTTGAAAGGAGGCTAAAGATTCTGAAATTGGAAGCAGAAGAATAATTAGAGCAATACAGGCCGTGCTGTTGCCCTGAGCACGAAAATTGCTGTCTGATTGAAATTTTATCAACTGTCCCTGGTACAGTTATTTTACTTCGAACTTTGTCATTTGTGTTTCTGCAGAGTTTTATATCCAGCTTGGTGCAAAAGTCCTGCAACACCTCATGTAAACAAGTATTTTAAGCATTGACCGCATTTTGAGAAGTGACGTCAATTCCAAACTTAAAAATACTACATCACTTTAAAGATAATTTCATATTCAAAACTGTTTACTGATTTAACATATCTGCATTACTAATACAGTTAAGACAAAGAATGACTTGAGAAACACGAGTGACCAACAAAAAGGGAAATCTCCTAGTTTATCTGCTACAGCTCTCTTGGACATCTGATTTCCACTTTATTATAATGGGTGCCTGACAATTGTCATTTTGTAGTTGAGAGCCCTGTATAGTCAGATTCTTTTTCTTGGCACTCGACAATAATGGCAGCGCCTGATTTTTGGGTTGCAGCAAGAAAGGAGTAGGCAAAATGTTCCCTAGTAATCTCATCCTAGGGCAGAATTCTTGTGCATGGCAGTAAACATTGCTTGATCTGAAAGGGGGAAGGAGGAGTCTGTCTCTTAAGTGATCCTTCTTAACCCTTGAACCGGCTGGAACGAATTAACTCGGTTAGCAAAATGGTTTAAAATCAGCTCTAACGAATATATCAGCAGGGTTGCTTATTTTCTGGAAATTTTCAGCTGTTTTTTTTTTTTTTTTTTTTTCTTTCGGAAATTTTTGGCTTTGTACTCCTGGAATTATTTACTGCGTTTTTTTTTTGTTTTGTTTTTCACAAATTTTATTTTGTAGCTACTGGCAAGGCCTGTCACTGTCCTTTCCCTGTTTTCCCGTGGTTGATGGCCACAGCAAAACTCAATTCCACTGGGAGTTGGGAATCTGACTGCCAATCTACCCTAACAGAGAAGAGAAACAGGTCCACTCTGTGTCTACCCAATTCAGCTGGGAGAGATCCCCTCCCGCCCCCCACCTGATGTTATAGTTGTCTTCTAAAAGTGTGTTAACTGTTTGCTTTCGTTTGTGGTTTGATGCTGGGTTTGCCCAGAGTTACTCCAAACAGAAATTTTTCATCCCTTTTCCTGGCAGTGCCCGTTTGCTCCTACCCCACCCCAGGGCTTAGTGGCCCAGCCACTCTGCCTGCTGCTTTCAACCTTCAAGACTTCTCATCTCATCATTAGAGATCAAGGGAGGATCTATGTGCTGGTTGCTGCTCAGAAAATCTTTGTCATTAGTTTCAATGCACTCTTTGACCTTCTGGCTTTCTTAAAATGCAGAGAAATCTGAATTCAGGATGTGGGTGACTGTCCCCTCTTTATCCCTCCCCCACCCTGCTTCAGTAGTATGGTAACTTGAGTTCACTGCACTCCTAAGTACTTGTTCCTGCTCCTGGTGAAGTGCTATTCTACAGAATAGTTTCTGTTCCTGACATTGCATGTAATTTATGATGATGAAGTTTTTGTTTGAAAGATTCTGATTCTGAGCTCATAAAAGTTTTTGGAAAAGACATCCGCCATAAATATTGCTGGGATTGGCTTCAGAAGCAAGATGCCAACGCTGACGCCATTGGGATATGGTGTTGAAAAACTGATTCTCTTGGGGAATGTTTCTGCATTTGGTGCAACTAAAGCATTCGATTGAAAAGGATGGTGTAAAAGCATTGGTAAGCCATTCAAATTCTTCACAACACAAATTTTCAAAAACATCTGTAAAGAGTTCAATGAACTTGTATTCTTATACATCTGCAGAAAACCCTGCTGGTGATGAAAAGTCACTAGATCTAAGTACCCGTACAGTTAGATCAGAGGCAATTTTATGTTCATTCATAGCAGAACACTTTCTTCCCTATACACTTTTGCCTCAACTTATAAAACTGGCCCAGACATTGTCAAAGGACCCAAAGGCATTACAGGCGTTAAGTATGAATAGGTCAACTGTTACATACAAAGTGAGAGTTGGCCTTGCTCGTACAATAAAAAAACCAAATTGTCAATACCCTCAGACAGACTCCCTTCTCATTAAATATTGATGAGAGCACAAGTCGGGCAAATTGTAGTGTCTTAAATATTTTTGCCCTGAGCGACAAGAAGTCGTAATACAACATTTATCATCGATTTAGCTTCAGGTTTGTACTGCAGCCAATATTTACTCAGAAATAGTAAATTTAATAGAAGGAAATGGTATTCCTTGGAGTAACCTAATTAGTCTCCTGATGGACTCGTGCAACACTATGAGGAGTAAAAAAAATGGTGTGGAAACATTAGTTCGTAACAACAAAGCTCCACATCTACTTCATATTGATGGTGATAGCTGCCATACTGTTAACAACAGTGTAAAAAGATTCACTGCTCCTTTTAAAATGCACATTGAATCATTGTGTGACAACATTCACTTTGACTTGCTAAGTGTTGACAAAAGAGAACTATTTTTAAAATGTGTACGATTTTGGGAATTCAAAAGCTTCTCCCCGCTTTCACAACCAAGTCATAGATGACTGTGTATGATCCCAGCAGTTGAACGCATGATTTTGTTGTGGGATGCTTTGCTAATCTTATTATTCTTGGATTAAAGATTCAGACAGAAATTTATATAAGTCTGATTTGGATAAAGTGTGTGAGGAAAGAAAAATTAGTAATCCTTGTGTGTCCAAACTTGTGAAAATCCAAGATTCTTTGAAATCTAAAAGTTTAACAGGAATGGAAAAAGAAAGGAACAAAATTATTGAATGCCTTTTTGTGGTGCAAAAGAAAGCATTACGTGAAAATCCATCTGTACAAAGCTGTTCTGCCTATATTCAATAAATACATAAAGCTGTTTCAGACCAAAAAACTTATGTTGCATAGATTGCATGTTGAACTTTTTGTGTTGATAAAGAAAATTTTTATTATTTTTCATTAAACATGAAATAATCTCAAAGTGCAAAACTCGCAAGGATCTTTTGAAATTAGATTTGAAGAGTGGCAATAATCACCTGCCAGACAAATTTATTTATGTTGGAGGAGAAGCCAAAAAACTTATTGCTGCAAGTACATCAAATGATTATATGGTATCTTCATTTAAGAAAGAGCTAAAGGAATGTTATCTGGCATGCTCCTTGTACATGATCCATAAACTTCCTGTGGGAAATTCTACTCCGATTAGTTTTTCAGGGTTAGACCCTCTTAGGGGCCAAACTACTTCCTATATAGCTCTTTCAAAATTGACTGATGCATGTAGCTCAGTGCTATCTGCTAACGAAATGCTTGTTATCGATGAAGAAATCAGATCATATCAAATCGATACAGCAATTAGTGATATCTTTAACTACTCGGCCAATGAGAAATGTGAAAAAAATAAAATTCCTAAAGGCATTGATGAATACTCGGCTGCAGTGTCAAAAGTGTGCTCACATGATGGAATACAAAAGTACTCCACATTGAGTAAACTTGTAAAAGCCCTCATCTCATGCTTTCATGGGCCAATTGTGGATAGCTCATTTAATTTTATGGATAATATCATCACACCAGTGGCGGCTCGTGGTGTAAAATGCTGGTGAGGCGAACGGTCTTGATGTAAATGTAAAACAGTAACACATATGTTATTGAAAAATATATAAATTCGTATAACGTTATAGGAACATATATATATATCAGTGGCGTAGCCGGGGGGTCGTGGTTTGCACCCCCCTAAGTAGGCGAGACAGTTAGCTTTTTCTAAGCAGGTTTTATAGATAATTTCCCTATTTAAATTCATTGATTTTTACATAACTTACAATGTAATACAAATAAATTACATTGATACATAATATCAATGCAATTTCTTGATAATAGAACAGAAAGTAAAGCAAAGCAGCCAAAGAAGTTGCTTTATTAACTTTTTATTAAAACAACTATAATTTATTGCATTTTCTTCATTTTATTAAATTAGCTTCGTTTTGTATTAATGTCCAAGATGTGCGTACGTACCAATAGAGAAATATTTGTCGAAGCGCCCCCCCCCCCCAAATTGTTACATGTACTTATACACAGTTATACAGCATAAATGCAGAACCCCCCCCTCAAAAAGTTTCATGTCAAAGGCAGTATCACCCATCGGATATCTTTGAAGTCCTGGGTTCGAGTCGGCTGAATCATTAAAATCCACTGAGATTCGGAAGTCTCGTTAAGCCATTGGTCTCGGTTAGGCGCCTTGTTATAAACAGCTGTAAACCCCATCCCTTAGGGCTTCAGCCCATGCCATTTAGCCCTTATATACAAATATTATTCAACAGTAATGGAATAAAATTATAGAAATATATGAAACACGGCGTGGGGAGTCTTTCTTCACGAAAAAATCCAAAACTTTTAGAGGAAAAATGTGCATATACCACTATATATATATATGTGTGTGTGTAATATACGCTACTTTTGCAACAATATTTTTATGAAAACAATTATTCAATAATTTTACAACAAAGAGAAATATTTCACCTGTATTCTTTTATGTAATACACTTGAGCGAAAATACGCAATTTGTGCGGTTTCTTTAGCTAGTCAATGCGTCACTCACATCCCAACGCCAGTCGGAGATCCACTTCTTAAAAAATTCAAAGTAAATCATTTGAATAGAAATTGTTTTCTTACGAAATGTTTCTTGAGCTTGAATAAAAGTCACAGTTCGATTGGCATATTAGTGAAGGTGCATTTAGCACGGGTCATAGACTGAAGTCCAGGCTCGTGATAATTATTAGCTTCGTTTTGTATTAATGTCCAGGAGAAGTCAAGGAAGCACATTTCTATATAAAAAAAAGTATTAGGTAATTTAAACCTGGAATTAAAAACAGAGGAATGCGATATTAATTTGCTTTGGTCTCGAACAGAATGCTTTCAGTTTATGTTTTATAAATAAGTTCAATTCTGCGATCCTTTTTGGCTGCAAATTTGTCTATGATCAGATCATAAAATGGTTGAGTGGACATTAGATGGTTCAGCAATTCTTTCTCGATTGAAATTTTAGCGAGTGAAGACAAACGATCTTGTGCCGTTGTATTACGGAGGTAAGTCTTAATTCTCTTCAAACAAGAAAAACTCCTTTCAGCAGAAGAACTTGTTGATGCCAGTGTCAATACAAGAGGAAATAATTTGTAGGCTTCTGGTAACACATCTTTCAGCTCGTTTTCTTTCATTGTTTTCAAGGTTTTCTGAACACCGAGTTCCCTGAAGTTGTGATCATTATATAAAAAATCTAATTCGTTTTTTAGTCGTTGTGTGTCTGTAAAAATGTTTGGATAAATTTTTTTGAGAGTGTTAAGGGCACTGGATGGAAATGACTCTGAATAACTATGGTATTTTGAGCTGTCAACTAGCTGCAGAAACTCGAGCTTTCCCATATCTTCAAATCTGGTATTTATTTGGACTATTATGCTGTCAACGATTTCGTAAAACAAAATTTTGTAATAGTTTTCCACTTCTTCTTCAGTCAAATGTTTCTTTTGGCGACATTTAGGACCTCCACTCAAACTAATTGCTTCACTGAAATGTTTCAAGTAAGTGGTTACATTCCTTTTCTTATTTATTCGTTCGCAACATTGTTTAATTTGTCTTTGGCAATAACTGATATCTAAAGTCTTTTTTTGTAAAACATCAAATAATACATCCGTAATTCCAAAAATGTCATCAAAAATCAGTGATAAAAAAGCAAATTCAAAATTAGTGAAATTTTTCAAATATCCTATGGCTCCGTTGATTGATTCTGCCGTTGATTCCGGGTCATTCATTATGTTTTCAAACACATTCTTTAGTTTGCCCCATTCGCTTACAATTAAACGCAAAATGTGTGAAAGTGATGCCCAACGTGTTTCCGCTATTTGAGGAATCCGTTTCCCAACAACTGAATCTGCTACGTGGGTTCTCTTGGCAGATTTATGAAAAAATGAGGGCATGCTGGATACAGTTGCGAAATATATGCGACAATTTACAATACTTTTGCACCCCTGTTGTAGGACAAGGTTAAGGCGGTGGGCGAAACAGTGGGTAAACAAAGCTTGCGGGGCTTCTACCTTGACTCTTTTCTGCAGACCGCTCAACTCTCCAGCCATAACGCTTGCACCATCATAACACTGGCCTACTAACTTTGATTTAAAATCAAACTCCTCCAAAACCGATGCTAGCAGATCATACAGTGCCACAGCAGTCCTGTCAGTGCTGATATCATAAAAACCAAGGAAGCGCTCAACTACTTCACAATTTGAGTCCAATATGTATCTGACAATTATTGAACTGTGATTTTTGAGTAATATCAGTTGTATCATCAACTTGCACTGAAAAAAATTTTGACTCATTAATTTCGCTTTTAACACATTCGTTTATATATTCATGAATACACTCCAGTAAATCATTCTGTATCGTTTTAGATTGTCCAGAAAATAAGCTTCGTATTTCTTCAAAATGTGCTTTTAATTCTGGGGTGCTCCTACGAAGTAACAAATGGAACATCTCCTTGAAATTACCTTTATTTAATGAGGAAATAGATTCATCATGTCCTCGAAAAGGCAGTTCTTGCTTGCTTAGAACGACAACTAAATCGATTATATGTTCCATAAAAAGCCTATTTAGTCTGACCTTTTCATTAAACTTAGCTTTATGAAGAGCAGCATTTTCTTTGAGCATATCAGAAATAGTGTTTATATTTTTTTCCATCCGTTTCAGACCTACGTGATTAGTTATATGCTCTTTAGAGCTTTCGTGCAATTTTGCACTACGAGAAAAGTTTTTCAGATCAAAATAACCCGTTGTATTCCACACATTTTTCTTATTGCTCAAAAGTAAACATGGCCAGCAAAAGAGAGTTTGCTTGTAATAGCTACCAGAAAGCCAGGGGAAAATCTCGTACCATGATTTATTGAAAGACCTAAGAAACGATTTGCCGCACTTCTTATCTTTAGATATTGAACTTATTACAGGTGTCGGTCTTCCAGATATGAGAACATCCCTTTTATTATAATCTTTCCAATGTTTAAAAGGAATTTCTTCCAGAACACAAATCACGTCGTTTATTGGGCCATTCATATTTTCCAACCCAAATCAAAATATGCTGTTTAGTAACAATAACAAAATAAAAAAGAAGAAAAACTCAACATTACTATGAACTAGCCAACACCCGCAAAAGAGAGGATTGAAAACACACTACAAAAAGTTAGACTCAAATATACTCTGACGAATAGTTAAAGCTACGTAGAAATCATCCTACTTCAAAGCATAGAGAGGCGAACGGCGTCATCGCCTGTAAAACCACTTTTTACCAAGGTCATCTGCTCATTTTCCCGCGCCCATTGGATACACAATCCTTGGGTTCTCCAATAACAGCAGAGATGCGATTCCAGTTTAAGCGAAATGGAGGGTCGCCTCAGAAATTTCCTTTCTCTTACTGGAAGTCCGGCACCTCCTTAGGTAGACCTCGGACCGTGGGGTGGGGGGTTCACTCTGTAGGGCTCTTCTCTGATCCCCAGTTCCCAAAACCGGCTTCTCATCGAGACGATTCAGCCGGTCGCCTCTAAGCGCTTAAAACATGCAGCTGCTTTGCAAAAATAATGATTCATTCCTCTTCTTGAAAGCCTTTTTTTTAACCTAATTCATGAATCACAATGTAAATTTCAGTGTTTCATTTATCCTGCAAAGTTCTTATATCTTCGTTACTGACCGAAGTTTTTTTTTTTTCACTTCTCATTCTGCGGAATTTCAGGTGAGGCGGCGCCTCACTTGCCTCATCTGACGGGCCGCCACTGCATCACACAGCACAGAACTAGGTTAGATGCAGAAAGCTTGGACAGTTATCATACCATCAAATATAACCTCTTAGCAAAGAAATGTTTGGTGTTGAAAATCCAATCACCACTGCAGTTGTCAAAACTTTGTTACAGAACATGTTGCAAAGCTGGAAAATTCATCACAAATCAACTAAAGAAAAGTGTGGTAGAAGGCATGAAGTAATGGGAGATCATTTTTCTGGAATAAATAAATCAGCAGCTAGCTCTGTAAGTACAAAGATTGTGGTGAGCCCTAAAATTCCAACACAAAATCTGTCAATACCAAAGCAGGAATCTTGGTGCAGTAAACGTAAATCTCACAAAGGATTTGCAGCAAAATAACCAATTTTTTTCTAAAGCATTATGAAGTATTAAGTTTTGCCTCCATCAGCAGCATTGATGTCTTCAACAGAGAAGAATGCAGTTCTGCATTCATTAAAACATTCAACTGCAACTACTAGTTTATTTCATAGTTTTACTTACACCAAAAAAGCAGCATTGACGACTTATTACGTGAATATACAAATCATTTAAAGTATAAATTGAACAAACTTTGTCATATACATTTGTCTTTTCTGCACAAGAAAATACACCATTGACACAGGCAGGCAAGACACCAATTATGTAAGTGGCCTTTTTTTATTTATTTTTCTCAGTATTTTACTTTTTATAAGTATGGTTTGTAGGGCCAAACTGGAAATTTGCAATTAGTAAAATTTTATGAAGGCCACTGTTCTTTAAAAAAATATCAGAACTTGGGAAATAAATTAAGAATGTAACACACATTCTATTTTTTTTTATTTTATTTTTTTTTTTTTGTGTAAGTATTGATCTACGCTAATTTCAGGAAATTTGATTTCACAGAATAAGCACCCCTGTGTCAGGCATGTGATTCTTCCGTGAATCTACTTTTTAGAAAAAACCGAAATCCGCTAAACTTGTCATTTATTTGCGATCTCAGGCTTTTGACAAGTTTGTGATTGTTGACATGTTAGAAAAAAAATTGGATCAAGAGAGAAATATTCGTTAGTTAGGTGGCGATATTTCAGTTGTAAGACGTACTCTTTCTGCTGCGGGTGACGTCTCTGTGTGCTCGAAACCGGTTTTCTTCGAAGAATTGCTCTAATTATTTTCGGCTGGTTTAGTTCACCTCCATCCTTTCTACTGCTTTATTTTTTCTATTTGGGGGTGGGGTGGACCCTTGAGCCATCGTACGCAGCTGCCAAGAGATCAACGAGAAAGAAAAGTTATGTTCACATGTGATTGCACATTTACATTACTAACCTTCTCTCTCGCTGATGGGCGAGTGTCATACGGGTCCAGAGATTCGAACCATTACAGAGTTCCCCACGGAATTACGGGTAACTAACGAAAAATTACGGAAATTCAGATTTTCGCTGTTATTAAGAATGTTTTACTGGTTTTGTAAGTAATCAATGCAAAAGCCTCTGAACAAAGTTCGTGACGCAGCTTTGTTTTGTTTTTTCCCGAGGAGGAGGATTTGTTTTGCTTGTTTGAAAGCTGAGTGGAAAGAAAGAATGCAAGGCGCCGGGATCAGGGCCTGATTTACACAGAATCTGGCCCTAGGCACAGCACAAAATGTGCCCTCCCCTCCACCCATCTACATTCTTGTAAGAGTAATTTGTCGCTACTAAATATTGCCAATTAATTTAAAAGTTGATTTAATAAATGGAATATTGTGCGGGGAAAAATAGGAAATTATATGTTCTTTCATTAAATCTTAATGTTGGCAAGGGAATTCGCACTAAAAATATAGACGGGAAAGTAAAACACTTTATTAGTTCAGTATTGCTATTTTTGCATATATATATATATATACTGTATATAATTAAAGTAACGATCATTTTTGCACAGCTTTTTAGTGTGAAAATCCTCCAAATACGTGGCGTCAGTAAATAAATAAATACATCGGTCTTTCCCGTTTCAGAAACACATAGCAACCGAAAATTTGTTTTCAGCCGCCGCCGGGGAATTGAATCCAGGATTTCTCGCTATCCCCGGCGGCAGCTGAAACAATTTTTCGGTTGCTATGTGTTTCTGAAACAGGGAAAGACCGATGTATTTATTTATTTACTGACGCCACGTATTTGGAGGATTTTTACCTTGGATCTCGCCCTTTGGATTTAATTGCTGTAATATATGTAGCCAGTGCCGTTAATGCCCACCAGATAGAGACGTCTCAGTAGCTGAGCCCACCTTACAGATTTATGATGTCAGAAGCTGACTTAAAAATACACATAGCACCGTGGTGTAAAGCTTAACGCGCTCGGCTAGAAATCGAGAGATCCGTGGTTTGATTCCACGGCGGCGGCTGAAAACAATTTTTCGGTTGCTATGTGTTTGGAACGTGGATAGAGCGATGTATTTAGTTTTTAGCTAATTGGAGGCTTCGGCAATCACATGCCTGATATGCACTGAAGAGCAATTGAATTAGAGGTACCTGTCTAGTAACGTGTAGTACCACCTTTCGGCTGATGATGGCGGCGTTTCGTCTCTGCATGGACTCGACAATACACCGGAAGCGTTGGGAAGCCATATGGATCCACGACCTGAACAAGCTCCCACAGTTCACGAAGATTTGATGGAGGGGTAAGAGCTTCGGGCATCTCTCGATGGGATTGAGGTCAGGTGACCTAGCTGGCCAAGGAAGCGAGGTCCCGTCGGTGGAGTGTTCATCCAACCATTCGGATACAATTCGGGAATGATTGCACTATGCATTTTCTTGTTGCAGGATGAGGTCCCCAGTGGGATGTTGAAGACGCACAAACGGGAGAAAATGGTCGTCCAGGATATCCCGGTAGCCTTGACCTGTGAGAGACGATGTCACACGTACCAGGGGTCCCATTTCAGTCCACGTAAACAGTCCCCAAATGAGAATGCCACCCCCACCAGCTTGAAGAGTACCCTGCTGGCAAGAAGAATCCGTCGCTTCATGTGGTTTGCGCAGTACTCGTATCCTGCCATCCGCATGTACCAACGTGAATCTCGACTCATCAGTCCAGGAAACATTTTCCCACATGTCTAGAGTCCAGTGGCGATGTTCCCGCTCCCATGCTAATCTTTGCACCCTGGGATGTGCGGTCAGCAGCGGTACCCTCGTGGGACGATGGCTTCTGTACTACATAGCGAGGAGATGGTTCTGGATGGTGTGGCTGCTTACACGTTTTTGTGCACCAGCGTTAAATTGCCGAGTGATTTCTTGCACTGTGGCCCGTCTATCCGCTGTTACAATGCGAGTTACCCGACGATGGCCCCGCTCATGCACGGCAGTTGGCCCTTGCAGGATGGTTTTACCGGATTTGACGTACTCACGGTGCACCCGTGACACAGTGGTTCGTGAAAATCCCAGTGCCTGCACGACTTCCCAGATGGAGTGACCCATTCGTAGGGCGCCGACAATTTGCCCACGATCAAATGCGCTTAGATCCTTCGTCTTACCCATACTGCGTCCGACTTTTACTGATGTGACGCTGTGGGCACATCATGGCGCTGCATACGTCATTTTCTGTTTACAGGGCCACCCACAGCGTCACATGTGCACAACGCATTGCTCTTCAGTGTATATATCATCATCATTGTCAACCATTATCAATCCACTGCTGGACGAAGGTATCTCCAAGCTTCTTCCACAACGGTCTGTCTTGTGTCAGTCTCAATGTTACTCCCGCATACTTTTGAATTTCATCCACCCATCTCCCATGTGGTCTTCTGGGTCTTTTCCTGTCCTTTGGAATCCAATCTAAAATTTCGACTGTTCATCGATGGTCTGTTCTTCTGGCAGTATGTCCTGCCCATTGCCATTTCAGGGATTTTACTCTGATCATATCTTCCACTCTTGTCATTTTTCTGATCCAGAAGTTCCTCTTCTTATCTCCCCTGGTTACACCAAGCATGCACTTCATGTATCTTTCAGTTGTCTGCAGCCTTTGTATGTCTTTTTTTTTTTTTTTTTTTTTTTACGCTTTCCAACCGTAGGTTGAAGAAGCGTATATGCTCCAGCTTTGTCCGTCCGTCCGCACGATAACTGGCGTAAAAATGGTTCGATTTCGATGAAATTTTAGTATGTGGTAGGGGACCACCTGGGGACGAACCCTATTGAAAATGGGGTCAAAGGTCACGACGTAGGAGCGGGATCCATTCGATTGCACTTATACGTCATAACTTGCGTAAATATGGTTCGATTTCAATGAAATTTTACAATGTGGTAGGGGACCACCTGGAGACGAACTCTATTCAAAATGGGTGAATTGGGGTCAAAGGTCAGGGCATAGGAGCGGGATGCATTCCATTGCCTTTATGCGCCATAACGTGCGTAAAAATGGTTCGATTTCGATGAAATTTCAGTATGTGGTAGGGGACGAACCCTATTGAAAATGGACGAAATGGAGTCAAAGGTCAGGACGGACATAGGATTGCGATCCATTCCATCGCCCTTATCTCATATTATTAAGGTCAAGTAATTTTGCTTCCTATACTTCCAATGAAAAAACTTTTGTACACATTTCCTTCACAATTAATGTGTTCCCAAGGATGAAAATTTGAACATCGATTAAAATAACTTCTTAATATAACTTGGAATACTTAATATTTTCTAAAAATAACCATAATTATATTAAAAATCAATAACTTTTCCTTTGGTGGTGCTGAAACCAGAAAAAGAATGGCGCGACCTGTACTTTGATGACGTCAGTAGACAAACAAATGTTGGATTGCATAATTATGGTTATGTTGTAGAAAATATTAGGTATTCCAAGTTATAAAATGAAGCCATTTTAATCGATGTTCAAATTTTCATCCTTGGGAACGCATTAATTGGGAAGAAAAAGATTGCGCTACCTGTATTTTCATGACGTCACAGTCAAACAAATGTGCGGATCCTATTAAAGTTTTATGACGCCACACTTTTGCTAGCAGATGGCCGCGATTCCCATCTGTCTCATTACGTCACGCGTTGTGTGCGTATGTTCGTCTGAACGATAACTCGCGTAAAAATCGTTCGATTTCGATGAAATTTTAGTATGTGTAAGGGAATCACCTGGGAAGGAACCCTATTGAAAGTGAACGAAATGGGATCAAAGGTGAGGACATAGGAGCGGGATCCATTCCACTGTTCTTATGCGTCATAACTAACGTAAAGAAGGTTCGATTTCGATTAAATATTAGTATGTGGTAGAGGATCACCTGGGGACAAACCCTATTGAAAATTGGCGAAATGAGGGTCAAAGGTCAGAACATCGGAGCGGAATCACTTCCATCGCCATTATTTTTTTTTTTTTTTTTTGATTGAAGGTTTAACGACCACCGTGAGCAACTCAATGGGCTATAAGCTGTCGCCCGTCCCTAATTTAGGGTCACTGGTTCCAGGGAAGGGAGAGAGCCAGTGCCGTAGAACAAACACAACATCCATGCCTCACCGGGATTCGAACCCGGACCCCTTACGGACGAATGATCAGAGGCCATCGCATAGACCACTGCGCCACCGGGGCGGCCCATCGCCATTATGAGTCATAACTTACGTAAAAATGTTTCGATTTGGATGAAATGTTAGTATGTTGTAGGGGCCTGCCTGGGGACGAATCCTGTTGAAAATAGGCTAAATGGGTCTATTCCATAGCCCTTATACATCATAACTTATGTGAAGTTGCTTCGATTGCGACAAAACTTTATCGTGTTATTTCGGAGGTATACTGAATCAGTTCTGTTGAATATCATCGAAATGGGATCAAAGGTCAGGGCGTAGGAGTGAGATTTATTCCACAGCCATTTTATGATTTCTAGTATCATAATCAATGCGTATCATAATCAATGCATTGCATGATTTTACTAACTTGTTCAGTTAAGCTCCACGTCTCTGCACCATTCGTAAGCACTGGAAAGATGCAATGGCCTCTGATCATTCGTCCGTACGGGGTACGGGTTCGAATCCCGGTGAGGCAAGGATGTTGTGTTTGTCTTATGGCACTGGCTCTCTCCCTTCCCCGGAACCAGTGACCCTAAATTAGGGGCGGGCGACTGCTTATAGCCAATTGTTGCTCACGGTGGTCGTTAAACCTCCAATCAAAAAAAAAAAAGAAGAATGCATTGATCAAACACTTTTCTTTTAAGACATAATGGCATATTGTTCTTGAAAATTATGCTGTTTCTTCCAAAAGCTCTCCAGGCAAGTTTTATACGCCGATTAATTTCTTCATCAATGTGACCCTCACTTGATATCTGCTGTCCAAGATAAACGTACGCATCTGTTATCTCCAGCTTGTCTCCATCAATCGATAAATCTTCATTTCTTGTAAAAGCATTGTACATCGCTTTTGTCTTCTGAAAGTTCAATTTTAATCCCACTTCTTTACTCTTGTCAGCAAGTTCCTGGATCATACTCTGCAACTTTGATGGGGTAGTTGCAAAAATGACTACGTCGTCAGCAAAACGAAGGTGAGTTAGATAATCTCCATTATTCTTTATAACTTTGTTTTCCCAGTTCAGTGATTGAAGGACATTTTTTAATGTGGTGTCACCACGCCAAGTCCCGGTGGGAACTTGAGGGGCATAGATTTTGTTAGCAATTTTCGATCATCTAGATTGGCAACAATGACATTGGGTTTCCTAGTACAGGCGACCTAGTCTCATCGTTGGGACTTAAAGCGTTGTGTTTCATATGAGCTTTTTTTTTTTTTTTTTTTTTTTTTTTTTTGATTGGAGGTTTAACGACCACCGTGAGCAACTCAATGGGCTATAAGCAGTCGCCCGTCCCTAATTTAGGGTCACTGGTTCCAGGGAAGGGAGAGAGCCAGTGCCGTAAGACAAACACAACATCCATGCCTCACCGGGATTCGAACCCGGACCCCTTACGGACGAATGATCAGAGGCCAACGCCTTAGACCACTGCGCCACCGGGGCGGCTCATATGAGCTTGTACAAGGTTGTCGCAAGAACTCATATGCCGCAAAGAAATTAAATTTAAAAAGAACTAACATTTCGGTTATATTCTTGAATAGGGGTATCTGTAAAGGAAGAAAACTATGGCTTATTTTAAACTAATACACAGACACTCGTACCCATTTGCAGAGCAGCGTGAAGAAAAACACGTTGATTTAAGAAAACAAATATAAAATTTATTTGCTGTATAATGCTTAATTTTAGAACAAGTTAAATGGTGGGACCGGTTTAAATTATAACACATCTCTACGAAAGGAAGTTATGGTTTACTTGAGAAAATGTAAAAACACCAATATCCCTAACAATCCAACCAGTACGGGGTGAGCAATAAGGGTTCATTTCTAAAACTTAACTGAATACTCAGCATGCAAGGAGTTGAAATAATTGGATGATGTCGTACCCTATATGGAACTTCGGCTGGGCTGATCGATCCGGCGGTTGAGGAAAGCGCTGGTTGTCTGGTGGCCGTGGGTGGTTTTTTTGGCTGGTATCCTCCGTGGATAAAAACACAGCCGATGATTTCTGAGATTTTTCCTTTACTGTCCTTGAGGATCTACAGTTCCTTCCTTCGCGACGACAAACTTCTGGAACCTCGCATAGTTAGGCATTTCTTGCCCACTGCTGGCACTTCCTACACACCACTCTGACCAAAATTACTGTGACTGCCACACGTTCGTGTCCAAAAAAAAAAAACCTTCGAAGTTTTTCCTTTTATTTTAGTTTTCGCTTTCCCTCATCGCCCAGTTGCGAGGCCCTGCACGGGGATAACTGGTTTTCCAGTTATTTGGGGAGCGGCGCCCCCACGGCCCGAGCTAACCTTGTGACGGTTTCTCTTGCCTCTGCGGCTTTCACGATTACATAACCGAAGGGACAGCTGTTCATCCAGCTGATGGGGATGGCATCCCCACGGCCCGAGCCGATTTTCTCTTATACTTTTGCGTTTTCGTCTTTAGTTCATATATTGACATGTACCCGCCTCAGTTGTAGGCTGCTGAGGTTGTGATGAGGCGCCAGCTCCGGGTTTTTGTTCCTCGTTCCCTTCCCTGTCTTTTCTCTTTTATGTTACATTTTCTGTTTTTTCCGGAGCTGGTTAGCTTAGACCTACCTGCATGTTTGCCGTGTGCGGTGACCCGTACAGGTGGAAACGGGGATGCTGGAGGCTGCGGTATCTGGGGGCCGGGTTGTAGTTGTCTCCTGATGCCAACACTCCTCTTTGCCCTCTACTTCACCCTAAACGGGAGGCTGGGAGCTAACCCACTCCTAGTCAGGAAGTCTGGCCGAGTGGCGTCCAGACTTCTAGCGGCTTGTCGTTCTGTTCGGCTGGGTGAATTTGGGGGTAGGGTGGGCTTGCCAAAGGGGTGTTCTCCGGGCACGGGAAAGTCTGGGTGCACGCCGACCGTGTGTCTGCCCTACCAACTTGCTATATCCGCTGACTATCCCTAGAGCCGTGTCCTGCGTCCTCTTGGGCTTGCGGACCTCCGGCTCTCCCTCGTTGGGCTCGGTAGTGGGTGGGGAGGTTGGCGGACGAATCTTTTTCTCCCTCATGGCAACACAAAGTGTTTCCCATGCTGTAAATTTGAAGCGCCGTGTGGAGGAAGGGACACCCTCCTCCACTAAGAAACTTCTAACTACGGACTGCAATGCTCTGTTTCTTCTCATTCATTCAGTTGATCCTGCTCAGTCTCTCAGTTCGAAGAGTCCTTTCTAGATTAATAAAGCTCTTCAGGCCGTTGCCGGCTCACCAAAGAGTGTTAAGAAGCTCCCGTCAGGGGATCTTCTTGTGGAGACAACTCATCCGCGTCACAGTGCCACCTTGCTGGAGACGACCGTTCTGCTGGACATTCCTGTACAGATCTCACCCCATGGGTACCTCAATTCCTCTCGCGGTGTCATCAACTCCCGCGACCTGCTCGAGTGCAGTGAAGAGGAATTGTTGGAAGAACTTGGGGACCAACATGTCACTGGGGTTCGGCGTATTCTTTTCAGGCGGGATGGGAAGTCTATTCCCTCCCGGAACATCGTCCTGACCTTTGACTCACCTACCCTGCCAACTTCCACAAGGCGGGGTACTTGCGTCTAGATGTTCGGCCATACGTCCCAAACCCCTTGAGATGTTTCAAGTGCCAGCATTACTGTCACTCCCAGCAGTCTTGCCGTAATGTAGCAAAATGTGGGCGCTGTGGTTCAACTGAATACTCTTTGCCGGACTGTTCCGCTGAGTCGGATCATTGTGTGAATTGTGAGGGTTCCCACTCTGCGTCTTCTTAGCAGTGTCCCAAGTGGATCGAGGAGCAGGCTATCCAACGCCTGAAGACCACTGAACATCTGTCATACCCTGAGGCCAGGCGGCGGATAGCTCCTCTTCAACCCGGCCGGCGCTCCTATGCTTCGGTTGTGGTCCAGAAGGCTACTGTTGCGGTCCAGACGGAGGTGACCATCTCGGCGCGGTGTCCTTATGATTTTGAGGACATCGTCGCTGCTGGGCTGGAAGCACTGAAGTCTCGCCGCATTGCATACAAGGCGACATCAACATCGTCGCCTAAACCTTCTTCTACGCCGAAAACATCTTCGGCCATCACAGGACCCAGGTCCAGGGCACTGCAAAGAAGAAGCCGTAAAAGGTGAAACCCGGCTCATCCTCCCCGAAACAGAGCAGGCAAAACCCACCTCTCAACACAGGGGGTAAACACAGCCCTGTGTTACCTCCAGACACTGCCGATGGATTGGAGGTGACGGACGACATGGAGACTTTCTAGTCGTCTGTCTTCATTCTTTCATTTCGTTTTTCATTATGGCCACGCTCATTCAGTGGAATTGCCGAGGTCTGCGTTCACGCATTGATGATCTAAAAGGCTTACTGTCTTCGCACACACCTGTGTGCGTGTGTCTCCAGGAGACAAAGCTTCGCACGACGGACACTCCTTCGCTGCGGAGACATTCTTTTTCCGCAAAGATCACCAGGACGGCGTTATTGCCTGGGGAGGAGGGGCCGTCGTTGTTCCTCATTGTGTCCCTGTCACTGCGGTTGCCCCTCGGACGACTTTGCAGGCAGTGGCAGTGAGACTTTCTGTAAACACTCTGTTTACGGTGTGTTCCATCTACATACCACCAGATGAAGCTGTAAGCTTTTCGGATCTGGAAGATTTAGTTGACCAGCTGCCGCCTCTTTTCTTCATCTTAGGAGATTTCAATGCACACAATCCGTTGTGGGGTTCTACCACTCGAGACTGCAGGGGCCGTGTTGTTGGGCCCCTTCTCTCCAACACGTCCCTTTGTCTCCACAACACCGGGGCAGTCACTTATTTTCATGAACCCACCCGCTCGTACTCGGCCATTGATCTGTCCTTGGGTTCGCCATCGTTATATCCTGACTGGTCCTGGAGCGTGTCTGATGATCCCCTTGGCAGTGATCACTTTCCCATCTTTCTCCGTCTAGCAGGTGACGGGTACCGTCATCCTGCACGCCCTGCTAGATGGGCTATCGATCGAGCCAAGTGGGACTCATTCACGGCTTCAGCGACCATTACTCCAGTCATGGTGACCTCGCCGCCCCGGTGGCGCAGTGGGCTAAGCGATGGCCTCTGATCATTCGTCCGAACGGGGTCCGGGTTCGAATCCCGGTGACGCATGAATGTTGTGTTTGTCTTAAGGCACTGGTTCTCCCCTTCCCTGGAACCAGTGACTCTGAATTAGGGACGGGCGACTGCTTATAGCCCATTGAGTTGCTCACGGTCGTTAAACCTCCAATCAAAAAAATGGTGACCTCGGGTACGATCGATGACGCTGTTGCGGCGGTAACGGATTGTATTGTGCAAGCGGCAGACTTTACCATCCATAAGATTTCGACTAAACTTCCACGTTGCCCGCGACCTTGGTGGAATTCCACTTGCAAGGTAGCTCGTCAGGCCCAACATCGGGCTTGGGGTAGATTTCGTCGATACCCCACCGACGCGAACCTCCTTGCTTTCAAGAAAGCCATATCTTACGCGCGTTTGGTACGTCGTCGTAGCCAACGGGAATCTTGGATACGCTAAGTATCCGCGATTAACACCACTACCAGCTCTAAAATCGTTTGGGACAGGATCCGCAAGATTCGGGGTAAGTACCCTTCTGGGGAAATCTCCATTCTTGAGAGTGGTGGAGGAACGGTTGCTGACGCTCAGGGTATTGCTGACTGTCTGGGCGCCGCATTTTCTTTGGTGTCCAGCAGCCGCGATTACGCTGCTTCGTTCCGGCAGGTACAGCCGCGGCTTGAACGGTCCAAGGTTTCCTTTGGACCGTTTTCCGCTGCCGATTATAACAGCCCGCTGACTGCCGTCGAACTGAAGATTGCCCTGAATCGGTCCGGCCGAACATCTGTCGGACCGGATAACATCCATTATGAAATGCTGAAGCACCTTTCTCCGTCCTCTCTTGAATGTCTGCTGGTCCTGTTTAACAGGATCTGGCACGAGCGTGACTTTCCCGAATCTTGGCGCACTGCCATTGTCGTTCCTGTTCTCAAACCTGGTAAAGAACCCGCTAACCCGTTGAACTACCGACCAATTGCTATGACGAGCTGCCTCTGCAAAGTCCTAGAGCGCATAATCAATTTTCGTTTGGTTTTTTATTTGGAATCACGTCACCTTCTTTCACCTCATCAGAGTGGATTTCGGAAATTCCGATCCACCTCAGATCATCATCTTCGCCTTGAGACATCTGTCAGGGAGGCGTTTGTCCGGCGTCAGCACATGGTCTCCGTGTTCTTCGATATGGAGAAAGCTTATACGACCGCACCTAGAGATACGGCATTCTCCGTGATCTGCACGAGTGCGGATTGCGGGGAAACTTACCATCTTTCATTGCCGGATTTCTCCAGGACTGGAGTTTCCGTGTGCGCGTCGGGTCGACCCTCTCTGCGTTCTACCCACAAGAGCAGGGTGTCCCTCAAGCCTCCATTCTTTCTGTGACATTGTTCATCCTTCGTGTAAATCATATTTTCACTCTACTTCCTCCGTCGGTTCGTGGCTCCATGTACGTGGATGATCTGCAGATCTCTTGTGCATCTGTCAACATGCGCACTATTGAGCGGCAGCTGCAGTCGGCCATTAATAAGATCTCTACCTGGGCCTCCCACAATGGATTTGGCTTCTCGACCCAGAAGACCGTTTTCGTGCATTTTTGCCGCAAACGGGGCCTTCACGCAGACCCCAGTCTCCGTCTGGATGGTACCACCATTCCTGTGGTGTCAGAAGCCAAGTTCCTTGGGCTAACTTTTGACCGAGCACTCACCTTCCGACCTCACATCCAGTCTTTGAAGGTGTCGTGCACGAAGTCACTGAGTATCCTGAAGGTCCTCTCTCGAACATCTTGGGGGCTGACAGGTGCTCAATGCTTCGCATTTACCATTCTCTGATTCGGTCAAAGTTAGACTTCGGATGCATAACGTACGGTTCCGCACGTCCTTCCGTGTTTACGGCCTCTGGATCCTGTCCATCACCAGGCTCTGCGGCTATGCACTGGTGCTTTCCGTACCTCTCCCGTGCATAGCCTGTATGCCGAGGCCCATGAACCGCCGTTGTGCATCCGACGTAAGCAGCTGTCTCTTCACTTCTTCACCAAGTTGAAGTCTCTTCCTGATCATCCACTGCATGGTTCCATTTTCCAACCGCAATGTGTCCGCCTATTCTCACACCGGCCTTCCTATGTTCCGACATTTGGGATTCGGTTGTCGAACTTAGTGCGCGATGCTGGTCTAGACTTGTCAAGGATTGGTTTGACCCGGTTCTACAATGAACCGCCTTGGCAGCGGGTTCAAGCAACGGCTGACCTTTCCCTTTGTGTGTGGCCAAAGTCTTCCACTCCTGCTCTGCTGTGCCAGCAGCTCTTTGCCGAGAAAGTCTCTCTTCCTGGATTTCGTGCCTGTATTTACTGACGGATCGAAATCCGGTGAGGTTGTTGGATCCGCATTCGTGTGTGGCGATGCCTCCCATGCTGAGAGGCTTCCGCCTGAATCCACCGTCTTTTCAGCAGAGATGCGTGCGGTACACCTCGCTTTGTATCACATACAGTCTAGATCTCATCGTCGCGCTTTGATTTGCTCCGATTCCCAGTCCGTCATCCAAGTTTTATCTTCTCCAGAGGACACGGACTCACCTGTCATCCGTGATGACAGGTGAGTCGTCTTCTTGGAACTTTGGAGGGTGATGGCTTCCTGGTCCGATTCTGTTGGGTTCCTGGCCATGTTGGGATCCGGGGTAACGAGCTGACAGATCTTGTAACGTACCAGGAGATGTGACGTACCTGCCAGAAGGACGCACACGACATAAAGGCAGATAGGAATCAGAATAAAACGTCCGCGTAGCTCAATTGGTAGAGCAACTTATTCCGGAATGAGGGGATCCGGGTTCGAATCCTGGCGTGGATAAAAATGACGGAGAAATTTACTTCGTTATAATCTCTCTGCCAGGTCTGTTTCCTCCATGTCGCCAGCTCGGCTGCCACTGTCTTTCTGCGATTTTCGAACTTTGATCCGGACATTTCTCCTGGACGAGTGGCAGTCCCTGTGGTCTCAGCAGGGCAGCAATAAGCTGCATTCTATCAAACCACAGATCGGACTTTGGAAGTCTAGTTTGCGGAAGAACCGTCGTGAGGAAGTTGTCCTTGCACGTCTCCTCATTGGGCACTGTCGTTTTACTCACCGCTTTTTGCTGTGTGGCGAGGGTGTCCCGGTGTGTGAGGCGTGCAACTGTCGTCTCACTGTCCTTCATGTTTTGTGTACTTGTGTTCGGTTTTGTGATCATCGTTTTCGTCATTTTCACTCTCATTTGTTGGACGAAGGAGCAGCTATACGCTGCAAACCATTATTGGCGAAGCCTGCGACATGAGAGCAGTGTTTTCGTTTTTACAGGAAATTGGCTTTTTTAAACTCATCTAGATTTTAACTTGTTCACTCTCATATTTCATTTTTACCACATCAGCCTGTTTTTAACCTTGTGTACGTTTTTTATTGATTATGTTTTGTTTTGATGTCTTTTGTTTGGCGCTCTTTGGCCAACCATGGCCCTTGCGCCATTAAAATCTACCAACCAACCAACCAGTTGCGAGGCGTGTCCTTACCTCGAGAAGACGTCCCTTGCCCCCTCATTGGTTCTGGATCCCCCCTCGTAAGCAAGTGGACCGCTTGTCCAGTTGCGGCTGGCCAGTGGTTACTTTGGGGCAGATGTTCCCTGGGCCTGCTGACCGTCTGCTGAGCTAAGCCCTTTAAAAATTTATTTGGCCGTAACTGTCACCCCGTTGTTGGGTTCTGTTATGTAGACTCCGAGCAAACTCTTTTTAAAACTTGAAAACTGCTCGAAGTCACGTATGCCCGACTGAAATATGTTCTCCGACAACGCTCTTGGGTTGCATTTATTGCCTAGCCTTAGCTTCTTACCGCTTTCAGATTTCTTTCTTAAATTTTCGTCGTGTAGCCACCACCACGTCCATTGTTGTCACGGAAACATTTTGCAATTCGTAATGCTGTTGCTTCTCGCCTGCCGGGAATGGAAAACAATACCTTTTGACTTGTTTACGAAATTTTGCACCTGGCCTGGCGTTTGCAATTTAGAGCTCCTTTCCCCCGCGGAAGGGAAAATGGAGAAAAGAGAAGAAAAGAACCCAGCGACTCCCTATGCGGCCTGTGTTGGGATGATAGTTCGTGCACCTAATTAAAAATTACTCCAATTAAGCGGTTGCGTAATTAATTAACATAATTAAAAACAATTAATTTTGTATTTGAATCCCAAATTGGAGCCATTCTATACTGAAAGCAATGTGCCCGAAATTAGAATAATTGTCGCGGCAACAGTGACATTAAAGAGCTTGGGAGATATGGCGTCACCTTGTCTCACTCCCTTTCCAATTTTAATGTGTGCTGTATTCTCAAACAGCCGAATCGTTGCATTTTCATAGATATTATTAATATTAATGTATGCATCTTCAATACCGTAGGATTTCAAAGCCATTTTAACTGCTGATGGTTTCACTGAATCAAAGGCCTTTTCATAATCGATAAAAGCCATGCACAATGGAAGTTTATATTCCCTCGCTCTTTCAATTAGTTCTTTCAGTACGTGGATATGATCTATAGTGCTGTAGCCACTCCTGAATCCAGCTTGTTCTCTCGGTTGAGCCATGTCCAATGTTACCTTCAAGCGGTGTGAAAGAACTTTAGTGAAGATTTTATAAGCCACTGATAGGTCTGTAGTTCCTGAGATCCTCAGTGTCACCTCTTTTATGTAGCAGGATCATTATAGCGTTGTTCCAATCCTCAGGAATCTTCCCTTCATTAAGGCATCGAGTGAAAACTTGGGCGAGTACTGTTTCAATTTCTCCGTTTGCTTCTTGTATGATGTCTACAGTAATTCAATCTTCTCCTGGAGCTTTTCCCCGCTTCATGTTCTTGATTGCATGTGCAACTTCTGCTGGAGGAACTCTGGTGCTGGTACCTTTCACGATGTCTGGAATACATGTATCATCCATTTCATATAATTTGGAGTAGAAATATTTCACTCTTGTCAAAATTTCGCCTCTATTTCTTGTTACAGAACCATCAGTGGCGGCTTTTCAGGTGAAGTAGGTGAAGTGCCTCTTCACCTATTTTACTTAAAATAAAGTTTTATTCAGTAATTTGTATAATATATTCTTTTTTGTCTCTATTGTGTTACAAAATACTCAAAAGTTTGATCAGATATCAATACACATAGCGCGTTCAATACCGAAAACAAGTCCTCATACGCAAAACAGTGCAAGTGAAGAGCCGAAATGAAAACCCTTGGAAGTTTGCAGCTTTTGACCGAGTTGCTATGGTAACCGTGACGTCAACCTTCCCTATCTGGCGCGCAAGTGAAGTGTTATATCTTTCGGCGCCGAAGCTGTGCAGATGGAATCGTGATCTTCGAAGGAGATCACGGTGAAACCCCAGGGTATCTTGCAGTGTTATGGTACATGCTTTCCGAAAGGGATTTGTTTTTTCGTGCTTTGTGATTATTTGTCAAAAAGTTTAGCTGTTACTGTAGTTTCGTGTACAGTTTAACAGTTAGTGATAGTTTTACCTAAAGTATGTATCCTGTGAACGACATTGTTTGTAATTTATTACAAACTCCATTTAATCGGTGGAAAAATGAAGATAAAAGAGACATTTTACTTCAAGGACGACCGACGGATTCACTGACAATTGTTGCCAAAAAAGAAATCAAGAAGAGTGGTAAATCTTACAATATTAATTTTAAAAATTGTTGGTTTATTGAATATAAATGGCTTTGTAGTACTTCTGTGTTACAAAAATTATTTTGTTGGCCCTGCTTATTTTTAGTAATGAACATTCGGCGTGGAATAAAGACGGATTCTCAGATTTATTAAATATAACACGCTCACTTCATAAACATGGTGATTCTAGTGAACACCTGAAATGTGAGTTAATGCTAAGGAATTTTGAAAACAATCAGAACACCATTGCCGATGCCCTGAGGGAGAATGCTAGGCTTTTGAAAATGCATTTCAACGAAAACGTTCGTTTAAATAGACTTTTCCTGCAGACAGTGATTCATGCAGTATTATATTTGAGCAAACAAGAACTAGCATTCCGTGACCATGACGAAAGCATGGACTCGATAAATCGTGGAAATTTCAAGGAATTACTTTCATTGTTGATACCAAGAAGTCCTTTAGAAATTAAAAATCAATACGAAAAGATAAAAAATGTCTTCACCGGTGACTCAAAAACTATTCAAAATGAATTAATTGAATGTATTTCTGAATATATAAACGATCACGTTAAAAGTGAAATAAATGAAATTCAATGCTTTTCTATTCAAGTAGATGACGCCACAGACATAAATTAGACTTCTCAGTGCTCTTTAATAATAAGATTTGTTGATTCGGAAGGTGTATTGGCTGAGCGATTTTTTGGTTTCCCCGATGTAAGTGGAGATCGAACGTCAGAAGCTTTATACAAAATGCTAGACAAAATTTTGGAACAATTCGATTATCAACACAAATTAATAGGACAATGTTACGGTGGGGCAAGTGTAATGTCTGGACACTTGAATTGGCTCCAGAAAAAAATCAAGGATAAAGCTTCTCAAGCTGTTTTTGTTCATTGCTTAGCACATCGTTTGAACCTTGTATTACAGCAGAGTTTTTCTAAAATTTCAAAGTGTCGTATATTTTACGCAAGCCTCACTGGAATTCCTTCGTTTTTTCACCACTCAGTGAAGCGATCTGATACACTCACATCTACAACCGCAAGACGCATACCAACCATAGCAGAAACTCGATGGTCCTCCACTTCGAAGTTAGTAAGTGTAATTGTTGAAAATTGGGATAAATTGAAGGAAGTATTCAAATTTCTGACAAATAGTGAGCAATCAGACAAAAAATCAATTTAACTTGCCAAGGGGTTTTTAAACGATATGAACACTTTTGAATTTACATTTTTGGCAATAGTATTTAATGAAAGTTTTGGACCCACCGATCTATTATTCGAAATTTTGCAGAAAAAATCACTAGACATAAAACTCAAATTAAAAAAACTCGTGAAATTTTGAGTCATAAAAGGAATGATGAAGTATTTGAAACACTGTTTGGAAAAGCTAGCGAAATCACAGAAATAAGCAGATCTAAACGGGAATATGCTGCTCTTACACAAGAAACAATTTTTCAAAATTATAGACAATTGTATTTTGAAATTTTAGACCACATTCTTATGGAAATGGATATAAGATTTCAAGATTGTGAAAAACTTCAATTTGTTTGTCTGGCTGACACAACCAAATTCGAACAATTTAATTCAAGCTTTCCCTGTCACGCTTTTGAAAATCTACAACATTTTTACGGAAAAATATTTGCTAAAAGCTCCAGCGCCTTAAAAATGAACTGAGTCTTGTATATGCCAACGAAAAATTAAGGAATATATCGCCTCAAGAACTTCTTCGAGTGCTTCATGAAGACAAAGACATTTTTACAGAAGCTTATAAATTGGTTGCCCTCATTTTAACCATTCCATCTACAAGTGTGTCAGTGGAAAGAAGTTTTTCTTGCCTTAAAAGAATACAAACTTACTGAAGAAACACTATTTCTCTACACAGATTTGCTTCTTTGGCAAATATTTCTATTCAGAAAGATATTTTATTGATGCTCACGAAGAAACAACCATTCTATGACGACATAATCGACAAATTTGCAGCTTTAAAAGAAAGAAGAATTGATCTAATATACAAAATATAGGTCAGTCTTCATATAGTGATTTTCATGGAAGACAGTAGATATCTTTTCATATTGCTCTTGTAAATCTTCACCTATTTTTTCAACCACGAGCCGCCACTGAGAACCATCGTCTTTTCTCAGTGCCATAATCTGTTTTCTTCCCTTACTGAGATGTCCCTTTGGTATATTTAGGCTTTGGTTGTTTTCAATTGCTTTCCTCACTAGTTCACAGTTGAATTTCCTTACGTCTTCAGTGATACGTTTTCGTACTGTCTTGCATAGCTCTATATTTTCCATTTTGGAAGTCACATCTTCTTTAGCTGTCCTCATCTCTCTTCTTTTTTGCATGAACATTTTGGTTTTTCCTGATAATTTGTTCACATGCAACTTGTTCTTAGACCCAGCTAATTTTGTTGCTGCTTCCATAAGAGCTTTGGTTACTTTTCTGGTAACTTCAGAGATGTTCACTTCTTCTGATGTTAGACCTTCTAGAATAGAGAATCTGTTCCTCAGTTCTAATTTGAAGGTATTATGATGCTTTTTAAGGTTGGTCACGTCAATACACTTTGTTTGTTTTATGAGCTTGCCACGCTCGAGTTTAGCATTGAGGTGCATCTTACCATTATATGGTCACTACCTGTGTTGAACTTGTCCAGAACACTGCAGTCTTCCATGACAAATTTCTTGTTACACATAATAAAATCAATTTCACTTGTCCATCCATTGGGATGCCTCCATGTCCATTTCCTTTGCAGCTTTTTCTTATATATATATATATATATATATATACTCACACACTGAAGTGCCAGAAAAACTGGTACACCAGTCTAATACTTGGTAGGTTCCCCACGGGAGAGCAGGACTGCAGAAATACGACGAGACATGGACTCTACTAACTTCTGGAAATATGCTGTAGGCAATGCATACCATACTTCCTGCAGAGCGTTCCACAAATTGGGTGTATTCCGAGGTCCCGGATTCCTGTGTTCAATAGCGCGTTGCTTGGCATCCCAAATATGTCTATCACGTTCAGATCTGGGGACTTGGGTTGGAATGGCAACACCCCAAACTCAGATGAATGCTCCTTTAACCATAATGTGGCATCCCGACACTTGTGTGGAGGTGCATTGTACTGTTGGAACAGGCCGAACCTATCAGCATGAACGGTAAGTGGAATACTGTTAAAAATTTTGTGGTAGGTTGCGGCAAAAAGTGGTGCTACACCAGCTGCACCGCTTTCTGGGAACAGATACACCGTTGTATGGAGCAAACAAAACCCAACAACATTGTGTAACTTTGCACCACGTTATGGTGCAAGGTTTTGCACCATGTTTTTGGGGTTTGTTTGCACCACACAACGGTGTGTCTTTTCCAAGAAAGTTGTGCAGCTGGTGTAGCACCATTTTTTGGTGCAACCTACCACAGATTTTCAACAGTGTATATTAGCCCAAATGCGATGAATTGCACCCTTGATCTCTTGATGATTTGATGGTAGCGGATCCAACTGTCGTATGCCCCTTTCGACTTCATCCCACAAATGCCCCATTGGATTGGGATCCAGTGATTGAGGAAACCAATGTAGCAGGGAAAAGTCTCCGTGATGCTTCTGAAACCGTTCTCGTAAAATGTTACCACTATGACATGGAGCATTGCCCTACTGGAAGTATCCATCTCCATTGGGATAAACCATCAACATAATTGGGTGGACTTGGTCTGCGACGATATTTAAATACCTTTGGGTGGTCAGACGTTGCTCTACACGAATCAAAGGGCCCAAATACTTCCACGAAAATATGCCCCAGACTATAAAGTTGCCTCCGCCATCTTAAAGAGTAGTGACGATGCAAGATGGGTCCATGCTTTCGTACTACTGTCTCCATATCCTGACCCTTTCACCTGCATGGTGTAGTGGAAAACGTGATTTGTCAGACCACGTTACCATTTTCCACTCATTTAATGTCCAATTCTTGTGTTCCTGAGAGAAATGGAGGCGTTTCTTCTTGTTCGATGCAGAGATCAATGGCTTACGGACAGGTCGTCTGCTCCTGCAGCTCATAGGATGTGATGTGCTGCAAACTGTACGTTGAGATGTCATCGGACTTGGTCCCTGATTCAGATTAACTGTAATCTGACGAAGTGTTGCCCGTCTGTTGGACTGAACAAGTCTGCCTACTCTCCGCTCAGCTCGAGAATCCAATAGCCCATAAGATGTGATGTGCTGCAAACTGTACGTTGAGATGCCATCAGAATCGGTCCCTGATTCAGATTATCTGCAATCTGACGAAATGTTAACCGTCTGTTGGACTAAACAAGTTTGCCTACTCTCCGCTCAGCTCGATCATCCAGTAGCCGTTGACAACCACACGTCTTGCCCTAAGACCCGGTTTTTCGACTGGCCGTCCACTTTCTGCAAACTTTAACATCTGCTGCTCTCAAACATTTCACAAGTGCAGCCTGTTTGTTAATACTCGCACCTATGCTTCGAGCACCCACGATTATTTCACGTTCAAAGTCTGTCAGATCGCGTCTTTTACCTATATTATTCCTTGCGCAATGCAATTCAGTCATCTCTGCACGCCTTCAGCGTTTCCTTTTTATACCGATTCAGCCATCTTGGGTCAGCAGCATCTGCGGGACAGCTACTTTGCATAAAATGGCCTGGTGGTCATAATAATTTGGCCACTCAGTATATATATTACGTTTATATAATAATGATCTGAAATATACTGTTTCATAAATACATATTATTTGCCCTTTTTTCTCTGTGAATAATTCGCGTTTGCTTCATCCGTATTATTACATAGAAGCGAATTTCTAATTGCAATATTTCATAGCAGTTCTCATTCTCTGCCGTTCTTCTAAGCCAGTATATTTAGCCTTTCTATTTTTGGTCTGTATCTTTGAGTCTCTTCCTGGACCTGAGACAACATTACTCGCCTTGAGGCTACAGTCATTAAAATGTCTCCAAAGTACGATTGTCACTCGCCAGGAGCAGGAAGGAGACAACCCTAGGTGCTCTCCCCGATACCCTACCACTATAGCATGGTATCATTTTCAAAGTGACCGCATCCGCAATTTAAACTAATTACACCATAAAAGGGAGGACGGTATGACCGCTCCGATGGGAATATTTGTCTTTCTAGGACAGAGTAGGAAATCGACATGTTTGGTTGGTAGAACATGTGATTTAGCAATTCTCATTTTACCCGTATGAGGTGAAGTGACTGAATACAGGAAAAATACTCTAATCATTTAGAGGAAAATTGGGATTTCAGTTGGGAAGGAAATATGTTTTGTTTTGTTTTTTCATTTTCGAAGGATTTTGAATTATTTGTTTTGACCTAATTGCTAATGAAATCCAGATTGCTAATATAATAAAAAGAGAAACTAAATAAAAATGCGTGCACTGCAAACTTCAAGTAACTCTTCAATCCCTGTTTTTCTTTAGATACCTTCGTGCAGTCAATGCAATCTTAATGGGTTGGTCTCGAGCCTCGCATTAATCAAGGGACTCCAACTTAATGTTTTAATCGAAAGGAAAAAAGAAATTTCCTGAGAACTTTAAAATGTAAAATCAATATTTTTGAGAATTTTCCGTGTTAGTCAGTTTGACCCCCATCCCCACCCCCTCCCGGCTATATGAAGGAAACATACCCCGTCGTCACTTCTGATATACTGTACATTCCATAGTCGGTTTTCAATATTTCATTTTTTCTGTTGCCTGTTCTGAAAGGTTTTGGAAGTATTCCCATAGGAAGTATCTTTTTCCTGATGTGCATACACTTACAGGATTCTCCCGTGAAATACAAACTGGCAATTTGTGCAGGTTTTCATTGAATTTTTGGAAGATAATTCCATAAATAATGCTATCACTATGTGCGCTGCGTGCCTCAAGAAAAGTGAGTTGGGGGGGGGGGGGGATTATGTGTGTAACAAAACATCTTAATTTCATCTAAAGGCGGCCAGACCTCCACGCATGAACAATATCACGGGCCGGCCCTGGGAACAGTAGACTGGCAAATCGCCTTCCCCCGGCTGCCGCCATACTAGGGATGGGAAATGTTGTGCTTTCTACTGAACAGTTCTTCCCTGCTCCTGTTCTTTTTTCAGGAGCTGTTTTTTTATCTGTTCTTGTTCAGCTGAGCTGTTCTTTTAAAATATTTTGCTTCATACGAATGTGTATAAACATGTCGACCACAAGCCTTTTTCAGCTCAATAATTATGAAAATAGTTTTTTTAGCTAAATAATTATGAAAATAAGTTATAACTAAGAAATTTGTTAATCAATAATAAATTAAACAAATTACAACAAGGAAAGGCTTACTTAGGAGCTCCAATGAGCACCGCACTTAATTACTCAATTTTTTCATTTATTTTTCCCAGGGTGTGGGTTCCTTCGTCTTTTCTTTTTACAACCTGTATTAAGAACTGAAGTCGCTGTGTGATATTTTTTTACCTTAAACGGGATTCCTACCTAATAATTCTGGGTTACTGTCGCTTTCCTTGAAAGGCAAACACGACACAAATGCACTTAAAAAAAAAAAAAAAGCACTTAAATACACTACAGTAATCCTGCGTCTTTCAAAAACGAAATCGGTAAGAATATCGTGACTAACACTCCTGAGTTCCCACGATGAGTAAGTCCAACTAAAAATTTGTTGGACCCTTATCTGATAGCTGAAAAAACTATAATTAAATTTGTTTTACCTTTGGATGCAGCTCCAGCGAATACTTAGCTACACTTAGGTACCTGAAATAAAATTAAAAAAAAAATACTGGCTTAATCCAGCACAAAATATTTACTTTGAGAAAAAAAATTAGTATTAGCAGTTCTGAAAAGAACTATTTTTGCCAAATAAGTATGAAAAAGAGGCAGAAGGACACAAAACGTAATCCTTGGCAGTTTGTTCCGTGCACAAAAGAACAGAACACAAAGTCAGGGAACAGGTCAGGACTCAGGAACGTACTAACTAGTAAAGAACAGTCATTCAAACTGAACCTGTTCCGGAAAGGCATTCCGAGTCACTCCCACGTCACTGACGTCGGTAGCAGAACAGGAGCTGGCGAGAAAGAACAGGCTCTTTCATTTCTCCCGTTCTCCCCACATTTCTACGGAGTAGAGACTCCCGGACTCAAGAGAACAGGTTTTTTGGCAACGGAAGAACAGGCTGTTCCCGTTCAGTTCAAGGAACTGGTACAAAAGAACAGGTTGTTCTTTTACTACCCATCCCTACGCCATACCCACACACTGCCATCAGACTGGTGGATCGTGTATCTGGATTCATCAGTCCATAGGACCCATTTCCATTTATCTACGGTACACGATAAATGTTCTTTACCCCATGCTAAATGACGAGTAGCATTCCGAGTGGAGATGAAAGGCTTATGAGCAGCCGCTCGACCACGGTAACTCATGGAATGAAATTCTCTGCGAATGGTACGTGTACATACCGAGGTTCCAACATTTTTACTCACCTGTACACTGAAGTCTAATGCAGTACTCCGTCGATTGCTGTAACGATTCTCCTGAGGCTTAGACGTCCTCTTATCACTGATTTTCTTTTCCCTGCCGGTACGTTTTGCTGCTTCAGGCACGCCTTGTGTCTTCCAGTAAATCCAAAACAGTTGACTTGGGTATGTTTAAACGCCTCTCGGGTTCTCTTATGGACAACCCACTAATATAACACCCAGCAATCTTTCATTTCTCAAAGTCAGTTCTCTCCCGCCGCGACATTTTCACTCAAATTCACAGTGCGATATGATCGCGGTCAGCTGCAGGCTTGTTTTTATACCGTTTACAACTGTACCGCGCATCTTAGCAACACAGCGGATCCATTCATTTGCTTTTGAAGGGGTGTCCGGTGACTTTTGTCAGCATAGTGTATTTAACATTCATTGACTAAGTGAAAAAGCTTTAATGAGTTGTTTTTTTTAGTTTCTTATAGTACCAGAGATAAAAAAAAAAAAAACCTTTTGTTAGCTTTATAGTTTCTTTGTCTTGTCACCCACTACATACACAACAATGCAAACTTGTTAAATCTGAAAGGTTTTGAATTCTTTACGTAATTATCTTTAAGATGATGTACTTACTCTTTATTACGCTTGATGGCGTTACTTTTCAAAATGCGATCAAATGCATGTTTGGGGCCGTCCATAAAGTACGTCCGTGATTTTTTTACAATTTTTAGACCCCATGTCACATTTGTCCGATCGTTGACACCCCCACCTAAAAAGTACGTCCTAATTCCCGCAACCCCCTTTTATTTTTGACGACTGCTTTTTGAAGTCCGTTGTGAAACAGAAAGAAAACATAATTATTTAAAGGAATCTTCCATACATTTACACGTTTGCTTCAGAAAATATTTATTATTTAGGCATTAATTTATTCCCAAATACTACTCGAACTTGATCAGTCTGAAATAAAGATTTGCAAATGAACGCACGAATTCATGGTTGCAACACTCCCGACTATATCATTTACAATAACACGATCGATTTGGTAGTACAAATACGAGAACTTAATATTTTGATTTAGCTAAATATCATCTGAAATATTTCATACCTTTTAACTATTAAAAGAAGAAAAAAAGATAAAACGAAGGAATACCAAGAAGTAAATTTTCTCATTACGCTCAAATTCTAATAAAAATCAGCCCCATTTTACATAATATACGATCGTTATTATTATTTGGTTATTACAAGTTGAGTTGCAGTAATTATTATTAATTACTAGTAATTATTATTTAATTACAACTTAAACACGACATAAAAAATGTTTATTTTTTTATATCGTGTGTTTTAAGAATTCTCGGCAAATATATTTAGCAAATTTCATAGAATGATAGAAAACACAGTTTTTCACATTCAACAAATGCTTCTTTTTTATTGCACTGGGTCAGGGACGGTTTGGCCCACCGGGACACCTGGACATTTCCCGGTGGGCCCCTTCCATATATTTTGTTTCTTTTTTTCTTACTTTCTTAAAAATGTTTTCAGTTCAGTTGTTTTAAATACACAACTGAACCACAACACTTTATTTAAAATGAAATACACATAATATAATTATAACAAGCGGGGAAAAAAAACTTCTATTTTAAATTAGGGAAAAAAAATCCCCTTACCAGGCAACTGCTAGAATTCCAACTACATTAAATGGGCCATGTGTGTTTGCGAACTTTTGGGTTCACTTAGTAACTGAGGAACGAGAATGTATGCACCGTATGTTGCGGGAGGGCGGGGGAGTGTAGAAGATGTTCTATGCATTCCCCAAGGAAGGGGGGTCGGGGGTAGTTGATTTTACTCCCGTTGGTTGTAAGAGGCATTAGTGCTGTGCCCATCTGCGCAATCACATGGTAATGCTGCTAAAACATTCTCATGACTACGAGGAGACCGACGACCTTAAATACTAGGTTCCGAAAGGATCAAACAGCTCGTTTACCGATTATTCCGAGGGAAGTATCCGCTGTTCTCTGAAGTCAGAAACATGTCAGATTTAACCCAACCTCAAGCACTGTTTCTTTACTAAATGACCATAAAACAAAACGGAAAGGCACCACCAATATCCTAAACTGTTTTTGTGTTATTGGAGGGGGGGGGGAGAGAAGGAGATATGTTCAGTCATTTGAGTTTGGAAAACACACAAGAACAGTTTGTTTTCTCTAAGAATTAAGGCCCTGTCACAATCAGTGTTTTTCGTTTTTAATCGAAAATGAACAAAAAAAAAAAAAAAGAAACCGTGAAACTGGCGCTGAGAAAAGGCTGGGTAAAAAAAAAAAAAAATGCTGTTAGAATCAGATGCCAAAAAATGTGCAAAACTAAAGGATTTTTTCATGGATAATGATTCTACATTTTCGACTAAAAAGAGTGATGATAGTTTATTCAAATACAGTGAAAATGGTTGCTGTGTTCAAAATGTTTCTATGGATAATAAGGAATCATCCATTGATATGACAACTTCGGTATCACTCGACTCTAAAGCCTGAAGCTTCTCTAATGCATTTCTCTTCTGTATTTCGACGGATCTCCATAAAAGTGGTATCAATGCATATAATAAGATTGTATTGATACCACTTTTATGGAGATCCGTCGAAAAACAGAAGAGAAATGCATTAGAGAAGCTTCAGGCTTTAGAGTCGAGTGATACCGCTAATTCTTATGTGATGTGCAAGATTCTTTGGTTTCATAACCCAGTATGTCAGGTTTGTAAGCCCATGTGACATGGTTATCGAGTTACGCTGAGCGACTGCACAATATCAAAGTGTCAATGTGTTAAAAGAACAATTTCACATGGAAGGTGTGCTCATGTAATTCTCATTTCATTCGATCACAGCTGGATGAAGTGAATTTTTTGTTGTATAACAACCAGAACAATTTCAAATGGAAGATTTGTTCATGTCAAATTGTCACACAGTTCTCATTTTATTCGATCACAGCTGGGTGAAGTGAATTCTCTGTATTTTCATCCATTCAGTTTGCTGTGGTTGTGATAAACCATGGCTTTCTGCGATTAATCGTATAATACAAGGCTATGCCACTCCGCTATCGCTAATGTACAAGCAAAAGTTCATATTCTTGCCGCTGCTCAAAATCGGCCCTGATTCGCGACTCCTAGGATGTTTGTTTACCATTGAATGCAATGCAAAATTGTGGGTATTTCATATATGCCCTTTGCCAATACTTTAGCTCACTTTCACAATTTAAAATTGTATAACCAATCTGTTAATTATTCTTGATGTATCGCTCTTATTTTATAATGTTTATTATTTTCTAAACGTGAATACGAGAAAGTTTTTCGTGCATGCTCCCCAGGATTGATTCAGGAAATCTAGTTATTTTACTCCGAAGTTTGACTAAAATTATAACATGTTTATGTAATTTTTGGCTGTCTGCATGCCGAACGTAATATTTTAAGAAACAATAATCATTTTCCGAGATATTCAAGGGTAAAAGCTGCTAACATTTTCTAACAAGAGGAGCTCATTTTCTGAATATACCCCGGTAAGTAAAGAAAGCTACGACTTCAAAGAATTTAAATTCCAGAAACATTAAATGAGAATATGTGATGACAACAGTACTAGATAACTGCGGTACCATTATGGAATCACAACCTATGACATCTTTTGCAGATCGTTAATATTTCATGGCGTACAGTAATGCCAGTCGCCGAGATGTGCAGATACTTCAAACAAATGGTTTGGGCTTAACGAACAGTAATGAGCTACGTTCAATATTTCTGCAAAACATGTGCAGTACAAAATTAAGTTTTCACACGTGTTCTGATTTTTTTGTTTCCTATTGTTAATTAAAATTTGAAAAGAAAAACGAAGTGACGTTTTGATTACCATAGCTCTGCAGAATGAATAATAACAAAAATGAACTAAACCATGGCAACAACGAACAGAGTGTAAAATATTGTTTGGGGGAGATCTTTTTTTGTACACCAAAAATTCCTTTAAGTAATGTATTGACTTTACTAATGACAATTAAGTAGACAGCAGAGTAAGATTCTACAACTTTATTGATACAGTTGTGCAGCGATATAAATTCAGTAACAATCAAAACTGAAATATAAAAAAATACACAAAAATGTCTTCTTGTGCACAAGCATAATTTTGTTTTGAACTTTAATAAATTCTCAACTATGAAATGTATAATTATAGATATCTTACATCGACAGCAGCGGTGTAAGCCATACAATGAAGGAAGTTTTCTAAGTTTAAGTATGCAAAAATACTCAAATCATTTTCAATGCAAAGTACAGTTTCATGTATTAGGTTTTAGCAGGTTAACCAATATAAAAACACTGAACTAAAGTTAACAGTTTAGCTGTAAATCATTGAAGTGTGACTTAAAAATTACTTACCTCAGATCATTTTTGCAGTGGTTATCATGGTAAGACAAAATGACACACACTCGGTGAAGATGGCCCAGAGGCCCGAGCCCTCCCCAAGAGGTATCACTTTTTTAAACATATATTTTACGAATCATTAGAAACACATTTTAATATGGCGGAGATATTTTTATTGCTTTACAATATTTCAGATGTTTTTTACGGGGTATTTTTATTTGCATCTTCAATATTGTGGGTCACCAGTGTAAAGAAATCCTAGGTGAACCACTGCTACAACATAACGCATTCAAGAAGGCAATGAATTAATCATATGCCAAAACGCAATGTATATACAGGGTGATCCATTTAAACCAGTACCCTGAAAAAACCTTACATTTTTGCAAGGGATCGCGCAAGGAACTTCTTTTTTTAATAGAAGCAGCAACTCCTGGAGAATGAAAACCGCCACCGTGAAGAAGATTGTTAACCGTAACTGTAACTCAGCTCGTGATTTGTTTGTTGTTGCGTTGTCATTCATTTGCGTGCATTCGGAAACATGCAGTACTCTGTTCCAGAGCGTGTTTTTTTAGTGAAATCGTATTGGGTAACCAATTCTGTCATCAAAACGCAACGAGCATTTCGAAGAGAGTTTGGAGTTCGAAAAGTGCCAAGCAAGTCAATAATTCTGTCGATGGCAAAAAAACTGGAACAAACCGGTTCTCTTCTTAGCGGTAGCGGTAGACATCACCCTCCGATGCCCCAAACGCGTGTGGACGATGTTCGGCAACGTTTACTTCAATCTCCGACGAAATCGTTGCGCAGATTAAGCCAACAGACAGGATATTCATACGGAACTTGTCAAAGGGCAGCAAAAAAAGCGAATATTCGACCATTTAAAGTGCACGTAATCCATCAGCTGCAGGAACCGGACAAGGGAAAGAGAGTAAGTTACTGCAAATGGTTTCAAAATTTTCTTAATTTGCGATCTGATATTCTCTCCATCACATGGTTTACGGATGAAGCCTGGTTTCATTTGTCAGGCTACGTCAATTCGCAAAACAGCAGATACTGGGCTGCCGAAAACCCACACGTTATGTGTGAAACACCGATGCATTGACAAAAGGTTGGTGTATGGTGTGCGGTTTCGTCTACAAAAATTATTGGCCCCTTTTTTTCTCTGAGACTGTTAACACTAACGTTTATTGCCGCATATTCAATGAATTTGTGGAACAACTTGATGATATTGAATTGACAGAGGGCTACTTTCAGCAGGATGGCGCTACGTGTCACAAATCTAAAGCCTCAATGGAACTCATAACCAGCTTCTTTGATGACAGATTAATTTCAAAAAACATATGGCCTCCCCGATCTCCGGACTTAACTTCGCCTGATTTTTTTTATGGGGCTACTTAAAGGATAGAGTTTACAAAACCCATACAAAAACATGGGATGCATTGCGTGAAACAATCACGACTGAAATTGGCAATGTTACTGCTCATACTCTACATGAGATATCACTGAATATGGTGCTGCGTGTTCAACTGTGTTTACAAGAAAATGGAGGACAATTCCAACATTTGCTTTGATAAAATGATTCTCCAATACCACATGTATAATTCTCAACTTACTGTTTGATTTTGTTGTTATTTATAAAAAAGTTATAAGTAAATCACATGGTACTAGTTTAAAACTTTACACCTTTGTAATCCAACATAATAGCAGCAAATATGAATGACTGAAATGCAGCTTATTCCTTATTATATCATATATATGTCCTTGATATTTATGCATAAACTAAAAAATGAACGTCATATGCAATAACCCACATAAATGAATACAAAGTACAAAATCTGTATATTTACAATTGCAAATTATGGGTGCTGCTATATTTATCAACAAAGAATATAAAGTTATTCAATATATATATAAATGCAAAAAGATTTGTCTGATAAAATGTTATAGCATTTAAATACAAATATAGATTCTACAAGCATATGTTTATATTCTAATTCTAAATTAGATCCATGTATAATTACAAATGTAGATTTTAAATCACAAATGGGCAGAACAATTTGATAAATACATGTAGCACGAACACCATATTTAAGGAAAATTTATGATATCCTCTAGTAATATTTACTCAAGTTAATACTCATTAAGAAGGCAAATGAGCCACCCCGGTGAGGCGTGGATGTTATGTTTGTCTTACGGTACTGGCTCTCTCCCTTCCCTGGAGTAAGTGACCTTAAATTAGGGACGAGTGGCTGCTTATAGCCCATTAAGTTGCTCACGGTGGTCATTAAACCTTCAATTAAAAAATAAAATAAAAAAGAAGGCAAATGACAACATAAAGCATTGTTAACAATATCAAAAATAAGGAGATTCACCAGTACTTAGAAATTTTATCCACCCAAATAGGGGTAAAAGTTGTTCAAAATTCATGCAAAGACTGTACACATCACTATCAAAATTGTGCTTAACAAATGGCAGTAAGACTCAATGGATGATTGCTGGAAATATCTTAACAATGAGGTCCAACTTTCTTCGGCATTTGAACATGGCGCTACAAAGTTTGCCTGATTTCTCCTCTCCTCCTTCCATCTGAATAGTTCTGATCCCCTCTAAAGTTGGGGCTTTTCTTTTTTTCCCCAGTTCCCTAGTAGCTGGTAAGGTAATGGAAAGCCTGCCAATACTAAACAATAACTGTATTCAGTTATTTTAGATTATGGTTATTAATTTATCAGTCTTTTTTTGACAGGAAAATGATGTTCTTCAAATACGGAAATTTAAGCAAAGCTAAATGTCAATACACAATATATCTGAATCATCATCATCATCATCATTGTCAACCATTATCAATCCACTGCTGGACGAAGGTCTCCCCAAGTTTCCTCCACAACGGTCTGTCTTGTGCCAGTCACCTCGATGTCACTCCTGTATACTTTCAAATTTCGTCCACCCATCTCCCATGTGGTCTTCTTCTGGGTCTTTTCCTGTCCCTTGGAATCCAATCTAAAATTTCGGCTGTCCATCGATGATCTGTCCTTCTGGCAGTATGTCCAGCCCATTGCCATTTCAGGGATTTAACTCTGATCATGAGGTCTTCCACTCTTGTCATTTTTCGGATCCACGAGTTCCTCTTCTTATTTCTCCTGGTTACACCAAGCATGCACCTTTGCATGCTTCTTTTTGAGTTGTCTGCAGCCTTTGTACGTCTCTTTTAGTTAAGGTCCACGTCTCTGCACCATACGTAAGCACTGGAAGGATGCATTGATCAAACACTTTTCTTTTAAGGCATAATGGCATATTGCTCTTGAAAACTATGCTGTTTCTTCCAAAAGCTCTTCAGGCAAGTTCTTTACACCGATTAATTTCTTCATCAATGTGACCCTCACTTGATATCTGCTGTCCAAGATAAACGTACGTGTCTGTTATCTCCAGCTGTTTTCCATCAATTGATAAATCTTCATTTCTTTTAAAAGCATTGAACATCACTTTTGTCTTCTGAAAGTTCATTTTTAATCCCACTTCTTTACTCTTGTCAGCAAGTTCCTGGATCATACTCTGCAGCTCTGATGGGGTAGTTGCAAAAATGACTACGTCATCAGCAAAACGAAGGTGAGTTAGATAATCTCCATTAATCTTTATCCCCTTGTTTTCCCAGCTCAGCGACTGAAAGACACCCTCCAATGTAGCATTAAAGAGCTTCGGAGATATGGTGTCACCTTGTCTCACTCCCTTTTCTACTTTTAGGTATGCTGTATTCTCAAACAGCCGAATCTTTGCACTTGCATTTTCATATATGTTATTAATAATATTAATGTATGCGTTTTCAATACTACAGGATTTCAGAGCCATTGTAACTGCTGATAGTTTCACCGAATCAAAGGCTTTTTCATAATCGATAAAAGCCATGCCCAAAGGAAGTTTATATTCCTTCGCTCTTTCAATTAGTTCTCTCAGTACGTGGATATGATCTATTGTGCTGTAGCCACTCCTGAATCCAGCTTGTTCTCTCGGTTGAGCCATGTCCAGTGTTACCTTCAAACGGTGTGAAAGAACTTCAGTGAAGATTTTATAAACCACTGATAGGAGGCTGATAGGTCTGTAGTTCCTGAGATCCTCAATGTCACCATTTTTATGTAGCAGGATCATTGTAGCGTTGTTCCAATCCTCAGGAATCTTCCCTTCATTAAGGCATCGAGTGACAATTTGGGCGAGTACTGTTTCGATTTCTTCACTTGCTTTTTGTATGATGTCTACAGTAATTCCATCTTCTCCTGGAGCTTTCCCCCGCTTCATGTTCTTGATTGCGTGTGCAACTTCTGCTGGGAGGACTGGAAGAACTCTGGTACCTTTCATGATGTCTGGAGTACATGTATCACCCCTTTCATATAATTTGGAGTAGAAATCTTTCACTCTTGTCAAAATTTCACCTCTATTTTTTGTTACAGAACCATCTTTTCTCAGTGCCATAATCTGTTTTCTTCCCTTACTGAGATGTCCCTTTGCTATCTTCAGTCTTTGGTTGTTTTCAATTGCTTTCTTCACTAGTTTACAGTTGAATTTCCTTACGTCTTCCGTGATACTTTTTCGTACTGTTTTGAACAGCTCTATATATTCCACTTTGGAAGTCACATCTTCTTTAGTTGTCCTCATCTCTCTTCTTTTTTGCATCAACATTTTGGTTTTTCCTGATAATTTGTTCACATGCAACTTGTTCTTAGACCCAGCTAATTTTGTTGCTGTATCCATAAGAGCTTTGGTTACTTTTCTGTTAACTTCAGAAATATCCACTTCATCCGATGTTAGGCCTTCTAAAGCAGAGAATCTGTTCTTCAGTTCCAACTTGAAGGTATTATGGTGTTTTTTAAGGTTGGTTATGTCAATACATTTTGTTTGTCTTATGAGCTTGCCACGTTCAAGTTTAGTGTTGAGGTGCATCTTACATCTCACCAATCTATGGTCACTACCTGTGTTGAACTTGTTTAGCACACTGCAGTCTTCTATGACGAATTTTTTGTTACACATAATAAAATCAATTTCACTTATCGTTCCATTTGGATGTCTCCATGTCCATTTCCTGTGTGGCTTTTTCTTAAAAAAGGAGTTCAAGATGAAAAACCCTTCTGCCTCTGCAAACTCAACGAGAATATTTCCACGCTGGTTTCTGTTGCCGTGACCGAATTTACCTACTGAAGTTTCATTCTGTTGCCGTTGCCCTATTTTTGCATTGAAATCTCCCATAATTATCTTCAAATGCTGCTTACTTTATTATTTAGATGACGAATTTCCTCATAAAATTCTTCAATTTCTTCTTCAGAATGACTTGTGGTGGGTGCATAAGTTTGAATTATCTGAGCCTGGTATCTTCTCGAGAGTTGGATAACGAGTCGTGCAACTCTGTCAGAGGAACTTTCCACTTCTACAACTTTATCCTTCAGTTTCTTGTTTATTATAAATCCAACACCACTAGTTCTGCCAGTATCTGTCCCACGATAGTAGAAGAGATGTCCACTTTTCAGTTCAATGAGATCTTCTCCTTTTCTCCTTACCTCACTTAGCTCGACGATGTCCCACTTGATCCTTTGTAGTTCCTCTTCCAATTCAAGAAGCCTTGAATCAGAAGATAGGGAGCGTCCATTATACGTAGCTAAGGTCAGCATCAGATGGCAGCCTGGTCCGGTCCTCCAGGGATTCTTAGCACCCTCTGCCTTCATGTCGCACTGGCCGCTACCTTGGCCAGGTACATTCCAGCTGCCGGAGACTGAGGGCGAAGATTTAAGTTGTGGAGTCATTTTGGAGGGGTTTGGCCATACCTCACCACGCTGGCCAAACGGGTTGGTGAGTGTGGGATAGCATTTCCTCTAATCCCGATATTTCTGTTTTAATATTTTTTGCATATATTATTTTCCATATGCCCTAATTGCACATACCCTTGTGCATACTTATGGAGGCTTCATAGGAACTTGACTGCATAAATTATTAATAATCTCTTAAACTCACTACCAGACACCCCCTCTTTCCTTAAAAAAGACAAAGTAATATATTGATTTTTGGAAGTTCTGTTTTAACTTCCAACAGAGAAGAACCAGACTTAACTCAGCACCACAAATAGGGGAGAGAGGCAAATATTTTTTTGTATCGAAAAATGAGGCACAGTGCATATGTTTTTTGTATCAACTTGGCCTCATAATGTTTATTCTTTAATAATGCTTATAAAACATTTTTATGTTTTTATTGCATAATGCTTACTTGTTGTTTAATTAATAATGTATGCGTCATTCACATTATGCATATGATCTTAGGGTTTGTGCAAAAGTATGGCTGAAAATCCCCAAACTCGTAGACCCTATCCCATATAATGCAAAAACTGAAATACTATCTTAGAATAATCTCAATAACTGTACTTTTTCCATAGACATTACCAACAAACGTAATTCTTTTTGAATTTGTTCAGATGGAATAATTGTTGAAATATGGGTACAAAACACAAAGAAACAGAAGTAAACAACATACACATGATGTTCTTATGCACCATTGACTACATAAGGTGCAATTTGTGAACGGTGTTCATGCGAAATTTGGCATTTTTGCTGTTTTTGAAAATCAGAAATACAAAAAATGCTGACCTACAAAATCTAAAAATTTGAATTTTTCATATGGCACCAATTGGCATGCACCAATTTCAGTATGTAGCTTCTCATTTGAAGAACAGTAGATTCTGGTTAATTGGGACACATCAGGCGTGGAATGTTTTGGCCCAATTATGCAAACCTTTATCCTGAAGAGCTAATTTGGGATGTTCTTCAAGAATCGCCCCAAATAAACAGCTACCTCGATTAACCAATAACCCAATTAACCGGAATCCACTGTATTTTTAAAACTGAACAGTTTTAGTGAACTGTCATTTGGCACAATTCCTACTGATATCAATGGAGATGTGGTGATGGTTCAATAATTATGGACACACTGCATTTCGACTGTAAATGGGTCATTTCCTGTCAATTCAACACAGAAAAATTGCACTGAAAATGCAATTTTCTGTTCAATTTTTTGAAATCGAAAAGTGCCATTTCGATTTCTTTAAAAAAATAATATATGAAATTACATCACATAGTGATAATATTTTATAAATTTGGTGGTGGCAGTTGAAGGGCATCAGAAGTTACAAGGAACTGTTAAATCGACATGCTTCCTAAACTTACCGTATGACTAAACTGTGCATGTTCCACTGATCAATAGAGAAGCATAATAATCTAGTCAATCATTAACATAAAAAGGAACACACATGCGCTTCGTGATGGGTTACTCTTGTTTATAAACCATTTTATGTAATATTTATAACAATATGAAAACTTTCAAATTAATATCTTAGCAGTTCAGCTTAAACAAGGATATGCGTTATTTGCTGAAAAGAGTTGACATAATGCATTTGAACTTGGCATTGATATCTAACTTTAAAATTTTTAAAAATTTATCTTCATGTTTGTGGTGACAATTTTATATTGTAACCATTGAAGAAAACTATTTTTATGTAAAATAAAGAATAGTTTGCATCAAGACGTGCACCTCATGAAATTGTTTTTTGTGTGATGCTTTACATTATTTATATTTACTTTATCCATGTCTTCAAAGGTATTCAAGGCACATCCAACCCACAAGCGTTCTGCACAGAGGCATGTCACAAAGATAGATATAACTGCAAGTGCTATCTCACATTTATCAGAAGTAACATACTTTTACATATTCTATTTTGCTGATTGTAGAACTTGAATAAACTCATATGCTGTTTTTGTACACTAGGATAAAACAGTGAAGTTTGGGAGTGTTGGGTATTGATCTTGATATTTCGAAATGTAGCTACGGTAGCTTTTTTTTTTTGAGCTTCATATTGACTTTTACTGTGGCATTCAAAATCACAGACTGACATGCTTTTGGTTGTCCAATTATTAATTGATGTGGTGTCATATTCTGCATTATTACATGGCCTTAAATTTGCTTTATCTGCAAGACTTTTAAGATTGCCACCAACATTATCACATGCATTGCCACATGATGTTGTATAAAAGTGCCACCGAGCAACTGTTCTAAAATCTATCTCATGGCAGCAGAAATTGATCAATTTTTTTTCTGTTCTGTTCTTATATATATGAATAATAAAAAGTCTTTAAACTTTTGCTGAGATATGCAGGTAATGCTGCATAAGATGAACTGATACCGCATTGTGTTGCAAGCTATCCAAAATTATGCAATAATTTATGCATTCAGTTTTCCCTGATATTTTGTAATATGCAACAAATGGGTGAATTGTGGCTTGAAAATTATTCCAATGGATTCCTTGAGCAGAATCTTGCAACAGAAATGAATAATTGTTAGTAAAATCACATACTGCCAAAATTTCACCAGCTTGAAAATTTGCAATTTATTCATTATTAAAAGCTGCTTGTTCTTTAGCTATAAATGATCATCTTAGATGAACAATAATTTTTAAAAAGCATAACTGAAAAATTTTCAGTGGTTTTCTAAATTTTGTCAAGTGTTCAACACAGTTTGTGGATATTCACTGCTTGTAAGTTATGTCATCAATTATATTAGAATCAAATCATTAAAATTATTTTCTAATTTTTCAGTTCCTGAGCAATTTTTTGTATTCACCTACATAGCAAGTTGGTTAAGGTGATTCACAAACGGTATATTCCCTGTGCAGTCTTTATATTCTTGAATCTTTAGACTTGCATCAATCTTTGCAGATAACTTTTCTATTTTTCATCCACGTAGCATTAATTTGACATTTTAGTTAATAGTACATACACAGATGATGCAAGTGCCACTTTCATTATCAAGATCACAATTTTTTGGCCTTAATTCACAAAACTCGGAAAATCCGATTTTTAAAATGTGATATTTTGCCTTGCAAAATATGTAGTTCAAATTGGAGTGACACAAAAAATGGAAGTTTTAGAAATCCAACAAGACAAAATGAAAATTAATGGAAAACAGTACAAAAATTAAAGATTTTTTTAAAATGTAAGCTGATGCATTTTATTTATTTTTTTTTGTAATGCAAGTCACATTTTGCAAGTCAATATAATGCAGTAAATTTTATATGTGCAGGACGTTTGACTTGACTACGTACTTTAGGGGAATTGATATTCACTCAGGCTATATATATATATATAGCCTTTTACTCAATTTCCTGTTCTGTGGTTAACCTGTACACGTATTCACACTATATACACTGACGGAAAAAAATCCCAACACCACGAAAAAATAGCTGTAGAGGAATGAAATGGCGGCAATACATTTGTATAGATAACACATTTAATCGATTAAGGTTTCAAGATCACAGCTAATTGTAAGCGCGAGAAGAGCCATTTTAAATGTGAAATGCTGGTACATTAATAACCGGTGTAACCGCCAGAATGTTGAATGCAAGCACGCAAACGTTCATGCATTGTGTCGTACATGTGCTGGATGCCAGTTTGTGGGATGGAGTTCCATGCCTGTTGCACTTGGTCGGTCAATACAGGAACGGTTAATGCTGGTTAGGGGTGACGCTGGAGTTGTCGTCCAATGATGTACCATACATTCTCGATTGGTGAAAGATCTGGTGATCTAGCAGGCCACGGCAACATGTAGACACTCTGTAGAGCATGTTGGGTTACAACCGCGGTATGCGGGCGAGCGTTATCCTGTTTGAAAACATGAATGGAAGCACAACAGGTTGAATCACCAGACCGACGTACAACTGTGCCGTCAGGGTGCGTGGGATAACCACGAGAGTGCTCCTGCTGTCATAGGAAATTGCTCCCCAGACCATAATTCCAGGTGTAGGCCATGTGTGTCTCGGCCGCAGACAGGTTGGTTGCAGGCGCTCACCTGGCCTCCTTCTAACCAACACACGGCCATCACTGGCACCCAGGCAGAACCGGCTTTTATCAGAAAACACAACAGATCTCCACTCCGTCCTCCAATGAGCTCTAGCTTGACACCACTGACGTCGCAAACGGCAGTGGTTTGGATTGAGTGGAATGCACGCTACAGGGCGTCTGGCTCGGAGCTGTCCTTCAAGTAACCGATTTGTAACAGTTCGTTGTGTCACTGTGGTGGCCACTGCAGCTCGAATTGCTGTCGCAGACGCGGTACGATGCGCCACGGCCATACGCCATACACGGCGGTATTCCCTCTCAGGATTGCGACGTGGCCGGCCGGAACCCGGTCTTCTTGAAGCAGTACCTTCCCTTGACCACCGCTGCCAACAATCATGCACAGTGGCTACATTCCTGCCAAGTCGTTCTGCAATATGCGGAAAGAAAATCCACCTTCTCGTAACCCTATTACAAGACCTCGTTCAAACTCCGTGAGCTGTTGATAATGGCTTCTTCGTCTTCTTAAAGGCATTCTTGACTAACATCAACACACTACGTCGAATCTCAACGATAACTAACGCTCACGAACGTTACAGTGCGTATTTACAGCAAACCTGTTTTGCATGTTCCGAGGGGCGCTACTAGCGCCACACGTATGTGCCGAGCGCGAAATTTGCATAGACGTCATCTTACAGATGTGCCTTTATGTCGTGTGCGTCCTGCTGGCAGGTACGTCACATCAGTGTATGTTGTTTTTCTTAATACTATATGTTATAAAATTAATTTTGAAATGTAACATAGTCAAATGTAACTCCATAACGAAATAAATGAAATGAAATCTTGATAAATTTAAATTTAAAATAAATACATCTAATATTTTAACAAAAAAAATTAACACAGTAGGGAGGAGCAGAGTTCCTCGGCTCTCTCTAAGTATGCCCCTAAGCGGATCTAAGTTCCTGATTTCCTAATCTGAACTTTACAGATTTAATTAACCAGCACAGGAAGGTGGGGTGGGTGCACCGCTGAGGATATAAAAATTGTCCCCAGCACGGGGAGATGGGGTACACCACTGACGATATCTAAATTGTAAGCAAACCTGCGGTAATGTTTATATAGAGTAATGGTTCCTGCAAAACCACTATCTGAAACATAAACAAATGCGTTGGTGGATGCAGTGGAAGGATACTAATAACACTTCAGAATCACTTCCATATTGAATACATGATTGCCATTTAGGTACTCAAGCCAAGACTGAACATCAAGTCTCATTCACTGTGAGGAGTTGATCCTATTGGTCAATGAAACAAGAACTATATACAATTATAATCCCCCTACACACACATGTACATACTAGCAGAAAATAAATCATTTATGTATTCTAGTGATTATTTAAACACTGGAATGAATTGGAAGTTTTCAGAACTTCTAATTCTTTGTTCATTAACACTTACTCAGAATTGAAACTTTCATTAGATATGGGGATTGAAAAAGAATTAAATATGATTTGAAAAAATATTAAAACATACCTAGTTATAAATGTTTTCTTGAAAATGAAAATTTTTACTTGTAGTTGTTCTATGGATCCAGATATTACTGGAAACGACAAATATGATCTCATATTTTTTTTATAAATTTTCTTAATGAATGGACATTTTTCTTATACCTTATAGTTCATTCTTCCTATACCCATCCCAGGAGAAAGCATTTCTTCTCTTTCAGAGCCCAATTCATGTTGAAAATCATTATTTACCCTATGCATGCTAGAAATAGCACCATTTCTGTTACCTGTACAGTTGTTCTTACTGCACAGTAAGAAACAGTTAATATATATCAAATACGTGGAGATAATGTAAATGGACGATGTCATCGCTCCCTCCACGTTATTTAACCTCGCATGGCGCTGAGAATTGTTGGCGCTGTAGCGTAAATTCGAACGCACTCGACTAGTTATCGAGAGTTCTGGGGTTCGATCCCAGCAGTGCCGAAATACAATTTTTCAGTCGCTATGCGTTGTTTAAAAAATAACGTGGAGGGAGCGATGACATCGTCCATTTACAGTAAGAAACAGCATTACATGTTTTAAACTTTAATTTCATCAAAAATGAAATAGTTGTTTTCACTTTTTGTTATAGTAAGAAGCAAAATTTTTCATTTTGTTTTAAGAAATCAGAATTGAAACTTCAACTGTTTGTTGCCAGCAGTCTGTCGTGGCACGCAAAGTCATTTTCTCTGTACAATGTGTAGGAACTGCCATTTTCAAACTTTCATTTTGTTAAGAAAAAGGCCTCCTCTGTTCCTTGATATATTATAACAAGATGTGACTAAGGAATGGTAAAACACGAATTTTAAGTGAAATGGAATCGAATTCCAAAAATTGTTGCTGCTTTAGCACACTCTGTTGCGAAAACAATTTTACAAGTCACAGAAAATGGCACCAGCCCCATCATGGACAGATGAAAAACAGACATTTAGAAATTTAATTTCGGTTAAAATAATTGCGGATGGGGTAAACATGTAAGCTCCGTGGATTGATCTTGGAGGAAAGACTGTCATGTAAGAGGGAAACACACATTTCATTAAGAAAAGTACTTTTAAAAATACCAAATTGCTGTTTTGCCCCATTACGAAAAATAAGAAATGAATATTGTCAAAAAAACAATTAGAAATAAGAAGTACACTCAAGAAGAAATAAATAATAAAACAAAACTTTGTCAGAAAACTTCGAAACACCAAAAATCTCAGAATATATTTATCATTGCTACAACAGACTGTACTTCTGCTGATTCCAAATTCGACCAGTAAGCGGACACCCCAAAATGTAACAAAATACAGTAGAAAGCTTTTTCTGAACTGAAAGACACAATAGCAAAATCCAGAAAAATTTGCAGGTATGCAACTACATCAAATTTTTCAAAACATTTTGAAAACTGTTAAAACATTTCGTGCAACTCCACATTTCAGTGATCACAGGAATACAATTTTGCATAATTTTTGGAGGGAAATCAAAAGTTAAAATGGTAATGGAACTTAAAAATAATTTGACAATCATGACAAGCTTCCAAAATTTTGGAAAGATGGAAATCTGTTTCCAGGATGAAAAAATGGCAACCATGTGAATAATAAATCTGACTGAAAATAAAGCACTGTATAACAATGGAAAATATCAGAGAGCAATATGCAAATCTACAGGACTGCAGCAAACTGAACCCTTGGGGGAAATTCATTTCACCAATACCTGTTACTAATAATTTTTTTTTTTTTTGGTTGGAGGTTTAACGACCACCGTGAGCAACTCAATGGGCTATAAGCGATCGCCCGTCCCTAATTTCAGGTCACTGGTTCCAGGGAAGGGAGAGAGCCAGTGCCGTAAGACAAACACAACATCCATGCCTCACCGGGATTAGAACACGGACCCAGTTCGGACGAATGATCAGAGGCCATCGCTTAGACCACTGCGCCACCGGGGCGGCACTAATAATTTTGAATGATATTAGCCAGTCTACAGTGGTTAGTAAAAAAAGCTGCCAGTGCTGTAATTAAGTTTTTTTCTCTGGTTGAAAACTGGATTCTGACAAATTGATGCCCACACAAATGCAAAACTTCCTGTGGTCATTAAACATGTTTGCAAGAAAAGAAACAGAAGCTTAGCTATACAGTATTTATAGCCTGAACTTCTGATCTGGTTACTGATGCAATTCAGACCATTAAAACAAACATTTTGAATGGATTGGTTTTTTTTTTATAAATATACTACAAAACATTTTCTTCAAATAGTCAATCCAATCTCAAGGTGAAATCCTTTTATCGGCCACAGAAAAATGCATTCCACAGGTAAGTACATATGCTTGTCCTTTCAAAAGGCTCATTCCTGTACTGTTCTGATGGGAAGGGAAAAAACCTGGAAGGAGATGCATGAATATGTACAAGAATACCAAATGGTTAAGAGTTAAGACACAAAATAATAAAAGCTACTAACACATTAGGCACTAGAAATTTACACTGAATTTACACTGAAACACACATTTTTCCAACTTGACCACGAAATTTACAAGAAATTTACACTGAAACACACATTTTTCCAACTTGACCACGATTATTAAACTGATACGACAGAACGGCTCAGTTAAGATGCTTCTTGATGTGATTAGATCAGATGCAAATGTCTATCATCTTTCATACCATTTCATGTTAGTAAATGGTCAAGTGATAGTTTAGAAGATTTTACAGTTCTATCAAACAGTTCAATGCCTGCCATAAGCAGTTTCTATATAGTGCATTCTGAATCATTGCTGTCATTCTGTTCTTTCCTAACTGTCTGGAAAAAAGTGGAGAAGGTTTATTTAACCACTTGTTTAAAAAAATGCTACACGTGATTCAGTAATGGCCTTGTGCTGCAAAACACTCAGTGCCATAGCCAGCATTCTATGCTATTTAGCAAAGGGACCATTATCTCTCTCCCACCCAGTCTCTTAATGAGAGAGAAAAATAAAAGCATAGGGCCGGAAATGTGTATGTATGCTAATAGGTGAAAATTCAGAAAAGTATACATTTTACAAAGCATGGTAACAAAATTAAAATATGCAATGAACACAAACATATACAACAGGAGAAACAGAGATACAATGTACACAGTTTAAAGCAGTAAGAAAATGTAACAATTTTGGTAAATATTAAGTACACTTAATTTTCTTGTTTTGTATAAATGCAATGCTTTTCAGTCTACAATAATTGTTAATGAATATGCCTTTAGAAATGACTGCATGCTTAATAGCCATATTTTGACAGGATAAGCCATGTGAATATTTTTCATCTAGGTTGTTGCACTGTTCTGCTGATTCCTGTGTGCCGTTGATGAATACAAAAACTGTTCTTCAAATGTTTCTGAAATAAGCACATTACAAGACTAAAAAAGACAGTCAATATGTCACTTTAAGCTTCTGTGCTAAGTAATGGTAGATATATATATATATATATATATATATTCTATAAAAAAGATACCTAAGCAAAAAAATACATATATAATTTTGACTCACACCTAGTACAACATAGAAAAGGTTATGTATCTACCTGTGTGAGTAAAAGGAGAAAAGATAAAAAAATAAAATAAAACAACTGAATGTAGAAGGTGTCGAGAATACTGAGCCTTGGCTTTATCAAGGACCAGCAAAAACTCTGCATTTTCTCACTTCCACAAAGACCTAGTTGGAAATGGGTTTCTGCAAGGCCATAGATGCAAGTAACATTCCCACCTAAAATAGTTTAAAAAATATATATATAAGTCATGTCCTCCGTAGAGTAGCATGACCTAGCACTAGTTAACAATTTCTGCTTGCATCCATTAACCTTCATGGCCCGACCCATGCTCTTCATCTGTTACTATTAAACAGAGAGAAGAAGATTAAAGAGAACTCAAGCTGTGAGAGTGACATAATAATTAGAAATGATTTTCAGCTATAACGAAATTCCAAGTTCGTTTGAGAGAGAATTTAAACCTGAAAAACAATGCAAAAGAAATCCAAATTTTACATTGCAATTAAAAAAAGGAAATGTTAATTTATAACGAATAGATTTTTGAAAGAAAACTTGAGTCTAAAACCCCCTACTCTACAACTTATGACAGCACGAAAACGAGAATAAGTTAAAGATAATAATTAACTAAAGAAAACTTTGTGAAAGTTATATACCTTAAACAGTTAGTTGCAATATGTACAAAGTATTTCAGCAGTGCTTTAAGTGCATAATTAATTAGTTATTAAGAACTTAACTACTTTGAAAAAACAGCGCATAGACAGCGCATAGAAAAGGAACAAGCTTAGCCATCTTCTGTTCCTAGGTACCCCAAAAGACGCTCAAAGTTACAAAGAAAAGTAAGAGTTAAAACCCGCAAAAATGTTAACAGACAAACCAATGCTTAAAAGCTGAAAAGCTAAAAAACGACAGAGAAAAGGTACATGAAGTACAAACATTGAACTTATAAAACCTAGAACCCAAAAACAAGGAAGAGAGCTTGCCTCTTGTGTGACAAAAACTTTTCTCCTCACAAGAGAAGAACATGGCTGACCTCTTCCGCCACTCCCTAGACGCTGGGGGGCAGTGAGGGTGGGGCTGATGGCCTCCTCATACAGCAAGAAACCAACGCGCGGAGATTTTAACCAGAGAAAAAAATATATAAACTTAAGACTGTGGATCTGAATGATCAGAAAGAGCAGAATTAACTCTCCAGAATACATGAGAAATATTATAAAATACACGAGCAGTTTATTTAATAATCTTTGCATGTATTAAATCACCTTAGTGAGCTTCTATAGATTAATCAGAATCTTATTAATTTTAATGTTTGGTTTTACTATTTTTAGTATAGCTATCCTAGTGATGAATAACTAGTTTTCTTTTTTTATATGTTTTTATTTTCTTTTATAAACAGATTTTTAAGCTTTTTTTTTGTGATTTTGTTTATATTATTTAATTTTTTGTTTTAATAGGACCGTCATATCCATAGCACTAAGGTTCCTTTAGGTAGTTAATAGGCATCCTCTAGCCAACTTCCTTACGGCTTTGATTGGTCAGAATCATATTATTAACTGTGTAGAAAATTAAAGCAGATCTGCCAACCTTACTCTATTATTCAGAATAATTTTTCTTAAAGTTCTTTTGATGAAAGAAGAAGGAATTTCGTTCTCTAGAAAACTTTCTAATAGTATATTAATGTGGTAATTGAAGTCCAAATTGTTGCTGCAAATTCTTGAAATTCTTAGGACCTGAGAAATTAGTACATTCTCAATTACTTTGGTTGAAATGTTATTATTCCAGTGTAGATATTTAATTACTTTGAAAGGAAAATTAACTCTTTTATCAAAGAGGCTAATAGATGGGTTACCTCTGTTGAGCTTAATGCTTAAGTCTAGGAACTCAAGTTCCTGATTACTGTGGTTGGTTTTACATAAGTTAAGAGAGCTAGGATAGATATTATCAAAATCACTCTCTATAACTTCTGAATTATTGATACACAGCAGATCATCAATATATCTAAAAGTGTAAAGGTAGTTATCTGAGCAGGTGGGGTGATTTTTAATGAATTTATATTCCTTAAAGAACAGGAATAGATTAGCGATATTCGTGGACGTTGATGTTCCCATTGGAATACCGTTCACTTGCTTATAGAGAGTATTATTATATAAGATATGGTTATTTTTTATGCAGCAATTGAGATAAGAGTTCCAAGTTCCTACATCAACAAATTGGTTAAGTTTAAATTCTGCATACAGCTCTTTAAAGGTAGTGATTATATCTGATATATATATATATATATATAATACTTGTCAGAATTCAACTTGCAATGGCCTGTCACATGTTAGATATTGCATACATCTGACAGCTTTCTGAATTATTTGTAAACAGAGTATGCTACACAACCAAATAACTATGCTAACACTATTATCTTCTACTCAGTTATATCACCTATTGGTTATCCAAACTATTTTGGGCTGCTCTAAATCCAACAACATCTTAAAGTTCAAAGTAAATATGATGGCAAAACTCATGCAAGTGAAACTGCCTTAGGTTCTTATACAGCTGTATATCAAAAATTAATATAAATAACTTACATGACATTTCTTTGAGCTGATGATGGTTTGGGATCAAAAAAATGAATTTTCCCTCCTGTTTTTCAGTAAAGCTTACATCATTATTCCGATGTGAAATGAGAGGTCATATGTGTTGTTGTTTTGTTGGTATCTATATAGTAGTGATGATGCATGATCTTAAAATATGGTTCACAGAGAACAAACACAACAGCCCTGGAATCAATCGGCATTTTAATCTGACATTGTAGGAAAGGAATGAACCATATTTCCACTGGATCACGTAAACTTCGTGCCAAAACATAATGAAAGTTACAGTTTAGAAATCCATTTAATGCACCGAATAGTTGTTGTTGTGAGAAGTATTTCGTGTCCGTGGTTTTAAAAATAATTTTTTGCAATTTCTAGAATCTTGTACGATGAATAATGCGGAAATATTTGCAACACTGCTCCATTTTTCAAAGGTCTTACTTTAAGACCGGCAACGAAGTCTTTGAAATGCACATTACTGCAAAACTTATCTACCATACCTTCAATTTGTGTCGAGATATGGCATTTAATCCAGGTAACTCACTAATGTTCATCATCGGGAAATGCACAGTAATTTATTTCTATCACTACACCTTTTTAAAACAGCGAAATGACACAAAACGAACAGTAAGCTGCAAATCTCAAAATATTTTATTTTAAAACGCTAATATCTCCAAAAATAACCCAAATAAATACTTACTCATATACCTCAGCTGAAATCAGCAGTGAAGACTGATGTTTTGGGATCGCGATTTGGCGCCCCCGTGTGACTGAACCGGCGTTTTTGCTCGTACACGGAATCCCGTAGGATGGGCGAAATTGGCATAGCCTTGTATTTTACGATTAAACGCAGAAAGCCATGGTTAAACCATGGTTTCGCAAAGTGTAGCCGAGTCTATACCCCGCGGTGAAAGTAATACCGCCAGCTTTGGCGTGGTTACCCTCAAGATGCAAAAGCAGACGATTTTCCGTAGGAAAGCATAAGTGGGACCCTATTCGTTTTCTTACGATTTTACATTGTCTTAAAGTATAAGCGTAATGGAAAAGCCGTGGAATAGATTTAATAAACTCTTAGGCTTACACGAAAGGAATTTTAATACAAAAACTTAGCTTTTCATGGAGGAAAAGAGATCTAAAAAAGCGTCTTCGTAACGATTGAAACGTATAGACCGTATGCGAGGCTGACGAGAAAGACAGGCTTCGGTGCGGAAGGGCTGAGGCTATATTCACGCTATGCGTGAATTTAGCCCACAGACTAGGTTCACGCTCCTGCTGTGATTGGTCACTGTGATCTCGCAGGCGTGGTCTGGGCGGTTCCTGCTTTGGCGCATTAACCAATACCGGTCCCGCTTGAATTCTGACATTTCCAAATTTTTATTTTAAATTCACGTCGTTAGATGGCGCATTGAGCCTGTTTCTCGCCCAAAACAAACTGTCGTAGTTCACTTATAGACTTGCTTATACTTTCGCGAGCGACGTTATTTGTTAATTAATTTGAACTGAATATTTTTGTGTATAAAATTGAGAAGGTGAATCTGTAGGTAAATTTTTGAAGCAAGAGTTCTACGAAAAAACTGGAATGGAAAAAATTGAATGAGGAAGACCATTTGAATTAAACATACACATAATACGATCGGCGGTCGGTTCTGTTTTTATTAGGCGACAATGACAAACTGGTGATTCGATAGTACGCTATTCATCACTAGTTTGCATATTCACGTAATTTGTTTAAAAATGACAATAAATTTAATTGCTTTCCACAGATTTTGTAAAGCTCTTCAATTTTTTTCTATACAATTTTTTCGTAATATTTGCCATGCATAATGTTTCTGAGCATCACAGTTGCTTCCATTATCAGAGCTTACCTGATGCAAAAAAAAATCTGATGCAAAAAAAATTGGATTTGAAGCATTTAGCTTCTTTGAAAAATATCTCCTGACGAAATATTCACATTTTTGTTAATTCATAATGAGCAGGAATATCGATAAGAAACATTAAAGTCTTTTATTTAATAAGTTTTAAAAATCAACAATAAATAAGTTTACACATTGACGAACCCAATAATTGTGTGTGATCTCGAGTACATTAAGATCTCATTTTAAAATTCAAGGAATTATCTCCTGCCATTAAAAAATACGTATACATCCGTATCAATTTGTTAAGTTTAGTCATGAAATTAAAAGGCTATTCGAAACACCTACTGCGAAAAAAAAAAAAGGAAAAAAAAAACTCTTTGCTTTCCTCCTAGAAAAGAAACTAAAAGTACGCTAAAGTTTTAATAATTTCAGAGCATATCCTTTCAACAAAAATGATAGCTTAGAAACTTACTTCAACAAATTATACAGTCAATGGCTATTGAAATTTCCAAACATGAAGTGCCAAAGCAATTTAACAAAAAATAAAACATTTCACATCCGAAGACTAAGAAAATGAGAACTTTTATAGTATTCCCGTAATGAATAACAGTCCCTTGCAGTGGCGCACCCATGAATTTTTGTTGGTGGGAGCTGTATATATAGTTTATATAACAAGAATTTTTGTTGGAGGTGGCTGTATATATATATATATACAGCCTTTATATATATATCCTCATTGTCAACCATTATCAATCCACTGCTGGACGAAGGTCTCCCCACAACGGTCTGTCTTGTGCCAGTCTCCTCCATGTCACTCCCGCATACTTTCGAATTTCATCCACCCATCTCCCATGTGGTCTTCTTTCTTGGTCTTTTCCTGTCCCTTGGAATCCAATCTAAAATTTCGGCTGTCCTTCTGGCAGTATGTCCAACCCATTGCCATTTCAGGGATTTAACTCTGATCATGATGTCTTCCACTCTTGTCATTTTTCGGATCCACGAGTTCCTTTTCTTATCTCTCCTGGTACACCAAGCATGCACCTCTCAATACTGCTTTGAGTTGTCTGCAGCCTTTGTATGTCTCTTTTAGTTAAGGTCCACGTCTCTGCACCATACGTAAACACTGGAAGGATGCATTGATCAAACACTTTTCTTTTAAGAGAAAATGCCATATTGCTCTTGAAAATTATGCTGTTTCTTCCAAAAGCTCTCCAGGCAAGTTCTGTACGCCGATTAATTTCTTCATCAATGTGACCCTCACTTGATATCTGCTGTCCAAGATAAACGTACGTGTCTGTTATCTCCAGCTTTTCGTATCAATCGATAAATCTTCATTTCTTGTAAAAGCATTGTACATCACTTTTGTCTTCTGAAAGTTCATTTTTAATCCCACATTTTTACTCTTGTCGGCAAGTTCCTGGATCATACTCCCATTTCCAACTAGGTCTTTGTGGAGGTGAGAAAATGCAGAGTTTTGCTTTTCCTTGGTAAAGCCAAGGCTCGGCATTCTCGACACTTTCTACATTCAGGTTTGCTATTACTTGATTTTATTGTTTACTCATGCCTGTTGGGCTTTGAAGTTTTCTATATTGTTTTAGTTCTTGTTAAATATTTTTTTTAATGTCTCTACTTAGTAGTGTGTGAGTTCTGAATATTCATAACTGCTGCGTTGCGCGTCATGATCTTCAGGTTGTTTTTTAAGCAAATTTAGTTTTAAATTCTTTGGTGTAAAATTTAGTCTTTGACTCTGCTATTGGGTATATATATATATATATATATATATATATATATATATATATATATATATATACACGACCAAGTATAGACTGTTAAAAAATAAAAAAATATTTAACAAGAGCAAAAAAAGTAAAGAAAAACTTCAAAACCCAACAGGCATGAGTAAACAATAAATTAAAGAAATAGCAAAACTGAATGTAGAAAGTGTCGAGAATGCCAAGCCTTGGCTTTATCAAGGACCAGCAAAAACTCTGCATTTTCTCACTTCCACAAAGATCTAGTTGGAAATGGGTTTCTGCAAAGCCATAGAATTAAGCCCATCAAAAATTTTTAAATTTTGCAAAACCTCTTCAGAGTTGCAGGTAGAATATTTTAGTCAAAGTTTTTGCATGCATCTATAACTTTCCTGGCCCAACCCACACTCGTCATCCGCCACAAAAACCAGAATAACGATTACAAAATCACAAGTTGTGAGAGGGTCTGAACAAATCATCAGAATTATTCAGTTATAACACGTTGCTGAGCAACAAAGTCATCTGAGAGAGAATTTAAACTTTAAGAACAGTACTAAATGCACTACTAAGTCTTATTCTTTGTGGTGAACAAAAGTTTTACCTAAAATGCCATAAAAAAAGAAACAACTGATTAAAGATTTTATCGAGTGTGGGTTGGGCCAGGAAAGTTATAGATGCATGCAAAAATTTTGACTAAAATATTCTACCTGCAACTCTGAAGAGGTTTTGCAAAATTAAAAAATTTTTAGGGGGCAGGTGGGGTTCATCCCCTGAAAGGCAAGCAAGAACTCATGGAAGATGGACGTTGTTGTAAATTCTCTGAACTTTTATTTTTGGTGGTTTGTAAAAATTACTCTTGTGTTCCATTACAAGCATACATACCTTATTTATTCGTGTATTGGACATTTTTGGAAAAGCAAAATCGAAGTGATACGGTACGGCTTTACGAACGATGAATGACCGAAAAAAGCTTCTCGGGCTGAATCTGTAGGAAGGGTTGCGCCAATGATTCTGAGGCACATGACTTGTCGGTGTTAAAGGTAATAAAAGAGAGAAATGCCCCTTTCTTTTCGAAGAAACGTAAAATATCGAAGAACGTGACCATACCACCCACCCAACCCCCGGGAAAAAAAGATAGACAGGAGGGTTGGGGGGGGGGGGGGTAAGCAGAGGCGGAGATAGAAAATGGATAAGTAGTTGCACAGAAGGATATAACTCAAGTGACTATGAGATGCAAAGCTGCTGTCATGAAACTTCTATGTAGTTAATTGCCTGCAAGTAATGTTGAGAGAAGAGCTGAATATGAAGGATAATCAGAAAGTTAAGACCACATACACTTTAATAGCGATAACTGGGACCAAATGAACTTAACGGTTATCTCACTTCTCCACATAGTCCCCCTGCAGGTCGATGCACTTCTTTGAACGTCCAACTAGATTCTTCATTCCTTGGAAGAAGAAACTTTTCGGCTGCTGCCAAATCCAGGTCTGCACCGCTTCCTTAACCTCATAATCACAGGTGAACCTGCGATAGCGTAGGGCCTCTTTAAGTGGATTGAAAGCGTGATGATCGCATGGTTCCAGATCAGGACTGTAAACGAGATGTGGAAGACGTTCAAACCGCAGTTGTTGCATTGCCTCCGCTGTTGCGGCCACTAAATGGGCACGTGCATTGTATGGTGCAGCAAGGCTGATTTTGACAGCATTCCTCTTATTTTTCTGCAAATTGGAGGTTTCCGTTTCTCTCTAAGCACAGCACAGTACGTTGCACTGATCACTGTTTGTCCGTGTTCCTGAAAATGCGTCAGGATAAGGCACTTCATGTCCCAGAAGAAGGTCGGTATGATTTTCTTGCCGGAGGGCTGTCGTTTGAATTTGTTCTTTTGGTGTGCACGATGTTGACGGCCAACAAAATCGAGCTTCATCGGTTGAACTTGTACTTCCCGCTTTAAACCTTTCTACTCATTCAAAATCTGTTCATTAAGTCATGGTGTTTTCACTTTCGTATTGAGCTAATATACTTAGGTGAATTTCAGCAGGTTTCACTCCCTCTGCCCGAAAAAATCTCACTACGGCGCTTTGTTCAACACTGGTGCAATCCCGCAGCAGAGCATCCATATTTATTTCACCTTGGTCTCAACTGGACTAACGGCAGAGCGCTGCGCTGTGTGTGTTTGAACTACCCATAAGCCATTGTGAAGATGTTGTATTCCGTCAGCTTCTATCCGTTGCGGATACATGTAACTTCCAAATTTCAGTTACTTTTTGATTTACCTGCGTATACATTTCTCTAGGGGTTAGAAAATAGTGATAAAGGAAATCTTTATGTAAGAAAGGGAGATCTTTCAACTTCGTATTTATTGTTTTGCGGTCAGTAGGATGGTTTTACGATGCGTGTGAGGGAGAAAAATGGTTTGATGGCGTGAATCTGAGGGCTCTTCGTTTCTGAGTGGTTAAGGGAGGAGGTTTGGCTGTTTACCACCGTAAGAAGAGGATATCTCAGAGCACCAGTGAAGGAGAACGCGTGGAAAAAGTGGAGAAAAAATTAGAACCGAAGAAAGGGAGTTGAAAGATTCAAAATACGACATCAGTAACTCCGATGCTGTTACGATGATCCAAAGAAAGGACCAAAAGAGTAAACTAAAAAAATAAATACCCTACTCAAAAGAATTAGGAGACCAAGAGATATTGTAAGGAAAGTCATGTGTGCGACTCACGTTGTTGAACGCAAAATATTATTTTTATGTAAGATACCGTAGAATATTCAATGATATAGGCAAGAAAAAGCGCATTAGCGAATTTTGATGTAATATTATCATTTAATGCACATCATGCGATATGTTATACGTATAGAACAATACGCATATCTGCACAACAAGAAAAATGACTTGTTGAAGGTGGTAACTGACCTATTGCAGGGTGTGTGTTCCACTCGAACGGCTAAGACCACTGCACACCTGTGGGGCATGGACCTGATGAGATTTTGGGGGTATCTTCGCCAATCCTTAACCAGGGCAGCCTCCAATCTACAAAGAGTCAACAGATGTACCGCCGGCCGAGCTGCAATACGTCTTCCAAGTGCGTCCTAGGCATGTTCAATTGGATTTGTCAGTTGAGTATACTGGCAACCCCATACGATGGATTCCCTCCTCTTTAAGTATGCTGTTCACTAGCCGAGCTGTATGAGGTCGAGCGTTATCGTCCACGAAAAGGAACGAATCATCGACGGCTGCAGCATACAGAATGACATCAGGTCTGAAAATCTCGTCTCTCTATCGCTGAGCTGCCAGACTACAGTTTCGGATGACATACAGGTCCGTACGTCCATCAATACTTAGGCTTTTCCAGACAATCAATCCATGTCTGCCGCAATGTGATGTGTTTTGCATAGAAGCTAGATTATTTCGCGTGCAAGTTTCTCTTCAGATAAGAACTCGTCGATTGTTGGACTCCAGACTGAATCTGGACTCTTCAGAAAAGGGGACTTGACTCCACTCGTCGTGACTCCAACCACGAAGTTCCGCAGCTCAGTTTCTACGAACCGCATGGCATCGTCCGGTTAAAGGAACTCACACCATTAGCCTACGTGCATAAAGGGCACATTGGTGAAGGTGATTGTTAATAGTTTGAGTTGACAACCTGTGACCTGTTGACACGAAGATCTTTCGCTGGAGTTGAGTATCATTTTCCCGTCTGTTTCGACGGCCTGTTGACAACCTGTACCCTGCTGACACAAGAAGCTCTCGCTGGTGCTGAGTAGCATTTTGCCGTCTGTTTTGACGGACTATTGACAAAAGATAACTGTCGTTCCTGGTTATAGTTTCACGTGGACGGCCTTGGCCTTGGTTTCTTCGAACACTTCCCGTATTTTGGAATTGTGTCCACAGTCGGAAAATAATGTTTCCTGATACTTCAATGCAAGGATGCTAAAAGGGCATTTGCCTCCCGCGTGCAAGGCCCGGTGTTTCTTTCAGAACTTTTTGACCGTGGGGGTGGGGGGGTAGATGGAACCTTAGTTGGGGCAAGTTTTCCATTTGCCATATACACGGTCGTGTCAAAATAATATGACCATTCCTGGAATCACACTGTACCCGCCCAGGCGCGTCTCAGAGTGCACGTGACAAGGTCGGCCACACGGAGATGTAAGCGGCCAGCCAGGACAGATGAGCCGCAGTGCGTAACGTGAGCACAATGGGCAGAGGTAGTGATTTGATGGACGTTCAAAAAGGAATGATCATCGGCTACCCTGCCAATGGTGGAAGCATCTCAGAAACAGCAGACTTCGTGTGCTGTTCACGAGGTGCTGTACTAAGAATGAACCGCTGGCACACCGAGTACCTTCTGACATCATAACTGTGAAGCCCCAAAGGAGAACGTCGCCTCTGTCGATTGGTAAAGAGCAATCGACGAGCAATAGTGCAGCAATTTGTGAAAACACAAATTTGTCCTTGACGGAGATCGAAAACGCGCCCCTCACTCCGGAGTACGTTGCTCTCTCAACTAAGCGACACGGACGCAATGTATCGCTGCAGATTTGTCGTCTTGGCACATGCTTTAACCTCTGTAGTACGTCACATAATCTCTTTCTTAATCTGTTTTTTTTTAAGCGAAGAACGAATTTTTATTAATTCTAGCCGATGTGTAGAACAAACATCACACATTTTTCGAAGAACCCAACTGCCAGTACATTCATTTTTACGTTCGTACGCCAATATGAAAACACAAGTTTGTCCGTGACAGGATCATAACCGCGCCCCCTCGTTCCTGAGTAAGTTGCTCTCCCAACTAAGCTACACGGACGGAATGAATTGCTGCAGATTTGTCCTCTTCACATGTGCTTTCGTGTGTATACATCACAAATTGACCACGCCAATGAATGCTATAGGGCACACAGGTACGGATCCCAGATAATAGTAGAGCGAACCATGTTACGCATGGTCTCCGGAGTAGACGCTGCGTCAAGGCGCCCATGTTAACTCAGGTCCATCGGCAATGACACCTGCAGTTCGCATGGGACTACCGTCATTAGACAGTGGAAGAGTGGGAAAAGTTGCCTTCTTCGACGAATCGAGGCTTCTACTCCACAGATGTGACGGGCGGTGGCGGATATGGCGTCAGACACACGAGAACCAACATACGGACACGTTTGTCGGTCAAGTTCAGGCCGGCGGTGGCAGTATGCATGTCTGGGGGACATCTTCCTGGTATGATCTGGAACCGCTGATACCACTTGATGGGTCCCTGAACGCCAATGGCTACCTGTCCATCCTCGCTGACCACATGCATCCCTTAGTGTTGGTCGTTTACCCTGGCGGTGATGGTGTCTACCAACAAGACAATGCATCGTGCCACGTAGCTAAGGAGCTGCGTAACTGGTTCCAGGAACACGAAAGCGATGTCTCCGTTCTCCCTTGGCTGGCGAGTCGCCCGACCTCAATCCCATAGAGCACTTGTGGATCGACAGGTTCGACATGCCTACCCACAACCATGTCATCTCCGGGACCTTCGTGCTCTGCTGCAGTCCGAATGGGTACGTGTGCCTCGGGGAAACCTTCCAGGGCCTCATTGCGTCCATGTCTCGCAGCTGTCATGCGGGCCGAGTGTGGTTATTCCCGTTATTAGGTAAGTGGTCATATTATTCCGATACGATTGTGCATATGCTGTATATAATTTTTAAGTACTATATTTACATTAATTTGCTACTATATAATTATTTTTTGTTTAAAGAGCGTACCAGATCTTTCTGGAACAAATAAACTTGAATGTTTGTGACAAGTCCCGCTGAGTTCGATCTGCCACTAGGCCTTACGGAATCCGAATTTCTCAAACGGGCCTGACGTAGGTTCTTTTGAGTGTCGATGAGTTGAACTCGACAGCTGAAATACTGGAACGTGTAGTCAGCAATTCTTAAGATCTACGATAATGAGGCACTCCAATAACAAGTCCTTGGTTAGACGAGACACAATTTAATAGATGAAAGAATGAGTTCCGTTCGATTGGCTATCTCCACGTGCCAACAGGTTTCCAGCTAGAGAACACTTCACTATCTCACCGATATCCCGGTAAACCCTCCGCCACGTGGACTTGAGTCGTTCCGTCTAAAACCCCGGCCGTTCTCTTATCGCCGAAAAACCCTGACAACTCCGTCAGTGAAAACGAAAAAACCAGAGAGGTCTAACCGACACTCTCTGCGTAAAACACGACGTCCAACTCTGTGGAAGGTGAAACGCGTAATTGATCATATGTAGAGGATTTTAAGCAGGAAGTAACTGACCCCAGGTCTAGGAAGCTAGGAGATTTGGGCTAGAGTGCCCGATAGGGAAGCGACACGGAAGTGAGATATAAAGGGGGAGAAAGACGCCCTTATTTGTTACGGGGGCTGACGGTCCCCATCCGACGCACGCTAGTGAAACGCAAAATGCCTCTCTAGCAACAAGGAGTTCCTAATCTAGGTTGAGAGACCCCCGAATCCACAGCGCTTTGCGCCTTTTGGCAGGTGAAAGAGAATCTAAGAGAGTTAGGAGCAGATTGCCTTGATAGAATGGCACGAAAGAAAATTATGGAAATATTAGAGCACAAGGAGTAAACGGTTTCCCGTTGGCAGTAGTGAAGTTGTAAGCTGCCCTACATACTTACCTGCAACAGCAAGCCGTTCTGAGCGATATTTCTCTCTGCAGAAAAATGCCCGGTACACCGCTGCCACAGATGAGCACAGGGAGAAACGAAGTGAAGGACACGGGAAAGGTAGAACCTGAAAAAAAAAAAAAAAAAAAAAAAAAGACATCACACACAGAATAAGTTTCCCAGAGGAAAATCGACGTTCAACACCGGATAAAACAAAAACTGGCCATTTTGCTCAGTGTTCCTCACTGGTCCACAATTGCTTCGTTACTTCGTCAGCCAATGAGAGAAAAGATTTTTCCCCATTGGTTCAAATTTTTTTTTTCTCAGGTTTACTTTTGCTGATTCTTGCCTGACATGTCAGAGTAACCATAGCTGAGGTGGTGTGATCACAAGATTACACCGATCCAGGTTTAAGTTACTCATTTTGAGTAAATAACAGAAAAACAAAAAGTATAAAAAACGGCCACAATCAGGGTTATTATAATTATTATAATTTATTTTTTTCATTCCTTAATTAAGGAGCCGGTAGAATAAGGGCCAATCAGTTTTTTTTTCGCTACTTGTCTGCTACAGCGGAAGAAATTACGTCCTGTTTTTATTTATTTATTTGTTTTTTAGTCAGAACTAAGGCGTAAGAAAAAATAAATAATATAAAAGACAAGACAAACAACACCTTGTTTGTCAGGGGGAGAGAAAAGACAAGACAAACAACACCTTGTTTGTCAGGGGGAGAGAAAAGACAAGACAAACAACACCTTGTTTGTCAGGGGGAGAGGTATTCAGTACAAAAGAGATAAATCTTTTAGGCAACAATTTGCTCTGCCCTTAAAAGGGCCGGTTTTTTTTGTTTTGTTTTTTGTTCAAAGAGACCGCAAGTCCACAGTGCGACAAATCCCCCTCAGCCTCAACAGTGGTGATCAGGACAATGTCACAATATACAGTTCATCGCAGCCTTCTGCTCATGAGCCTGCGTAGCCGAAAACTCCAGACGGGTCCCCATGCTTACTGCACGTCATCGCCAACAATGCATGAAATGGGCCAAAGATCATCGAGATTGGAAGAAAGTGGCCTGGTCTGACGAATCAAGATTCCTGGTGCATCACGTAGACGGCCGAGCGCTGATACGCCGATTGCCAACGGAGGCTATATGACACCTGCAGCACTGTTGTGAGGAAACAGGCCGTCGGGGGCGGTGTTTTCTTGGCACACTTTAGGCACCATTATCCCAATAGCACAATCCGTGACAGCTGTCAGTTATCTGAACATCGGTGCGGCCCAAGTTCATCTATTCATGGCAACTGTCAGAATCGTCAAGGAGGGGGGGACATGCTGTGGTGGCTTTCTGTTAATGCCCTGTCCTCCAAATTCTCCTGACATGAACCTAATCGAACATGGATGCCTATTGCCACCTCATTGAATCGATGCCTCGCCGAGGGGCCGCTGTTTTGCGGCCTAAAGGAGGTCCTACAGCTTATTAGGTAGGTTGTCATAATGTAATGGTTCATCGGTGTACATTAGAAGAGCCTCATTTACTAAGGGGCCTATGGGGGCTGAAGCCCCCGGCCTCGCATTCTGAAGGGGCCCAGAATTATGCAGGATGCTTGAAGAATTGATATTCTACAAAACAAAATTTCAGATAGCGCAGCGAAAACAATAATAAACTACCTTGTGATTTTTTTTATTTCTTTCCCCTTTTTCAGGAGAAGTCCGCAAAAGGTGTTTTTTTGTACACATCTGTAATTGGGGGAAATTTTCATACATTAAGAATTCGTTTGAATCATGATGTTTGGATCATATTGTTTTGTCCGCTACCACTTCAATATAATTTCAACAAGCTAAGCCCTGAAGGGGGGGGGTATTAAAGTAGAACTGAACTAGGTCTAAGGCCTATGAATCAAGTAAAAGAGAAATATTTATTAATAACTTCACATGTTATGTAAATATTTAGTGCTTAAGTAAGTAAAAGCGCAGCGTTATTAAAAAATCCCACCTTATTATCTTTTTCTGAACACAGCATGAGTCATGCTATAATCCGTTGTTCCGTCGAACACTGTGGTTTTAAAAATTTACTAAGTCACGGCAATTTATTTCTTCAAAGCAAAGTACAATTCCCGCTTGGCTTAGATATAACTTTTTCTCGAAATTTGTTTGGAGTTCCCAATTCAATTCTTAATATAGGCCAAGATACGGCAATCATCACCCCTCCCCCGCCTCCTTAAACTTGCCGTTTCTATTTCTGGCCTGTTGCCCTAAGCTAAACGGGCCTGAAAATTCCGATAAACAAAAGAACTCGGCGTTAGGCACCTTGGAAACCAGCCACACATATTTCGGAGACTTGAAAAACTACCCCACTGGAAAACTGCCACACATTCAAAGTATTCCTCGGAGGAAAGGGCAATTTGTGCCCGACCCCTTAATGTCAAACATGTGGCAGTTTTCCGGCGTGGCAGTTTACCGGCAACAGGCAAAAGCGAATGGATGTAGAGATTAACAACCGAAAGGGTCGGAGCTCAAATTTAACATGTGTAATCATGGTATTTTTAAATTTAAGCTCTGTCTTAAATTCAAAGAGATGTATCAAAAACAGTGTTTGGCTCAACAGAACAATTGCTACGTATTTTTTTTTTTTTCCCTGATGCCGTCAAAGTGGTAAAATTTTTTTGTCGCTTTAGCATAACTTGGTTTTCTTCTACAAGAATACTGAGGTACAAGTATGTAAATACTTTTTTTTTCTTGATTTAGCATAAGGCGTAGAAGCTCAGAAGTCAGAACATGGTGGCCCACTGGGAATTCTTTCGGTATCTTGGCGGCCCAGTCCGCACTTGTGCAGTAGCTTTTGGAATGCGCGTTTGCGTTGTCTTGTTGAACAGCAAGACATCGGAAACGCGCATTCAAATGCACACACCAAACCGCTCGTTTAACAAGAAGCTGTTTTACACCTTCTGAATTCAGCAGGGGATTAACGGCGGATGGGGAAGCAATTACGGCTATTTTGATGTTGCACTGTGGAAAACAGCTGTCAACCCCAGGGCTGTTAACCCTCAAGTAACACAAAGGGATTCAATCCCCTTTGGGTTGCAACGTTTCTGCCACTCAACTGCGGCTGGCTTCTGAGAGACACTATGCTTGCGCGAAGCTTTAAATTTTTTATGTTTGTTTGAAGGCGCTTTGCAGATAACATACCTTGGTCTTGGAGAGGTCGAACATGTACTAGACTTCAAATGCCTGCGGCGAATGACATCGGCTTTGGTTATTGGTTTGTAGTCTGGTTTTAGCCAGAGTTTTAGCGTCGGTTGCCGGTAAACCGCCACACAGGGAAACTATCACATGTTTTTCATTAAAAGCCGGGCACAAATTGCTGTTCCTTCGAGAAACACTTTGAATGTGTGGCAGTTTCCCAAGTTTTCGAAATAAGAGTTTAGGGCAACTGGCCACAAAAGTTCAGGGAGGGGGGGGGTATAAAGATTGTCGTATTTTGGCCTATATTGAGAACTGAATTGGGAACTCCAAACAGATTTCAAGAAAACGTTCTATATAAGCCAAGCGAGAACTCTATTTTAATTTGAAGAAATAAATTGCCGTGACTTAGTACATTTCTTTAAACTACAGTGTTCGACGAAACACTGTAGTTTAATAAATCCCACTTTATCGTCCTTTTTCTGTGTTCAGAAAAAGGCGACAAGGTGGGACTTCTTAGTAACGCTGCACTTTTACTTAGTCACTGAATATTTACATAACATATTAACTTTGTAATATTTTTCTTTTACTTAATTAATTCATGATTAATTTACTTAATTATTTTTCTTTTACTTAATTGTATGGCTCATGAGTTGTGTCCCATAAACAAAGCCATTTCCTTCTATCGTGCCTGGTTCTAACATTAAAATTTGTGTTGTGTTTAAGAACTTTATAAACACAATCAATTCGTGAACATTACAATAATCAAATCTCTAATTCAAGAAGAAACAAATTCCTTTTGAGCCATACTTCAATTTCAGAAATTGTACACGCACCGTGTTAGAGGCGTAACTAGGTATTTCTGTGCCCGGGGAAAACCGTAAAATACTGCGCCCCCCATCTGACTTTCAAGGCATTACAAATTTAATAGTTGTGTACATATATATATATATATAACTATGAAATTACTAAACATGCACATTAGTAATAATGTCGGGCAGTATAATACTCTTCTCCACAAAAGAAAATTAACGTCATACCCCAAAGTTATCTCTACGCGGTAGATGCAATTTAACTGTGACTGTTTGTGTAGTTTTTCGCAATTGTTTGAGAGTTTGGACTTACTCTACCACATCAAATGGACCGAATTCAGTTCGTAGTAGTGGCTCACAGCCACAGAAATGATCAAATAACCCCCAGAGAATCTTCAACAATATGAACAACATTCTTTTTTTGTCTCGTATGTATAGTCGGGTACGGAGAACTGGACACCGGAGAACTGGACACATTGCAATTTCAGTGCCATAAAATTGTTCTGCATAAACAAATTTCGTGTGGCTATATTCCCCACTACTTGAGCAACTATTGTTCATATTTTTTTTTAATATTTCATTTTCAGTAAGAAATTTTGACATTTCCATGATTTTCGGAGCTAAGACTAAGCGGAGAACTGGCCACCGGAGAACTGGCCACCCGGAGAACTGGCCACAAAAATTTTAAGGGGCCGTATAAAAATTGCGTTCTGGTCTGTTCCGTGGTCCCAGAACGCAAGATTGGTTATTTGACACACATAAAATGTCCGTAATTTCGTATTTTCTTATTTACGATATTTTTCTATAAACTATAACTTAAACAAATTCTCTGCGAGTATAAGTAAACCCAGGAAACTTGTCGGGGGGGGGGCTTAAAACCTAGAATATGAAATATAAAGAATTTCTGGTCCGATCGGGAGATTTTAAAGCCATTACAAGCTACAAGTCATCGAATTGTCTGAGGGCATCTGCTGCTTCAGGAAACTAGTGTGTGTGTGTGGGGGGGCAATACCGAAACCGTTAAATATCAAGAATTTTCTCATTTCTCTTCCGATCGGGAGATCTTCAGCATTTACAAGCTGCAACTCGACAAATTTTCTCAGCGTATGTGCACACACTCTCTTTAAACCTGTCGGCGAGGGGGGGGGGGGTAATATCAAAAGTGTAAAATATGAAAAATTCCTCGTCCGATCGGGAGATTTTTGGCATTTACAAGCTACAACTCGACACATTGTTTGAAGGCATGTGCCTACTCAGCAAACCTGTGTATGTGAGGGGGGGGGGTACCAAAAGTGTAAAAGAGGAAAAATTATCGTCCGATCCCGATCGGAAGATTTTCAGTATTTACAAGCTGCAATTCGACAAATTTTCTGTTCTGAGCGCATGTGCCTACGCAGCAAACCCGTCCGGGGGGGGGGGGTGTAATACCAAAAGTGTAAAATATAAACGATTTCGTCCGATCGGGGAGAATCTCAGCATTTAGCAGCTACAACTCGACACATTATCTAAAGGCATGTGCCTACTCAGGAAACCTGTCGGGGGGCTTGTAAATGCTGAAAAGTTTCTGATCGGATGAGAAATTCTTCATATTTTACAGTGTTGGTACCCCCTCCCCCTCCCTCTCGTTTTGCATAGTAGGCACATGCCCTCAGAAAATATGTCGAGTTGTACGTAGCTTGAGAATGATGAAAACCTCCCGATCGGACCAGAAATGCAGGCTTTATATTTTACACTTTTGGTACCCCCCTCCCCGGACAAGTTTCCTGAGCCAGCACATGCGCTCAGAAAATTTGCAGACTTGTAGTTTGAAAACCCTGAAATCTTCTGTTGAAATGTACGTTGTAAACATTTTTTCTAAAAAATGACATTAATTTCGCAATTAAGAAAAGACGAAATTACGGAAACTTTATATGACTCAGATAACCAACCTCTGGGGATCGTGGGCATGAAGCGGTCAAAAACGCAATTTTTATACGACCCCTTAAATTTTTTGTGGCCAGTTCTCCGGGTGGTCAGTTATCCGGTGGCCAGTTCTCCGGTGGCCACTTCTCCTACACCCATGTATAGTCCATCCGACTTAAGAAAAACAGAGGGCTCCATTGTTTGTGAAATTCACAAATTTGATGGTTACCAGATGGAAACCGCGTCTCCTCACTCCGGAATGAGTCACATCATCTGCCTCTAAATTTTTTGAAGCGAAGAATTTTTCATTAATTCCAGACGATGTGTGTAACGAACATCACACACGTTTCGAAGAGCCCACCGGCCAGTAGATACATTTTTACGTTCGAGTGCCAAAGTGAAATTCACACATCTGCCGGTGGTCTCCGGAGTGTGCCGTTCGAGCCAACTAAACTACACCGACGGAATGTATAGCTGCAGATTTGTCTTGACGTGTGCTTTACCTCCGCAGTAAGTCACATGTCGCTGACGGCCGTAGTTCTCTTTTAGTTCGACGGACCATATAACCCACTCCTTCATTCCTGAATGTGAACAGCTAGAATCCTCTAAACATTTTAAGGAAGAAATTCGAATTTTAAGTGTACCAAAAACTTGTGTAAAAATTAGTTTCAATTTTAATCAGACTGCATGCAGTCTCGCCGTAGTTTCGCCTTCTGCACCGTTTACTACACGGTGCTATACCATCACCCCCTAATTACACGCATCACTGGCTTTGTGCCTTTCATGAGCAGACCTCCGATGGCGACTCGTGCCGCTGACAATGTGCGTGCTACGACTTACCTCCCCCCTCTTCCAGCAAAGACTTTGGAATTGATATTCAACGGGCTTAGTCTCATCATCCGCCGTAGAAAAAAAAAAAAAAAAAAAAAGCAACTCCAGATGTTTTCCGTAATTATGTACAAATTTATATGAATTGTTTGTAATTTCCTTCATCTTTTTAGCATCAGTAATTACATTAATGGTTTTTTTAATGTTAGTAGTTAAATTCATAACCATATATCAAATAAAATATTAAGCCTAATATTTTGCAGAATATATAGATTTACTGTATTAATCTGCGACGACTTCAGTTGCCGAGAAAACATATTCAGCTGTGTATCATCTAAAACAAAATTATTTATTTACTCAAGTTTATTGAAAATACGTTTTTATTCATTTCCGTATTTTTAATGGCAAATATTTTTGCGGTGTCTTTGTTCAATGTACAATCAACCTTGTAATCCTATTAATTATTTGTGATTTCGGTGCACTTCCTAAGAAATTAAATATGAATTAATTATACATGAATTAACTAAATTACTGTACGAAATCACACCATAAAGAGTTTATGAAACTCAAAAAAGTATAAATAATTGCACGTGGATCAAGCTTCATTTTTACGCCCTCTCCAAAATACGCATTCAAGAAATTAAAATATTACGAAAACTTTACACTAGAAAGAGCAAAAAGTTTAAGTGCACGAAAATAATTTAACTGATTGATCGCGCAAATTTCTTGACAGCACGGTAACAAAAAGACAAGCTTTTCTTCTGTTTTGGTCAACTACCGCATCCTGTAGAATTGTGGGTGAAACTTTGCCCTGTCCCCAGTTCCAATAGCAGAAGGAGCATCAAACAAAGGTATTCGATCTTTCCACGTTTATAAGTGGGTCACGGAAAAATTATCAATTGGCCGCCATCGGGAAACGAACCCAGGTCTTCCAGTTACGCGCCGGATATGCTTCCACTACACCTTTTGCGAACTTTTCGCGGCCAATGAGAATTTTTCCGTGACTCACTTATAAAATTGGAAAGAACGAATACCTTTGTTTGATGTTCCTGGTCCACGTCAAATGTCTGTATTAATTAAGGAGAAAGAGATTGGAGTGCTCAGAGAAGTTCAGTACGCTGCAAGCCTTTATGGACTACTTGACAACACCCAAGGACAGATGGGTGGGGGGGTGACGTAAGCTGCAGCAGCAACCACACTGTATAGGCGTGCTGACCAACAAGTAGCACGAAAGGCCGGGCGCCGCGACTTCAGTTCTTAATACAATGTTTTTAAGACCGATCGGCGAACAAGAACTTTCTTTGCCCGGTTAAGAATAAGATTTTGTGTTGGCAGCAAATCATTGATGCACTTTCCGCCAAAAACAATTTGAATTGCCATTCTTATTGTTTTAATACCAATCGCTACTAATTTTTTTTTTTTTTTTTTTTTTTTAGCGTGCAACAGCATTAGCACGTAGTCGCCAGCCGCCACTGCAGACCTCTATCAAATAAATAAATAAATAAATAAAGATAAAGCACAAATTTTAAAACTAGGTTTTCCAGATTTAAATGTTTGCAATACGGGTCATTAAAAACGGAAGCAGTGATAACAAAAATATGAAAAAGATAATGTATTTATTAATTTATTTTAAAAATCCCCGAAAAGTTATTCTGAACAAAATAAACGAACTTGTATTCATGTAAAAAAATATTGACAAAATAAATTGTAAACACACAGGACCAATTATTATGGAATGTAAACTTTATTTCTTAATATGGAGTTACTATATATGAGTCCATTAAGTCTTTCCATGTATGAGTCCATTAAGTCTTTCCATGTATGAGTCCATTAAGTCTTTCCCACATTACAAAAACCAATATAAAAATATGTATTACAGGTACAACAAAGGGATTGCACGACAATGATTGTGCACAAGTAAAGTTTAATTTTTTTTTCCAGTGTCAGTACACCTCCACATGGGCGCCATTTGTGGCCCGGAGGACATCCAAGCGATATTCGACTTCACGCCATGTTTTGTTTGATATCTCAGCAGAGACAGAACCAATGACGTCCGTTATTCTGCTCTTCGTCTTGACATCCGGAACACTGCTAGAGTAAACTTGGTCTTCCACAGGAAAAAGTCTAGAAGGGTTATGTTGGCGATCGAGGTGGCTATGTCATGGATCCGTCGCGGCCAATCCAACTGTCCGGAAGTCTGTCATTCAGGAACTCACGAACCATTATTATTGACCAATGTGGTGGGGCACCGTCTTGTTGGAAAATAACCGAAGGTTGGAGTGCATGCAACTGAGGTGCTACAAAAGTTCCAGCATGTCCAGGTACACGTTACTGTAGGCTTTATGAAAAAGAAGGGTTCCATTATTCTGTCATGCATCAGGCCCAGTGGCACACCCAGGAATTCCTGTTGGGGGGGGGGGGGCTAGATGCATGTGTGGTGTATACGCACATAGTATATATATATATATATATATATATATATATAGTGCATAAGATAGACAGATATGCATTAGATAGGTAGATAAACGAGTTGACGTACAGGGCTTTGGGTGGGGATTAAGCCCCAAAGCCACCATCCCCCGTGGGTGCGCCAGTGATCAGGCCACCCCATACGTTCACTTTTGGGCTAACCCTCTGTTGCTCAATGGCATTATGGAGATTTTCTGATCCCCAGATTCGTACATTGTGTATATATTTACTGTACTAGAGACGGCGAATGCGGCTTCATCTGAGAAACAGACAATCACTATCATGAGCTATGCGCTGCAACATCTCCGTCGCAAACGCAGCACGGCGAGGCGGTCATCAGTCAGACTGAAGAGCTTAAACGATCTGTACCTTATAAGCACAGAGATGACGTTTATGTAAAATTTTGTGAACCGTGGGACGGGGAATCCCAGTTTCCAGTGATGCACGACGAATGGATTTCCAGGGGCTTTGCAGAAATGTCTCCTGAACAGCTGCAGCTGTCACTTGTGTAACAGGTGTTCGACCCGCTCGGGGAAGATCGCCAACACTTACACTACCCGTCGCTTTAAACTTTTCATACCAAGCTTTTATGCTTATTTGGTCCGATGACGATCATCTGCACTCTTTTCGAAATGACCCTGGACGGTAACCGCCGATTTGGTCTCATGGAACCACAACACGCATGCCGCTTTTTCTTGCATGGAAGCCATTATCGATGAAATGCTCATCTTATTCAGCAGTAGCGCTCATCTAAAGAACAGAAATAAAAAAAATAATTTATGAGTGCTGCTATATTATGTCGCCAACCATTTTATTTTAACTTACATAAATTTTTTATATTAATTTTTGCAGTGTGGGAAAGACTTTACGGACACCCTGTCCCAGCAAAAACACAAGTGCTGGGAAACTGCTGGCCACCAGCTGGCAGTGATGGGTCACTGCTGGCTGAAATCGGCCGCTCACGGCCCGGTAGTGGTCCGTTGGTGGCAGCGCTATCAGTTGGCGAGCCATTGATGGCCCTGCAGCATCGCCGTGAATTGTGGGCCTCCAAGCAAGTGCCACTAGTGGCCCGTTGCTGGCAACCAATGCAACCCCAACAGCAGGTGGAAGCAACGGGACTGCGCATGCGCAGTTAGTTGCTTCCGGTACCAGTTAGTTGAAGACGACGCTATCGCCATGGTGTTATTTTAGTGGATGTTAAGAAAAAAATCCATATGTAGAGAGGCGAATTAATTTCCTAATGAAATTTTGCGTCGACGAAGATATCAGATTAAGCCGTGAAATACTAGATTACAGCCATGAAATACACCCACTCCATTCCCATGAATAACAATTCATGGAATGGAGTGGATGAATAACAAGCAAAAATTTGAAACAAATGTCCTGGAAAACCATTAAAACAACGTTTGTTGGAAGAAAAGAAAAAGAATTATACGCGTACAAAATTTATTAATTATTTGAAAGAGAAAAAAAGCAACGCTATGAGGTGTACACAAGACTAAATACACAAGACTGGGAGGAATTCGCTTCTAAAAATAACGAGAAGTAAAATACAATATCTTTACTCTTTAAAACAAATGTAGCTTCGGACAACGGAAAGGAAAGACACAACTTTAAAAAATGTAACAGAATGTGACATGAACCGGGGTAAATATATATTTATTCAATAATCTCTTTTTCAAGACGACAAGGACAGTACAAAACTTTGGAAAGCGACTCTAAGTATGTACACTCCTTGAAAATGAGTGAAGTTTCCTTAAAAGTAAAAAAAACAAACTATCGTTACGTTGAAAAAATTAATTTATGAATTATATGAAACTGACTTTTATGAAAAATACCTCGCAATATTGTAAAATGAAAGAGGAAGCATTCGATTACACAATGCATACCAAACAGACAGCTTTAGGCATTCGCTCGAGCGCGGCAAATTAGTCCGGTCGGTAGAGAGCTCAGCTGCCACGCCAACGGCCCTGGTTTAAATCCTCTCTGACGCAAGCGGGCGTTTTTCCGGTCTGTTGAGAAAATTTCCCCAGCGCAGTGCGTTAATTCACAAGTTTTGTAAGGGTAAAAAAAAAAAAAATGTAGCTTTGGGAAACTGCGGTTGTCCTTGATTTTTTTTTTTTTTATTATTATTATTATTATGGCTGCTACTGGGAAATTGGCGTACAAGATTCGGCAAGCCACCAGTTACGTCACGTGGTTGTTGGCTGCCACTAACGGCCACTAGCGGACCACATTAGGCTAGCCATCATTTCTGGCACGTGCTTGCAGGACCACTGAAGGGCCACTTGTGGCAGCTACTGCCTGTGATGGACAACCTGATGGCCCTGTTGTGGCATATGAGAACTGATGGGGTGCCAACTGTTGGCCAGCGGTTGGCCTGAACTGCTGGCCCTTCTGTTGGCCGCCCGAACATTTTATTGACGGTTCGGCAGCGGCAACATAGTGCTGGGTCATTGTTGGCTGAGCTGGCTGCCAGCAATGGCCCAGTGCTGGCCCAGCAAGACTGTTTTTGCTGGGGTATATCCCCACCTGCTTTAATTTTCCTTGGCATGTTTTAAATAAAGTGGAGCACACATGGGGGGGCTTTGGGTGCTTAAGCCCCCCTCCCCACGAGATTAAGAGCGATGTACGTCACAAATTAAACATTCCAAAAGATTATTTTACATGTTCAAAAAATTACATAGTCTATAAATGTAAAAAAAAAAAAAGCTACATGAATTTAATTGAACACTTTTTTTATTGCACATTGTAAAATGTTGCATTACTCTGAACTGCTAGATATAGTGATCCACGCATTGAACATTATATGATTTCGTTATCTTTTCGGCACTATATGTACGATTATTCCTTCATTGGCGGTCCGATAACTTTTCAGACACCCTACGTAAACATCAATATCTACTATATCTATCAAATGTATAGGCTATGTGCATATGCTATACGTATATACACTATGTGAATATAATATGTATCAGGGGCGCCGACTTCAGCAAATTATTGAGGGGGCAGACGTGGGAGGGCACGTCTGTTCCTTTGTCAGGAGGAAAATAAAAAATAAAAGGGGGAAAGAATGCAAACACATAAACTACGAGATTCGACGTACATTTTGAAACGCAATTGTAATTGCCCATCAGCAAATGAAAAAGGAAATATATTCTTTCGCTGAATATTATTATTTAAAAAAATGAAATTCAGGCTGTGATTTCCAAACGTTTATCAAAAATATGAAAAATTAGCTCTATCTTAAACAAAAAACGAGAAGAGCAAAAAAAAAAAAGATATATAAAGGTTCTAGAGATTATATGTTTCTGTATTTTTATTTTTCATAATTGTCAACGGATGGTCACTGCACCTATGCTAACGAAGGTGCATTTGCATAAAAGGCTTACATTTCTAAGGCAGTATCGGAATTGGACCTCCGGCCGCCCCGGTGGCGCAGTGGTCTAAGCGATGGCCTCTGATCATTCGTCCGAGATGGGTCTGGGTTTGAATCCTGGTGAGGTATGGATGTTGTGTTTGTCTTACGGCACTGGCTCTCTCCCTTCCCTGGAACCAGTGACCCTAAATTAGGGACGTGCGACTGCTTATAGCCCATTGAGTTGCTCACGGTGGTCGTTAAACCTCCAACCAAAAAATAAAATTGGACTTCCGCTGATGAGCAAAGGATTGTCTTCTCCGACGAGTCACGTTTTCTGCTTCACCGAACGGATGGACGTTGTCGTATAAGGCGAGAAACATCGGAGAATAAACACTCTTCAACCATTGCTGGAAGAACACAAGCTGGTGGGGGCAGCATTATGGTCTAGGCAATGCTTTCGTGGCCTTCTCTGGGTCCACTCATGCCTGTGGTAGGCACTATGGACCGAATTCGTTATGAATTCATCCTTGCAGACCACGTACACTCATACATGCCGATTGTCTTCCCTGGGGCGGATGAGATCTTCCAGCACGACAATGCGACGTATCACACAGCTCGAAATGTCCGACAGTGGTTGGAAGAGCACGATGAAGACTTCAAAGTACTTCCCTGGCCCCCTAATTCCCCAGACTTAAACCCAATTGAGCATCTGTGGGACCACCTCGATCGTGTTGTTCGCTCTATAGATCTCCACCACGCACCCTCCAGCAGCTGTCAGATGCACTGCAGTCAGCATGCTCCACATACCTGTGAACACCTTCCAGGTGCCGCAGTGGTCTAAGCGATGGCCTCTGATCATTCGTCCGAACGGGGTTCGGGTTCGAATCCCGGTGAGGCATGGATGTTGTGTTTGTCTTACGGCACTGGATCTCTCCCTTCCCTGGAACCAGTGACCCTAAATTAGGGACGGTCGACTGCTTATAGCCCATTGAGTTGCTCACGGTGGTCGTTAAAATTCCAATAAAAAAAAAAAAAGAACACCTTCCAGCAAGTCACTCCCAGCCCGTCTAGCTGCTGTTTGTGCTGCACACGGCGGTTACTCTGGGTATTAGCTGGTGGTCACACTAATGCGACTCGACCTTGTGTGTTTGTGTGTATATATATACACTGACGGAAAAAAAAATCCCAACACCAAGAAGGGGTTGTGTTAGATAAACGACAGTGAAGGGGTTGTGTTAGATAAACGACAGTGAGGTTGTGTTAGATAAACGACAGTGAAGGGGTTGTGTTAGATAAACGACAGTTGGTAGGCGGTGAGAGTACATCTGTAAGATGACGTCTATGCAAATTTCGCGCTCGGCGCATACGTGTGGCGCTAGTAGCGCCCCTCGGAACATGCAAAGCAGGTTTGCTGTAAATACGCGCTGTAACGTTCGTGAGTGTTAGTTATCGTTGAGATTCGACGTAGGGTGTTGATGTTAGTCCAGAATGCCTTTAAGAAGACGAAGAAGCCATTACCAACAGCTCACGGAGTTTGAACGAGGTCGTGTAATAGGGCTACGAGAAGGTGGATTTTCTTTCCGCAATATTGCAGAACGACTTTGCAGGAATGTAGCCACTGTGCATGATTGTTGGCAGCGGTGGTCAAGGGAAGGTACTGCCTCAAGAAGACCGGGTTCCGGCCGGCAACGTGGCACTACTGAGAGGGAAGACCACCATGCACGGCGTATGGTCGTGGCGCATCGTACCGCGTCTGCGGCAGCAATTCGAGCTGCAGTTGCCACCACAGTGACACAACGAACTGTTACAAATCGGTTACTTGAAGGACAGCTCCGAGACAGACACCCTGTAGCGTGCATTCCACTTACTCCAAACCACTGCCGTTTTCGACGTCAGTGGTGTCAAGCTAGAGCTCATTGGAGGACGGAGTGATCTGTTGTGTTTTCTGATGAAAGCTGGTTCTGCCTGGGTGCCAGTAGTGATGGCCGTGTGTTGGTTAGAACATTCTGGCGGTTACACCGGTTATTAATGTACCAGCATTTCACATTTAAAATGGCTCTTCTCGCGCTTACAATAAGCTGTGATCTTGAAACCTTAATCGATAAAATATGTTACCTATACAAATGTATTGCCGCCATTTCATTCCTCTACAACTATTTTTTCGTGGTGTTGGGATTTTTTTTCCGTCAGTGTATATATATATATATAGTCGAGTCATATTATTGTAGACCATCTCCTACTACTTTTGACGTCAACAGCGCGTACCCAACGAAAGTAGGTACGTGTCGTGAGCTGGCTTTTTTTTTGTTTGGAGGTTTAACGACCACCGTGAGCAACTCAATGGGCTATAAGTAGTCGCCCGTCCCTAATTTAGGGTCACTGGTTCCAGGGAAGGGAGAGAGCCAGTGCCGTAAGACAAACACAACATCCATGCCTGATCGGGATTCGAACCCGGACCCTTTACGGACGAATGATCAGAGGCCAGCGCCTTAGACCACTGCGCCACCGGGGCGGCGGCTGAGCTGGCTTGGAGGATACATATGGTGTACTGTATGCATTCTGATAACATATCACTCGCTGCTGTCATGGATAAAAGGAGCGATTTATCAGATTTGCAAAAAGGTATAATTATCGGCTTTCGGGACAGGGGTGGCAGTATTTCTGAAACAGCGCAGTTTGTGAACTGTTCGCGTGCTGCTGTGGCTAAAGTGTATTGTGATAGGAGAAATGGCACCCCTGCGAATAAGCGATCTGGAAACTGCGGAGCACTACGTGCCATTTATGTGAGAGGTGAACGTCGGCTGATAGCATAAAAAACCGCGCGAGGGCCGATCGACGCGATTCAGTGGAGCAATTCACTGGCTGAATGAACCAGGGGGCTACTGGAAGTGTGTCTAAAATGACAGTTCAGCGAATCCTGCTGCGTACGGGGCTTCGATGCAGACGGATGGTTACTGCCCCTATGCTAACGACAGATACAGCATAAAAATCAAGAGTTGGTTAGCCACTTGTGAAGATACACCATTTTACTGCTTTTGTGTATGTGTCATGTTTAAAAAATTGGTTTCTCAGCTCCTCGGCTGAAAGTTAACACTCTTTCTCTTCTCACTCACTCACATTTTTTTTTCTTTTTTATGTTAGGTCATATTTGTTGTAACTTTCTATACATACAAGGCCACGCCAGTTCCTTTTAATTAAAAGAAAAACAATGCTTAAAACTCAAAAACTTCGACAGAAACGTTCAATTGCATCCATGGATTTTGCATAGGAATTTACTTGAAGATGACAATTTTGGTATTTCCATCATTATAAGAAATTTAGGTAATCATGTTTTTGTGCAAATACATCCCACACAGTGATGTTATCAGGTATCTTCTCGGGGGTGCTTAGCCCCCACCCGAAAATCCATGAAGGCCCCTACCCTCATTCCCCGTAGGTTTTTGGGCGATCTCCCTTATTTTAGTCTGTGTTCGTTTATACAGATAGCTGAATATTTGGAGAAATTGATTTTAAAAAAGTTAAGAAAATGAGGGAAAATATTATTTTAATAAAAAAAAAAACCGTCCACATGGACTTCAGTCTGAAATTTCTATCATCCTTCAACAAAACATTAAACAGTCCTCGCTGAAGGGGTAATTTTTCAAGCACAGACACCTCGGATTACTTCCGCAATAAAAACCTAATTCCACACAGTAAAGATGTTTGCACTGCAATACATCATCATATTTTGCAAGATAGCATATAAAAACAGTTTTATTTCAGTCAAGATAGCATATAAAAACAGTTTTATTTCAGTCAAGATAGCATAAAAAAACAGTTTTATTTCAGTCTTCTGGATGCCGCCTGTCCATATTATTGCCTCAGTGTAGTAACGTGACATTAGTGCTTCCAATACAACAAAATATTTGCCGCCTACTTTTTAACAATAGCAAATTATTAGAAATTGTTCCCCTAATGATTTTTTCTGCACCTGGCGGTGGTGGTTTTTACTCGGTGAAAAAATAAATAAAATCGAGGCATCTCAAACTGCCGTTTAAACGGTTTGTTAGTTTTTAGTTGTTTTTTTTTTACTACTATTTGCTATTCTAAATAATCTAAAAAGACAAACCAAATGGCAGGGAAATGATTACACCATACGTTTTCAGTAACACTGTAATGATTCCTTAATAATCAGAAACACGCTAACAGTAAGGCGAGGACATTTTTACCACCCATAATGTCTTGGAAGGATTTTCTTCAGCACAGCCTTACCTTACTGGCATCCTCAATATTTTACACCACCCCATTGTGCAATCCGTGGTCCATTACTGAATTAAAGCAAAGGTATAACATTTTTACTCACTTGTTTGTGCAGATTTCGTGGAATTTGCATTTGCGATATAAGAGCATAAGAAAATGTGTGTACTCTATTTAAAAATTTTATATAAATAAATAACAAAATTGTGATATATATATAATTAGTCAACAAACTTTAGACTCCCTCCCCGAAATTTTTAATTTTCCCCTGGAAAAAACTCTCTGAATGCAACACTGATCCCACAAGCCAACATTTTCATAATTTCAAATACTGATATCTATTGATTCATCAACAATAAAAAAATGAAAGCTTTGGGGAATGACACATACTGGAGATAAGTACTTGTAAAAAAAAAATCCTGGATTTGACATGGAATGACCCACACATGATACACCCACATATGCAAGAGGCTAAGAACATGTAACAAAACTGTTACATGAACGGGTATTACATCAGTGTGTCTAATGCTGAATGACAAACATTTTCACCTACCAAAGTTCAACATGACTTGTATAGCATGTAGTTAATATTGCCAAAGGATACAGCAGTCTATGGCTTCAGTTTACATATTACAAGTTTTAATTGCTAGAAAGGGGAGGGGGGCAAAAAAACAGCATTACAGGTAACTGTATACTATAGGTAATACTATGTAACTGAGCCAATTTCATGAAGGTAAATATTATAATTATAAAACATTTGAACTGTATCTTTTCTAATCCTGAAATTTAAGTTAAATTCCAGGAGTACTGTGACCCCCCCCTTTAAAAATGACCAAAATCCTGTAGTCTAAGGATTGTATTCACTATGTGCAATGCATTTTGTGCTTTTACACAGTGGTCTGATCCAGTTATCCAAGCAGTATCACATATTTTCATTTTCACAGCCTTTAAAACTATGCAAATTCATTATATACTGATCTATTTTGTGTATCTCTCTCCCTTTCAATGCTGACCCTACACTTGCTTCTGTCTCACCAATAGCAAGTAACAAATAGCCTCTTGCACAATTGTTAATCCTGTCTTTGCTCACTGTCAGGCGGCATATCATTCTGCACAGATACCAATGTCCAAATTTGCCTTTTGGCATTCATTTCTTATACAATTGGTAATATCTTCAATATTGGCATAATGTACATGAGCCTAAGATATATATATATATATATATTTTTTTTTTTTTTTTGCATGGGCAGTCGCTAATTTAATACCTTAAGTAATTAGGGGTGTCTTTAATAATTTTACCTCACCGAATCCAAATTTGGAAGCTGTGAAAATGATAACAGAAGAAGCAAGAAACGAGTAATAACACAATGAAATGCAGACTTTAAAATTGCAGTTGCATTATAACACAACAAAATGAAACTTTGCAAACTATTTATTTTCTATAAGGGATTTTGTACATGTATTATTGTCTGTCCTGATAATTGCTTTAAAACATAATTACTGAAGTATCAAAGTTGTACACCTAATAAGTGACTTTGGGACACAGTGTAGACCTATAAAAGAAAAACAGAAAGCACTATTCACACTATTGACTCTGACACATGAAACATTAGTCAAACCTCTTTCCACAGAAAATATGGATAATGAATTCTTGTACTGCTGTGATAATGACACATCATATTACAGGCTGGTGAGGTGACAACAGAAAATATTTAGGGGCACATAGGCAAACTGTTAAACATGCAGTTAAAGTGAATACAGAAGGTTTTGCCATGAATACGTGTCAACATCAATTCACTCATACTGGATGTCCCATGGGAAATGTCAAGAGACTTCTTTTAACTGTAAAATAAAATGTTTTCTCATATTACAGTAAGATGAACCACTAAAGGCAATGTTCATGATGGTGAAATTTTATGACATTACAATAATGTAAAGAGCAAACAACACTTTATCCCATATCTTTGTTTACAAGAATATACATGCTCCTAAAGCAAGAGAAACATGTTTTCTATCATGGGTATGCTGAAACAGTTTTGCATGCAAACAAATGTGACACAGGTTCTGATCTTGTGGAATAAGACTACAACGATGTTTTGGGAGGGTAAGTTTTTTCATACTTTAAGAGTACTTGTTTTAAAAAAGTTAGTAGCTGAATTTTTTGTAAACCTGCCTATTGCTTGCTTGAATCTGAGACATGGTCATGCTATAACCATCATGCAAGAACTGTGTAACTCACTACAAATAAGTGGATCTGCTTATATAAGTGAATTTTTAACCACTAACCAGACATTTTGAGCAGATGTTTCTACAAGGAAGTTTTAAAAAGCTAAATGCATTAGACGTATGTTCTCACAATCACTGCCCACTAGCCCAATTACTTGTTCTTCCATCTTGGTGCAAATACTGTACGTATTTGGGTCCTGTACTTTGTGTGCTTATTAAAACTTCTCAGTTAACTTGTCTCAAAGTTTCAGATTTGTGTTGTGTGTGATTTCTGGTTTCTTCATCATACAATTGGTTCTTTGATTCTTCTACTAGATGTCTTGCAGCTCAGTCGGCTAGTTGCCTCTTGGATTTTGGTAAGAATGCTGCTGCTTCTGCCTCATTGATGCTAGTGTGTGTTAGACAACAATTAAGAGGAAGCTGTAATTAAGTTGAATGATGGAATCTTGATAGGAATTTTGCAGTTGGAATAATTAGTGAAATTTTATTCAGAAATAGTAATTTTGGATCAAATCAACCAAGTAGACTAACTGTGATTAACATAAATCAGGTTGGCCATATTTTTTGAAATTCTTAAAAGTACGTAGTCTGCTATATCTATTTTGCAAATTGTAGTACCCATAAATAAATCTATGAACGCACACTTGCAAGATGAAACTACGGCTAAATCTGCAGTTGGAAGTTGGAAACATGGCTGAATTAGCAAAGGCAATATGTACCAAGAATCAAAGGAAGCTGCAATTAGGCTTTCCTTGAATGCATTTTGATGAATTTCACATCCAGAAATCTAAATAAATTACATAAAAAAAAAAAAAAAAAAGAAAGAAAGAAACCTTTAGAGGCAACCAACCTGTTTGGTTATTTTTTTATTAGTTATGCCACATTCAAAATGAATGAACTGGAAACAGCATATTTATGATAATTCTTTTTTTCTTCTTTTGTAAATATGTAAACATGAAAATGGATACACACTTCCAAGATTCGTATGCGTTTTAATTTCAAATCTGTCTATTAGGTCAAGCAGTCCTTAAATAACTAGCAGCTGTAATCTGGCTCCGTAAGAATGAATGCAATTATATCTGGCATTCTAAGTGTACTGTTTGTCAAAAATGATCATTTTAATCCAGATTGTCATCCTATTAAAATATGCATAGTGAATAGATCTGAGGAGTGAAACTTATCTAGAATTAGAATATTTTTATCAATACTTTTATGACATTTCATTTTCAAATTAGTTTATCCAAATGACTGCAGATAAAGATTTCCAAAAAGAAGAAATATGTTTAAAATTTAAATAATCAGAAATCCATTAGGGAAGGCAGACAATGTCTGGGAGTTGTAAATATGTTTATTGGAAATGAATTTTGATGAAATTTTATAACTTTTATCATACTGAAATTTTAATGAAAAATTATTATTCATATCAGTCTACTGCTTTTGGCCTACCATCACAAAAGTGGCCATACAGCAAAATTTTAAATGATGTGTGTGTGTGCATACATTTCAAAGATATCTGCTATCTGTGCAATATTTAGAGAAAATATATATACTGTAGCAAATAAATTAATCTGAACAAGTGAACCAAAACCAAAACTTTGTGAAGTTTTTGGTTCACAACAATGTTAGTTTTGGTTTCAGTTTACAATTGTCAGTTGTGGCTTTACAATGTTTAACTAAAACCTACATTTCTTAATAGCATTTTCCATGTTTTCTAGTGTGTACACAAAATGGATACATCTCCAAGACAAATTGCCAATGAGTGGTTTAGCCTTTACGTACTGTTAATGAAATTTAAAAGAGGTTAGACAAATACCTTTTCTCCCTGACAGAAAAAGAAAATGTGGGTGAAAAAGGAATATTATACATACTCAAGACTGGTTACTAGTTAGAAGAAGTAACGTGAATCCAAGATTGTCTGCTATAGACTTAAAGACTTGGCAGCTACTGGGTTTAATGTTTCTGACATGACAGTCTATCGAAGATTGTTGGAAGCTGAGAGGACTGCCAGCAGACCAAATAGAACAACTGTTGATGGAAGCTATACAGAAGGGGCTCCAGTGAACAAAGGTGCACAAAGATTGTACTGTTGAGAAATGGAAGGTAACATTCTCAGATGATAGCCATTTCTTTGTCCAAGGAGAGCGAGTACCCTATGTCTTCTACACACCCAGCTAAACAGATGTTCTGGGTTGTATTAGACGTGGCAGTCCAGGATAACTGTTGACAGTATGATGAAAAGTGACTAATAGATAAAAATATTGGAAAAAAAAAAAAAAAAAACCTTTTACCCGCAGATCTAGAAATACAAAGAACTCGTCTTCCAAGAGGATCTCACACCATGCCACACTTCGAAAAAAGTGAGGATTCTTCAAAAATCACAACATCCAAATGCTAGAGTACCCATATAACTCTCCTGTCATTAACCTAATAAAAAATTTGTGGTCTATAATGAAAAAGATACTTGGAAAACTTAATTGTGATACAAAGGATTACATACATTCCATATAAAGGTATGGTTTAGAGATGCAGAAATAAAAATGCATTCTATGTTGATAGAGTCCATACCTAAGGAATTAATTAACTTATTAGGAACAGAGTAGCACACATATAAATTATTAGGAAAGTTGAAGTTTAATTTTTGTACTTATTTTCTTGCAAAATTACAACTTTTCTTTAATATTAGTGCTTGGATTAACTTGTTCACTACTGTATACAGTATATGTAGGATTGAAATTCCATATACACATTCATTCTTGAACATTACTTTTGAAATCAAGTTTGAAATTTCCACTTACCAAATTTTTATAAGAAAAAAAAAGAGTATTTCTTTGTTTCTTCATGAAATATTTTTGATAAAGGATACATTTTTGATAAAGGATACATTTTTGAGTAGTGATTGTGTAAGTTTTAAATTTGCAAGTGTTTTGGACATCATTTTTTTTTTAAATTTAAAGCAGCACATTATCTGAAAGCAAATAGTTAAGCTGAATACATACATGGTATATCTAAATGGTCTGGCCACATGCTAGAGACATGTTTTACATGTCAAAATAAGGTAAAAAATCCATATAAAAGTGCTGATGCAGCAGAGCTAGGAATAATGCCAATTACAGTTCTGTATCAATGTTGTGTATTTCACTGAGCTGTGATTTGCAAGCAGGTTAGATGCAAGCATGGTTCATACATTCTTTCAATCATATAATTGAAAAACTTTTCCAGGACATATGATCTAAATGCTCCTACTTAAAATATAGAGAAACCATAGGTCTGTTCAACCTGTAACCTACAACAAACAGCTCCCTACCGGCTTGAGCAAACTTAATACAACAGAATGTTGAAAACTGATGTCTGCTGCAGCTAATAAGAAACTTAGAATCACAGATAAATACTGAAATACCAAAAGTGTCACTGAACATGTAACTAGTTTAATTTCTACAAAACTTTTATGTACATTATGCTATACTAAATTTGAGAAAAATTAATTTTTACTTTGGCTTTTAGTTCAATCATTGAAGAAAATTATAAAATAAAAAACCCCATAAAACTCAAAAATATATAGGTATAAAATCCATAGTTAGAACATAAACGCGTCATTACTCTCGTAATGCTATCATATACCACAAAATCAATGTATAAACTAAATACTATTTATATTTAATTATTTTGAAATAATACTGACATTGGAAATTTAAGGATAAGGAAGGTGAAATATTTGAAGAAAGACAACACTGAATTTTTCGGTTGAAATGAGCACTTCTTTTGAATCTCTCCGATGAGAATGAAATTTATCAAAGTTACTCAAAGTCAATGCAACTGGCTAAAAAAAAATAATCAACTGGAGTTTTGCAATCAATAAAACATCCAGAAATAGAAACAGCTACTCACTTCCACCAGTGACTAAAAAGTACAGTATGTTACGAAAATTAAGAAATGGCACACAAAAAGTTTCTCATAGCAGAAGGAAAGTATCAGCGACAAAGAGATTTCCAAATCAGACACTTCAAAGAAGAAATACGATATGACTCTACACCTGGTAGCAGAAGAATTTTGCATAATGGAAAAGTTGAAAGTAGGCAAAAAGTAGTCTTCATGGTAAAAGCTATGCTAAGGAAAAAAGACTTTTCAAATACCTGGTGGGAAAACTATGCACTATTTTACGCAGGAGGTATTTTCAAAAGGTTTTCCGAGGTGAGAGATATCGGTTCATGAAAGAATTTTTCCAAGAGTTTTCAGAAGAGCTCAGATTTTGCTGTGAATACATCAAAGCAGAAATAAACACTTACACCTCCTGGTGGCCAAAAAGCATTCTTTAACAGAAATTAGGAATTATGTGCAAAACATTTCCCATCAGGAGCTGTATCCGATGCGGGGAGAATTTTTGAAATAGGACTTTCATAAGCAGAGATATTAGAGAAAACACAATTTACCTTTACGCCCTCCCTAGAGCAAAATCTATGCATTACTTGAAGAAGTGACTGTACCTATAACAGTCTTTGATATAAATGGCATTGAAAGGAAAAATAATTATTTCAACTGGATATTTAGAAGCAAAGATATGAAATAAAATATATTTTGAATTCGTAGAATCTGCATTTACGCCTTCTAGCGGAGGAAACGTGCATCAGAAAAAAAAAAGTTGCGGAATGCAAAGATCATCATTCTCACATTTCAAGCTTCCCAATGCAAAAGAAATTTTTCTGGTCAGACTGATAGTTGCAGAGATATGCTGTACACTGATGGATGGACAAAGTGATAACATAGGCACAATCTTTGTTTTACAAATGACGTGCTAATAACACAACTTCAGTACTGTTAACAGATAAGAAAACTAACAGTCTCCCTCATTTTGACAGAGGTGGGGAGGAAAATTTGTCAGACATAAGTTATATCAGTAGAAAAATTCTTAACTATGAAACATTGTGCAGGGACAAAAAGGCAGGAATGGATAGAATTCCAGGACATGTAACAGAATTTTAGGATATTTCCAGGGCAATTTGGAATTCCAGGACTTTTCCAGGATGCGTACGAACCATGTGCTAAGCACATATTGTACTACACTAATCTCCTGTTTTCACATGAGCATGGAAGGTTATTCATTTCATGAATTGACACAGACACATCTTTTGTATTGAAATCACTTGGTAAAAGTTGGGAGGTTAGGCATATCTACATACCATCAAACATTATCACATCAGCACCTTACACACAGGGAAACATTTGTCACTGTTTACAGTCACATGAGAATGAGAGTGAGAGAGAGAGAGAGAGAGAGAGAGAGAGAGAGAGAGAGAGAGAGAGAGCGCCCATTACTGCAAACAGTAGGAGACAAAGAGCCATCCGGACACTTGCTTTAGAAGAGAGAATCCTGGTGCCCAGAATAAAGAAATAGCTGCAATAGAAAATATTTCAAAAGCATGACCTTGCCGAGAGTTCTGTATGAACAGAGCTTGTACCCATACTACGTGTAGCATGTGCAGGATTTCACATCTCCTGATTATCCATCACAAACAACTGGCTAATGGAGTATGCAGAAATGGGCGGGTGACCCATTCATTTCATCAGTGCTCTTTACAGATGAGGCCAGATTCACCAGTGAGAGCATCATAAATTTTCACAACAATCACTTATGGGCAGAGAAAAACATGCATGGTGGCATCTGAAGTAGAGAATGCACCATTGATACTTCCCACAATGAATATGGTTTATGTATGTATAAATGTATATGGTTCACAATGTATATAGTCCATGAGCCCCAAGTCATTTTAGCTATATGATACAAGAACTCTTGGACAATAACTACCCTGCCCAGTGAATAGGTCACTGAGGACATTCAGCTTGGCACTAGTGCTTTCCAGATTTTCCAATGGATTTCTACTTGTGGGGACATTTAAAAACTCTCATTTACTCCACTCCATTCACTGACACGGTTCAGAAGCAAGTTCCAAACAACTGTCAGACAATCCACAACACCTCCACTAAATTTTAATGAGTTCAACAGTCAATAAAAACATATGCTCAGACTGTGTTGAGTCTCATATCAGAAATTTCAAGCACTTTTCTTCCTGTAAACATACCAATTCACTGTGTGTCTTCAAAATCATTTCAACAGGCATTTTTATAGCTAACACTGGCAAGAAATTTACATAAAAAAAAAAAAAAAAAGGTTATAAAGGGTAAGCAAAATTGTTCCTCATTAATGTTTATATAGAGTATATGTCTCATTTTGGGGTGTAGAACATGTCCTGGGAAATTGAACAAGGTCCTTTATTTTTATTACATAATATAAAGTGGACACACACACACACACACACACACACACACACACACACACACATATATATATACTGAAGAGCAAAACCGAAAACTAAGAAAAAACTTTAGAATTTAAAACGAAAGTTGCAAAATAACCTGAAGATCAAAACGCGCAACGCAGCAGTTTTGAAAATTCAGAATTCACATTCTATTAAGAAGAGACCTATCAGAAGTTGTAGAGTAGGGGGTTTTAGAATCAAGTTTTCTTTCAAAAATCTGAGTTTTATAAAATTAATATTTCCTTTTTTAATTGCAATGTAAAAATTTGGATTTCTCTTGCATTGCTTTTCAGGTTTAAATTCTCTCTCAGGCGAACTTGGCATTTCGTTATAGCTGAAAATTATTTCTAATTATTATGCCACTCTCACAGCTTGAGTTCTCTTTAATCTTCTTCTCTCTGTTTAATAGTAACAGATGAAGAGCATGGGTCGGGCCAGGAAGGTTATGGATGCAAGCGAAATTGTTAACTAGAGCTAGGTCATACAACTCTGCGGAGGTCATGACATATATATATTTTTTAAAACAATTTTTGGTGGGCTTGTTACTTGCATCTATGGCCTTGCAGAAACCCATTTCCAACTAGGTCTCTGTGGAAGTAAGAAAATGCAGAGTTTTTGCTGGTCCTTGATAAAGCCAAGGCTCAGTATTCTCGACACTTTCTACATTCAGTTGTTTTATTTTATTTTTTTATCTTTTCTCCTTTTACTCACACCGGTAGATACATAACCTTTTCTATGTTGTACTTGGTATGAGTCAAAAATATATATATTTTTTTTGCTTAGGTCTCTTCTTAATAGAATATATATATATATACATGCACACAGCTGCATTGGCAAACAGAAGCTTCACATCCTTAGATGTGGAACTAACGGGATCAGGAAATGTGCGAGGGGCAGATCCAATAAGCTTGACTGTAGTGCACCTGGTAGCAAATCTGGGAAGCTAGTACCCCAAAATCTGAAAAAATGTAAATTGCAAAGTTGGGGAGCATCATGTGTTTGCTAAAATTGGTAATAAAATGTGTAGGTCAATAGGTAAAAATTAGGCTGTACATTGAGGAGGCAAATGTATGAGTGCATTTAGGTAACCATGAAAGTAAATGCCATGACGAGCTGATGAAGAAACAGCACCACTATGGCAGTGTAATATGAACACAAGATCTGAAAATAATACTCAGAATAAGTTGTAGACATTTAATAGTACACACCACACAATCAACTTACACAAATCATTAAGTGCAGCCATGTGTTGCTGACATAGAGGCCCTCAGCTATTACATTACTAGAAAGAAACATATCTATCAAAGTTAAGAGTATTCCAAATGTCCATCATTTGTTACAATGTGTTCCTGGATGTGACTTACATAGTAGGTATCAAGAATATCAGTTAACTTTCAGCACTGGTAACTACCCTGCAAGAACCTGCTCTTGCAGCACACCTGCAGGGGTTGATGTATCATATACCTTAGATTTCAAGTAACCTCAACAGGAAAAAATCCAGTGGGTTAGGTCTGGTGACTCGGGCTGCCATAGCCCTAGATGTGTCAGTGGAACGTGGCGGTGAGAAAGTTGCTGACCGATGCTGTACAATGTGTGCCATTGCTTTGAAACCACATATGAGACTGTACATGAAACATCATCCAAAAAGTCTGGTATGGTACCATGGAGCAGTTGTAGATATTGTAGTCCAGTGAGAGAACCTTGGAAGAACACTGATCTGGCAAATGTTTTTCCAGATGCCACACCAGACATTAAACCACCAACATACCTGGACTTACTTGTAACCACCATTGCTCATCCATGCTCCTGTGATAGTGATTGTGCCTGTTTTGATTTTGGTCATGTGTGAATGTGAATTCATCTGTCCACAAAATGTTCGCTAGAAACTATAATAGGTTCATTGACTTTTGATTGAGGACATAATTACACCGGTCTGTATGGAACTGATGATCACCAGTATACATGGCCTGCTGGGGTACTCTGTCGTATGGGTAAAACCCATGATTCGCAGTATCTTCCATGCACATCTAGCTATCAGGCCACAGCGAGTTCTCGTACACTATATTACGGGTGGGCAAGTGCAAAGGACACAACACTCACAGCACTCAACCTATTCAAGGATTGATGTGGTTTACCAGAGCATTACCAAGTCATAGTGTTACTTGTTTGGCAGAGATGTTATGTTGTACAAGGCGGGTGTGATCGTGGAAGGTGTAGGACAAGGACCACCAGGAAAATGCTACGAGTACAGCTGAGCAGCTGCACGTGCATTTCACCAACATTCTCCATATATCAACACTATCTCAGACCACTGTTCAGAAGTGTACTCCATTGTACATACAGTTGTCATTCAATGAAGTCATGTTACCTTATTTCACCTGCATAGGAAACCTTAAATAATATGCATTCACTGTGTGTCATCACTAAACTAGCATTCCACACATGTACGGAAGTCACAGTACTTTGCTTACTTGCACACAAGGTAATAATACCTAGGATCAACATGCTGCAGGGCCTTGCTTTTTAATTTGGAGGAGCGACAGATAAAATTGAAAACTTTGATATTTGACAAAAATATTGCAAAAAAAAGGCAACACTTTTTCGTACATTTCTTAGTTTTTTAATTCCTTTCATAAATTTTTCATGTCATTATTTATTGTGTTAAAATGTGCACTCCACAGTCAGGTTATCCTTGCCACGGGCAAATAAGAGTTTCAGAGGAGTAAAAGTTTGCCCATGAATCTTCAAGAAACCGAGTTTAAGCACTCTTCAAAGCGTAAAGCTATGTTGTACTTTAAAAGATATACAAGAAAAGTGCAATAAAATATGCAGTTCACACATGCTAATGATTTTTTTGTATAAATAAGAAATTTTTGTCTCGTCATTATATAAATATAAGGATTTACTTGGTCGTACAAACCTTTGAAATTGAATATACATATATTACATATAGCGTCAGGTGCCCACTTCACTGGCTATTTCTGAGGTGGTTTCGGCAAACAAAAAATCTATGGATATGTGCTTAGCCACTACGAAGAAAGAAAAAAAAAAGAGAGAGAGAAGTAGAAAGAAAAAACTCTGCCAAGATTAATTTTGTTAAAAAAAGAACATATATTTCGATGGACGACGATTGAATAAATAAATTAAAAAACAGTCTGATTCAGTTAGGTAAAACAGTCCGATTCAGTTAGGTTGAGGTTCTGCTACTGCCAGGCCTCAACGGCACCAGTTTTTTTCTCCAATCCCTAGAAAGCATTCTGATGACACTATACTTCCATATACTGTAAATACACTTCCATACCTTGCAATCCCCACTGTGCAGTCTAATCCATCTATTCATTGGCCCCCACCTTTTATGATCAATCTGTAGCAAACACATGGTGCTCCCAAACTTCACAATTGACATTTTGTGCTATTTGTCATAGTTTCGGAGTTGGGGAACTAACTTCAAGATGAATGAAATGCTTACATGCCATGCTTTGTTTTCCTGAAGTATGGCTACATTATGATGAGCAGTAAGATAAGAATATTATTTATAATGTAATTTAAAAGTACAAGTGATAAACGTAACTATCATTTTTAACAGAATACAAAGGGTTCTATCCGACATAGTTTGCCAAATTTAAACAGACCAGTTGTAGTCTATGCCAGTACACTTTCAAAATACATAGTGTTAATGTTATGAAGTTACTGTAATTAAAACGGTAGTTACGAAGCCACTACAGCTTAAATGTCATGTACTTACTAGCATCTGGGTTATTTGCCAGATTTAAATATTAATATAAATCAGTGATTAGAAGTAATGCTGTTACTGTAATATACTTTTACAGTAGTGTCGTGTGTAGCACAATGGCATAACTAGGACAAAGTCCCCCCCCCCACACACACACACACAATATTTACTTTAGTATCCCTAAGCACAGCAATTTTCTCTGGATTCTGAACACAATGGGGGATGTGTTTTTCGTGCGTGCGTATGTGGGAGGGGGAGTTATGAAGATTGTCCGGAAAAATAAGGGGCTACCTACAGAGCCCTGTAGTTTTACCTCTTTATGTAATTTTTAGAACAGAAGTACATAATTCAAGGTTATCAATCAGCCAATCAGGATTAACACTAACATGGAGTGTGGACCAATGCATGAACATACTTTATATTAATTCAACATTTGTCGAAAACATTACGTGGTTTCAGAAATTATTAACTATATGTCAACAAAATAGTTTCCATATCATCTACTGTTTCGCACGTTATTAGAAATTCGAGCACGGGAAAAACGTCCATATAATAAGAAAATTTTTATTTCAACTTGTCACTAATATTCCTTTTTTTCTTTTTGATGTTCTTTATAATAGTTTAGAATTTTATTATGAAGATTACAAATTGATATGAAAAAATGTTTTAATATATGCATTTGACTGCACATATTAAAACATTTTTTCATATCAATTTGTAATCTTCATAATAAAATTCTAAACTATTATAAAGAACATCAAAAAGAAAAAAAGGAATATTAGTGACAAGTTGAAATAAAAATTTTCTTATTATATGGACGTTTTTCCCGTGCTCGAATTTCTAATAACGTGCGAAACAGTAGATGATATGGAAACTATTTTGTTGACATATAGTTAATAAGCATGAACATACATTTTATTGCAATAAAAGGATTCGGCGGTAAAATATAGTTACACGCTTAAGGTTAATAAAACTATAAGACTTTAGTGATCATTACTGGATATGGTTGCATACAAATAGATAACTCAGTGTCCTACACCATAAGAATGCAATCCGGACTTACTAGCTACAGGCATTTATTTGCATGTTTTCTTTAGCTGATACTCAGTGGCGTATCTTGGGTCCGACACCTGGGCCCCCCCCCCCCCGACATTCCCAGTACTGTTTTTTTTTTTTTAATTGCGGTTTATTTTAATAGAAGTAACCCTTTTTTCTAAATTTTAGGTACATGCTACTGCTAGTAAGATACAAACTAATTATACGGATTAGGATTTGAACACTTATTTGTACATGAACTCCATTCTTTTTCTGAATACTTTATTTGTACATGAACTCCATTCTTCTTTCCTTTTGTGTGGACTTCAGTGTTACGTTTACATAAAAAGTTTCTTCCGAGTACTTTTTCATATTTAAAAATTAAAAAGAATGTTTTTTCTATTGACATAACAGCCAAGTTGCTGAAATGTACATGGCTCTAAGATATATCTTGATTCTTTTAATGTAGAAAAACTTCTTTCGGCAGTTACTGATGGAAACTAATATTAGGTCTGCTGATTTGTACACCACACTAAACACAATATCCAACAATTTATTCATCTTTATGTAACAAGAAATGTTGGCTAAGGTTCCGTCTTCGGCTTGCTCGATAGATGGCGCCACGGTATGTACCTTAGTGGATCTTTTATTTTTAACGTTACACTGCAAGAAAAATGAGAAAATGTTTTGCAATGCCTCAGATATGATGCCTTAAGGGTAAATGATTTGTCACAAACTATGCATTGAAAAGAAAATGCACCTGGGGCAGGATTGGTAAGTCTACTTATGTGATGACCTTTTATTCTACGATGTTCATCTAAACCCTGCTGCCTAGAATATTTGTGACAACTTTCACAAGCATATCATATCTTTTACCCGATTCTATTGCAATCTAAGTCTCAGATACCTTTGATATAATGAAAAATATCTATATTTATTGCAGTGTTACGTTAAAATAAAAGATCCACTAAGGGACATACCGTGGCGCCATCTATCGAGCAGGCCGAAGACCTTAACTGAAATGTCTCTAACCGATTTCTTTTTGTATTCATCAAGGGAATCAAAACACCTTTAGTTAATTTTTTAGTCAAGCTATATCAAAATTTGAAGCATAGGGTTCTTTAAGTTCTGATAGTAGATGTTTAGAAAAGCTTTCAAAAAATTTATCAAAACAGTTCAAATCCAACAAAGCCACAAATTTAAGATACAATATTACCGATTTTAATTTATTGACACTTCACACAAACTGAAACAACTCTCGTGAAACACATGCTATTATCGGTGGGAGCAAGTGAGTGACTAATGTGTAGTCCAAGTCTTCTCTTTTCTGAGCGAACCGTTGCCAAAGCATTCCCCTTCACCTGCTCATTCATGTTCTCATGGAAATGCTAGATGGCGGTCGTATCAAAGGTCTTCGGATCAGAACAGTGAAGACTGACTGGTAGAGCTGTTTGCGTTACGATAACACCATCCTGGGAGACCCGTTGTTCTTTGCTCGCCATAGATTCTTTTAGTCAAAAGAAGCAAATCCGCACGTTTTTTGTCACAGCGAAACCATAGACATATCTTAATACTGTTGCTAATTGTTTTTTATTTGTGTATATTTCATTTACTTTGATTTGTGCATTCTATGGGCTTCGCAGCTAGCCTCGAATATACGCCACTGCTGATACAGAGCTTCAGTTGGACACCTTTGTGACATTTTGCAAATGGATGTCATTTGCTAGCCTATTCAAGTTTTCCTATGCAGTGAATGAGACATACTTACTATAAGTACTAAAAGGAATAGCAAAATGTAATTGTTTTGTCCAAAACTAAAATCACTTGAAGAAATCACCCATCACAAATCTGTGGCTGCCACGAAAAAGTTTACACCTATCATGTACGTAATTCTAGGTGACTGACTGTTTTCACACATCGTCCACAGGTGCTCTCCATGTATGCTAGTACTTTTCCTCCTCAGCACAGAGAAAAGGCAATTGGAGAGCAATCATATTATTTACAAATCATTGCAGAGCAATCGTTTTACAAGCCATGCAGAGCAATCATATTATTTACAATCCTTTGCAGAGGGATCATATTATTTACAATTCTTTGCAGAGCAATCATATTATTTACAATTCTTTGCAGAGCAATCGTATAAAAAATATTGCAGAGTGATCGTATTGAGCCAAAGAGCTTCAATCTGTAGGAAATCTAGTGTTTTAAAAGTAACTTGACATTTATTAGCTAAGTTTATCTTAAAGAAAAATCTGATGTTTTAAAAGTAACTTGACATTTATTAGCTAAGTTTATCTTAAAGAAAAATCTGATATCTTTTAGCTAAGTTTATCTTAAAGAAAAATCTGATATCTTTTAGCTAAGTTTATCTTAAAGAAAAATCTGAATCTTTGGGTTAATTATTTGTTTTTTTTTTCTCCATAAAATTAGAACTAGCAGCTGCAGCATGCCACTTCATTACCTAGTAGTTATACCACTGGTGCAGCATTGCTACAAATAGAAATATATAAGTATTTCTCGATATATCGAGATGGAAAAAAATGAAAAATATGCATATAAAGATCTCCAGAATTTGTACTTTTAACTTAGGTATCAAAAGTAGCTACTTTTCAAAAAACGTAGTTGTAGCTGTAGCAAGGTACTTTTCAAGAATGTGATTGTAGCAGTAGTTAGCTACTTTTAAAAAGTAGTTTTTCAATTACTAGTTTAAATATACAACATGCAAGACATGAATACGAAGTCTTCCTCCAAACATATGACATTAGACTGATGGGGCCGAGAGTTAAGTGACTGTAATTTCTTCGCAAAGCTTACCTCCGCAAATTTGCACACTTTTTAATCAGTAAAAAACTCATTTATGTTTCGAAACTGCCCCAAAAGACGCGTACGGTATGGCGAAATTACATGCCGTCTCCTATTCTAATTTAAAAATTCTTCATTGGCACCTACTCAAACATACTTACCGCTTCGCCTATGTAAACATTTATCACAATTCACAACAGAGCAAATCTCATATAAAAAAACCTACAGAACAGAACACGACGCCATCTAATGACAATAATTCAAAGTGCAACAGAATATTTCGTGCAGCTGAACAGGAAGACATCAATCATCAAATCCCTACCCAAAAAAGACCACTCCCTTACAATCGTTCGGACCAATCACAGAAGGAGCGTGAACCTAGTCTGTGGGCTATATTCACGCATAGCGTGAATATAGCTTCAGCCTCCTCGTGGTGTCCCAGGTTAACGCTAAGCGGCAGTGAAAGGCGTACAGTTCGCACTATTGGTATAGCGTCTAGAAGGGAAAGTGTGCCGAGCGCCTAGCGTACGTAATGATTGGCGTGGATACCGAAATTTGTCCCCTTCGTAGATGGCGCTTCGATCGCCTTCCCTTCCCTCTTTCTTACTGTGATGGGAGCGGGAAACTAAATTCGTGTTGCTTACTGTGAAAAGAACGGTAATTTAGACGAAAACGTGTTATGTTTTAGGTTTTAGAAGGAATGTGGATTACCTAAATATTGTATATAAGTTATACTTAGCTCATTATGCGGAAGAGAAATAACCATAGTTTTGTGCCAGGTTGCAATACTCAGTACAAAAACAGTAAGCCGTCACTCTTTGGAATACCCAAAAATGATAAACTTTTACAGCAGTGGCAAAGATTGATTCCCGGTGCAGATGTGCAGATAAAAACTTACGACAAATTTAGTGCTGTATGTGAACTGCACTTTGAGAGATTTGTGGTTCGAAATTTTGTGCATAAAATAAATGAGGAGACTGTGTTAATACCCAGAGATCGGCCCATCTTGACACCAGATGCAATTCCAACAATATTTCCAAACCTTCCCCATTATTTGTCAAAAACTCTGGCAAAATACAGGAAAGTTAGGGAAACCGATGATAAGCCTGATGGTAATTTAAATAGCTTGGAATTCACTTCCCAAAGAGTTACACGGAACTGCCTTCTGAATATCACAGCCTTCAGTATTTTGGGGTAAGCAAATTCCTGCAAATAATTCAAAGTGCATAATTTTCCATGTTCATTCATTCAAATGTGAATTGTCAAATTCATTGACAACAGAAAAACTGGTTGTTGTTACCAAAAGTTAACCAGAGGTTACCTGTAAAGTGTATTTACGTGGAATAAAAATTAACTCAGTTTCTAATATTACTTCTAAAGATGAATCAAAATCCATTATTCGAGACACTGATAGGCTAACAGTATGTCATGGCACAGGCTCCATTTCAGAATTTGAAAATAACATGAAGTACCTTGAAAGTGGAGTTATTTTTTAGAATAATTTGTACAGCAAAAATTGTGTAACGAAAGGAACAACAAAGACTTGCCTCAGATGTAAGTATCTGCAGGGCTTACTTTTGCACAAAATAGCTTATCATAGAAGAAAGGCTACATTTAAAAATAAGTATCAAAATACAGTTCGGAAAATCAACAGGCTGAAGAAACTAGTTATTTCGCTCTCTAATTAAACTTAAAAAAAAAAAAAAAGGAATTTTACAGAACTTTCCATTAATGAAAAAATAGCAGAATTACGCATTAAGCAGCAGCAAATGGTTATTCATTGTTATAAGGCAGCAAAAAGAAATCTGCAAGAGGTATGTCATATACCAAAGAATGGTTACTTGAATGCTTACTAATGCACATAAAAAGTCCAAAATTGTACGAGCACATACGGAAACACAAAATCATGATCCTACCTAATAGAACAACTATTAGAAAGTATATTTCAAATTACAACAGCAGTTTTGGATTCAATGCACTGACGTTTGAAACTATTTCAAAGAAAACAAGTGAAATGGAGCCTTTTGCAAGACATGGTGGTATATTAATAGATGAAGTGAAGCTTACAGAAAAACTGCATGCAAAATCATCTGGTGAAATATTAGGGTTTGTTCATATTGGGCCATACACTTCAAAAACTGTTAAGTATACCCCATGTAATCACGGACTGGTAATGGTGTTTCAGCCATTAAATGGAGATTGGACCCAAATAATTGGTGTTTTTGCCACAAGTAACAATATAAGTGGAACTTTGCTAGCAAAATTAATTATTAAAGCTGTTATTCTCACTGAAAATGCAGGTCTGTTTGTTAATTTCATTACGTGTGATGGGGCTTCTTGGACCAGGAATATGTGGAAGACATTTGGTATATCAGCAGACTGTTCTGGAACTAAATACAGCATTATGCATCCTACAGATTGTTCTAGTTTACATTTCATATCAGATTTTCGCCAGTCAAAGCGAGCCTTGCTTCATCGTAGCTCAGCTATTTAGAGTCAGGTCGATGCTTAGCAAATTCCCAGTTATACAGGTAAACACTGGGGAAGAAATATTTCTTCTTATTATACGTGGGAAATATATCTCTATAAGCAATCTGAAATCACATATTTACTGTTACGTAACTGAAATCAAACGATCGTCCATGGAATGGAAACATGTCACCTCCCCAACAAGGAAGACGTGAAAAGTCCAACTGTCTCTGTCTGCGGGAGTGGTCATGATGACTGTGAATCTGTTGTTTACACAGAATTTCTGTCAAAAGAGACAACCATCAAGTGACTCATATTGCCAAACACCATTAAATTTGCGAAATTCAATTAAGGACAGATGCCGGGGTAAGTTGAGCGAAGGTGTCACACTGATGTCCAAGAACATTACACAGCACGGAAAACTAAGGGAATTGCTGCATTAATTCAAGTCGGAATTGTGGCAGCATCCACCTTACAGCCCCAACTTATCCCCATGCGGCTACCATTTGTTCGGTAAAATGAAACAGGAGCTTAGTGGACAATGATTCCCAACGGATGAGGCTGTGAAAAGTGCGGTCCTTAACTAGTTGCACCAAACTGGACTTTTCTTGTACAGGTATGGGAAAGTTAATCGCACGTTCCGATAAATGTTTACAGTCCTTAGGCGACTATGTCGAAAAATGAATTAATGTTGTAAACCAACATACATCCCTGAGTATATCCTTGATTTTTTTATTCAACAGTGTAACTAACTTTTTGATCCACCCTCATATTATTAAAGCACTTTGCTACAATTCAGAAATTAATTTTTTAGTTTGTTTTAAAAATTAGCATAAATACTACATTTGGATAAAGTATCAACTTACCTATTGACTATGAATTTGTCTTGTATCTTCAAGCGGAACAAAGTAAAAAATACTATTAAAAATAAACAAATGGGTCCATTCTTTTACATAAATGTACCTCAAATGTCTGTTTCAAATAGTTTGAAAGAAGGAAGTCATCACAAGCTAAACAGTATTCAGCTTCAGATTGTTACCCAAACTTCCTTTATGTGATAGCATCTGCAACAAAGTTATAGATACACACAACAAAATAAAAAAAGAATTCTTGCTAACCAATGGCAGAAATTAAGACATCTGTTTCAAATAGTTTGAATCATCACAAGTTACATCAAAATTATCTCAGCTTTAGATCCTCCAGTGTGTGTTACCATCTGAATATTTTATGTATGAGTTATGTCAATTATTTTCTTTACCTAAAATCTACTCTTGTAATGTTCATACCTGTGATCTACTTTTTATAAAACATATTTGATATCACTTTTTAGATTAGACAACATTTTAACAGTATAAATAAATATTTCCCACACATTTCTAAAGGAATTAAGCAGAATTGGTTAGTAGTTTTTCATAACACTAGGGAATTTATACATTTTACTAACATTCTTTACTAGAAGCCAAATTTGCTCATTATAGTAAAATTAAATTTTTACTTTCAATATACCTACTATAAATGTCAAGCTAAGCACTAGTACACACACACACCAGTGCTGAGACGGGCCGAGCCCGAACCGGGCGCTGGCTGTGTAATACTTACTGGAGTTCGGGCTTGGAGAGAGGGGAAGAATTTTCTTCCTTTTTCTTTTAATGTGATTTTATATAATTTAGCACACGAGACTTTTTACACTTTCTAGTTGTGAAAGAGAATTCTTCAGCAACTGGGTCAAATGGGGAGTAGGAATTCTGCAGGGCTATCCATTCCGGGCTTGGATAACAAAATACCATAGGCCATGAATTACAGGATTTCTGCCAAGGATAAGTTTTAAGAAGCATAGATAGTAGATAGCAAGCTGACGGAATTTTGCTCCCTACCTCAAAGGGGCAGCTCCCTGCTAATTCTATTGAGCAACATACGACATAGTTTGTTGTGCCTCCAGATGTCCCCCCCTCCCCCAAAAAACATTTCGGGAATAAATGAATGGTTAAAGGTAACTATAGAAATAGATAGACATCCCTTCTCCACTCCGCAGTTGAGAAAGACATCAGTTAATTGCATGGGTAGGAAAGAGTGGAAGTCTGGAAGACTTTTTCAATGCTTAACAGGTTAATCATAGTTTTCGGGCTCGTTCGAGCTGACATACTTCAGGCTCAGGATCTTGAAATTCAGCCCGAACTCAGCTCTGACACACACACACACAGTAACACTTCAGTTAATTTCTCACAGGTGTTTTTATCAAAAATTTTATGGCAATGAAGTCATAGTGGTAAGTATGAAAAATAAGAGAAATTTCCTGGAATTTTTTGGTACAGTATTGAAACATAAACAAAAATGCTACAATATTACTGCTAACATTTATTAATCTGAAAATAAGTGACATGGAACTCGTACGGGTATGGTGTCGTTGAGGGACTAGCCGGACCCCATGACGCGAAGGAGTACAGCATCATCTTCCACGGAAAGAAAATAGTCCATAGATTTTCAAATGAATTTTGACAGATGAAATCAAACCTGCTAGTAAATGAGGACCTCTGGTCCATTTTGAAGATGGGCAACCACTGCACAAACAGTATTAGTTCCAATTTGAAAAAAAAAAAGACACCACCAAATATTAAATACAAATCTTCAGTACAGAATGCCACCAACCACTCCGCATCACTGTGTGAATATGTGATGAAGCAGAAAAAAGATTGGAAATATGTTACGAGAAGCTAACTGAAGTACTGCTTCCTGGTATACAAGTTTCAAATAAAATTAAACCAAATATGACGGATCTTTACTTTCCAGTTTCAAAGATAACTTTTCAGAAATGTTATCTTCATTTATTACAGAAGAAAAATACATTTCAATACTTTAACCAACCTGGCTATACACTTTTGCATATAAAATATTTGATAAGTTTGAACTCTTTTTCCTATCTCAGGACTTACTCTGTGCACACTATGCACTAAGGAGAGGCACACAAAACTAAGCGTTCAGACTTTCAACTTCTTAATTTTCCTTTCACGTGATTTCAAATAATTTCAGTTGTCATGTTTGGCTTTCACTAAGTTGTTCAAGAGTATTTTCCAGCTGAGGAGAGTTATGTTTTCCTATTTAGTTTTCAAGCTACTCATACACAAACATTCCACGGAAAATGAACAAGGAAATCTAAAATCAGAACTTTGTCTGTTTAAATGTATGCAGCAGATTTTGTATAAGACAATTGGTATGGCAAAAGTTGTAAGTCTCCTTTTGACTTCTATAATTTAACTAGCAGCCACTAACACTGCAACACTGTGGCATGGCAAATTTTGGCAATTCCTGTAAAAAGAATTACACCTTTTAATACAAGTGAAGAACTAGATATGAAATTTTTAATCGAAAGTAGTTCCCTATGTTTTGTACAGTTAGAATAAAGTTGATCATGCAAGTTTTTCAACATAATCTGTCCACACTGTTCAGACAGCTTTAGTAAATTCAATCAGACAAATGCTATATCACAGTTGCATTAAGTTACGAAATTAAAAAATGTACTCTTTAATTCAGAGACACATTACAATGCAACAACAGTTCAAGCATTAATTTCGTAAAGAAAGGGCTAACGATTGTTGGAGATGCAAATGTTATACAAATTACGAAGGCTAATTTCCTGAAAAGTTGCCCTGATTTCTGGTAATATTCAAGCTCTATGTGAATCGGCATTGGCAAAATATATTAATTATTCTATTTGAAATAAGAATTCAACACTACAGAATAACTCACTTCTTTATACTTCACTATTCACGAGACATGAACAGATTTCAACACGTGTGAAACTAAGATCTACTCATTAAACCTATAATTATTACTAAAACTAAATAAAACGTTTACTAAGAATTAACCTTACCTTAGAAATATAATAATACCTACCTTACAAAACTATACGTGTATCCAAATGGCAATAAACGGAACACTCACTCAATACAAACAAATGTGAACCAACAATGAAACGCAATGGCTGTTCAACCGATTGACTTGGCGACAGCACTAAGTTGTGCACGTGACTATTTCGCACCGTAGCCTGTCTTTTTCGTCAGATTCGACTCAGCTTACCACTAGCCGCTACTAAGTGACATACATTTAAATTTTCCAAACAGCACTTCTTTACTTGGCACATACAAGCCATTTGTTAGCCTTTTGGTAGGCATTCTTCGAGGAGGTAGCATATCAATTTAAATCACGCATAATTATACTTTCAATTACATTTGCCGACGCTGCACTCTGCGCCAGACGTAGACATTTCACTGAACCATAAAATGTGTTTCCATAATCACACACTTAAGAAAATCGTACATATCCTAATCCAACCCCTGTTGTTTGGTTCACATTGCACAACAGTACACACAATCTTTGACACAGACGCCGTCTGCAGCGCCGCGATGCGGCGTGGGACATATTTCGAACGCAGATTTTGAGTTCGCACGGCACACTTCCCCTTTTAGACGCTATACTATTGGCAACCTAAATGAAATATAGGGGACGCTGCGCAAACGTAAACAAACTTCTTTTAGCACGGATATTATTATTTTTTTTTTGAGTGGAGGTTTAACTACCACCATGAGCAACTCAGTGGGCTATAAGCAGTCATCCGTCCTTAATTTGGGTCACTGGTTCCAGGGAAGGGAGAGAGCCAGTGCCGCAAGACAAACACAACATCCATGCCTCACCGGGATTCGAACCCAGGCCCCTTTTGTACGAATGATCAGAGGCCATCGCTTAGACCACTGCGCCACCGGGGCGGCTCGTAATAGATTAATGTATTGAGAGCAATAAAGTCCTATGTAGAATCACTGGGTTAACCAAATAAACACTCTCAGTCCTTGAGATAATGAAATTTGTGGACGCTACAAAAAATTCACGATGCATCGAAGAAGGGTAAGTGATTCTTAATGCCAGTCATATAATTTCATGTGGAATTAAGAAGGAAGATAGAAAAAAATCCACATAGTTTCTCATTGCATTCAATCCACCGCAATAACGTCGTCCCCTCATTCGATCAACGGGGTATTAGACAGAAATAATTGTGAAATTTCTGTAGTCTTTTGAGTGCTCTTGTAAAGCAGGAAGAAGTGGAACGTGTTAGCACTGTGCAACAATAAAGCTTTACTGTAACAGATAATTTTTATTTTTGCATTTTCAGACAAGTGATATATTAATACTGACAGAGGTGTAGCAAGAATTAGTGGGACCCTGGGAAAGTCACATTTTCGTGCTCCTCTTCACCCGCCACACCACTGGTAAGTATACTGGCAGATGAGAGTTTTGTTTTTTCCGTCTGTAAATTATACAAACCAATTGGATCTGTAAAGTCAAAGTTATTGTTGACAGGACTTTGCAAATTTTGTTCCTTAATGGAGTTTAAATTTATATGGAAAATAGCAATTACTTGTTTTCAAGAGCATGTAGAAATACGGAATTTTAAATTATTACTATGCAATAAAAACATGTTGCCTTGTTTATTATTCATTCAAACACGTTACTAGGCTAGTAGCATTTCACTGGAAGGATTTCAAATGCCAGGCACAAACGTTTATACTAACTTGTGAAAAGCATAGCTGGAACTTTGGGAATGACACTGCGGGGTGCAACAACATGAATTGTTCTTCTTCACGGAATTCTCCATTATATTACTCTATAATTCCAGAATGAATGCAAAAATTCCCCAAAACAGGCCAACCGAACCTAAGCAACGATCTAACAACAGCTAAGAATGTTATCTGTACCCCACGGCTTTCTGCGATTAATCGCAGAAAGCCATGTCCGTACTATAGTAATTCTTCCCTTCGCCGCTAGAGAGAGAGAGGGCAGCTGAGATCGCCATCTGATTCCGCCTTTTTTACCCTTCCAGTGTGTCCATATTGTTGTCATATTCTCATGTATTCTCATATGGGTAATTTGTAGATGAATAAATAAGATTGGCAACACCCACGATTCCGGTGGCGGCTGGGATCTGTAATGACAGCTTAGTCTTTGTGAGTGATTGGAGGTATTATCCACGATCGCTTTCTATTGATGAGTGCTGGGTAGCGGCGGTTGTTTCGCATAGAGATTCCGTCTGGAGCCTGAATATCTGGCCCAAGTTCTCAGTGTAGGGGACCCTCAGGAATTCCACCAAATGCACAGCGTGACTTTCTACTCGAGGTCCCCTCTTTGTCTCACTTGCTGTACTTCCTGGTGAGTCCTCAGCCACTGGTTCCCAGTAGTAGCATAACGTAGAATTATACACATTTCATCGCCTGTAGCAATAGGACGCCGAAATCCAACGTCCTGTGGATTTGACAGCAATCTTTTACAGAGAGAAACACGTTGTTTCACCTTCTGGGGTGTCAATGCATGATGGGAAACTATTCGATGGTACCTGGAGGAAAAAATAACCTTGTGCAGGTGTCGAATAAAAATGGATTAAAAGACACCACCTGTGCTGCCATTTGTCGTGTAGTGATACCGGGGTTCGCTGTCACAGCTTTCGCCATGGTGTCGGTGTTGGTAATCGATGGACTTCCTGACTTCGACTTGTGTTCGAGACTGATGTCTCCAGCATTGAAATACAGGAACCATTTTCGTGCAGTGCTGCTGTGCACTATTTTCTCTCCTTCAAATGCGGAAATTTGTTTCGTTGCTGCAGTGTTTAATATATATATATTGTTGATAATATATATGAACATATATATATAATATGGGATGTAAGGTCAGGTGATGCGTAACATCACAGCCTCTCCTTGACAAATGTCAACCCCGCCTTCTCGTGGTGCATCCTGTTCCCACTAAAGGGGCTCTGACGACCGCCAATAGCGGTATAACTATACCATCGGGATCAGAGGAAATGCTATCAAACACTCACCAACCCGCTTGGCCAGCGTGGTGAGTTATGGCCAAACACCTCCAAAATGACTCTACAACTTAAATCTTGGCCCTCAGTCTCCGGCAGCTGGAATGTACCTGGCCAAGGCAGCGGCCAGTGCGACATGAAGGCAGAGGGTGCTAAGAATCCCCGGAGGACCGGACTAGGCTGCCATTTGATGCTGACCTTGGCTACCTATAACGGACGCTCCCTATCTTCTGATTCAAGGCTTCTTGAATTGGAAGAGGAACTACAAAGGATCAAGTGGGACATCGTCGGGCTAAGTGAGGTAAGGAGAAAAGGAGAAGATCTCATTGAACTGAAAAGTGGACATCTCTTCTATTATCGTGGGACAGATACTGGTAGAACTAGTGGTGTTGGATTTATAATAAACAAGAAACTGAAGGATAAAGTGGTAGAAGTTGAAAGTTCCTCTGACAGAGCTGCACGACTCGTTATCCAACTATCGAAAAGATACCAGGCTCAGATTATTCAAACTTATGCACCCACCACAAGTCATCCTGAAGAAGAAATTGAAGAATTTTATGAGGAAATTCGTCATCTAAATAATAAAGGTAAGCAGCACTTGAAGATAATTATGGGAGATTTCAATGCAAAAATAGGGCAACGGCAACAGAATGAAACTTCAGTAGGTAAATTCGGTCACGGCAACAGAAACCAGCGTGGAAATACTTTCGTTGAGTTTGCAGAGTCAGAAGGATTTTTCATCTTGAACTCCTTTTTCAAGAAAAAGCCACACAGGAAATGGACATGGAGACATCCAATTGGGACGACAAGTGAAATTGATTTTATTATGTGTAACAAGAAATTCGTCATCGAAGACTGCAGTGTGCTGAACAAGTTCAACACAGGTAGTGACCATAGATTGGTGAGATGTAAGATGCACCTCAACACTAAACTGGAACGTGGCAAGCTCATAAGACAAACAAAATGTATTGACATAACCAACCTTAAAAAACACCATAATACTTTCAAGTTGGAACTGAAGAACAGATTCTCTGCTTTAGAAGGCCTAACATCGGAAGAAGTGGATATTTCGGAAGTTAACAGAAAAGTAACCAAAGCTCTTATGGAAACAGCAACAAAATTAGCTGGGTCTAAGAACAAGTTGCATGTGAACAAATTATCAGGAAAAACCAAAATGTTGATGCAAAAAAGAAGAGTGATGAGGACAACTAAAGAAGATGTGACTTCCAAAGTGGAATATATAGAGCTATGCAAGACAACACGAAAAAGTATCACTGAAGACGTAAGGAAATTCAACTGTGAGCTAGTGAGGAAAGCAATTGAAAACAACCAAAGCCTTAAGATAGCAAAGGGACATCTCAGTAAGGGAAGAAAACAGATTATGGCTCTGAGAAAAGAAGATGGTTCTATAACAAGAAATAGAGGCAAAATTTTGACAAGAGTGAAAGATTTCTACTCCAAATTATATGAAAGGGATGATACATGTACTCCAGACATCATGAAAGGTACCAGAGTTCTTCCAGTCCTCCCAGCAGAAGTTGCTCATGCAATCAAGAACATGAAGCGGGGGAAAGCTCCAGGAAAAGATGGAATTACTATAGACATCATACAAGAAGCAAGTGGAGAAATTGAAACAGTACTCGCCCAAATTTTCACTCGATGCCTTAATTAAGGGAAGATTCCTGAGGATTGGAACAACGCTACAATGATCCTGCTACATAAAAAAGGTGACATTGAGGATCTCAGGAACTACAGACCTATCAGCCTCCTATCAGTGGTTTATAAAATCTTCACTAAAGTTCTTTCACACCGCTTGAAGGTAACACTGGACATGGCTCAACCGAGAGAACAAGCTGGATTCAGGAGTGGCTACAGCACAATAGATCATATCCACGTACTGAGAGAACTAATTGAAAGAGCGAGGGAATATGAACTTCCATTGTGCATGGCTTTTATCGATTATGAAAAAGCCTTTGATTCGGTGAAACCATCAGCAGTTACCACGGCTCTGAAATCCTGCGGTATTGAAGATGCATACATTAATATTATTAATAACATCTATGAAAATGCAAGTGCAAAGATTCGGCTGTTTGAAAATACAACACATTAAAATTGGAAAGGGAGTGAGACAAGGTGACACCATATCTCCGAAGCTCTTTAATGCCACATTGGAAAATGTCTTTCAATCACTGAACTGGGAAAACAAAGGGATAAAGATTAATGGAGATTATCTAACCCACCTTCGTTTTGCTGATGACGTAGTCATTTTTGCAACTACCCCATCAGAGCTGCAGAGTATGATCCAGGAACTTGCTGACAAGAGTAAAGAAGTGGGATTAAAAATGAACTTTCAGAAGACAAAAGTGATGTTCAATGCTTTTACAAGAAATGAAGATTTATCGATTGATGGAGAAAAACTGGAGATAACAGATACATATGTTTATCTTGGACAGCAGATATCAAGTGAGGGTCACATTGATGAAGAAATTAATCGGCGTACAAAACTTTCCTGGAGAGGTTTTGGAAGAAACAGCATAATTTTCAAGAGCAATATGCCATTATGTCTTAAAAGAAAAGTGTTTGATCAATGCATCCTTCCAGTGCTTACGTATGGTGCAGAGACGTGGACCTTAACTAAAAGAGACATACAAAGGCTGCAGACAACTCAAAGAAGCATGGAGAGGTGCATGCTTGGTATAACCAGGAGAGATAAGAAGAGGAACTCGTGGATCCGAAAAATGACGAGAGTGGAAGACATCATGATCAGAGTTAAATCCCTGAAATGGCAATGGGCTGGACATACTGCCAGAAGGACAGACCATAGATGGACAGCCGAAATTTTAGATTGGATTCCAAGGGACAGGAAAAGTCCCAGAAAAAGACCACATGGGAGATGGGTGGATGAAATTCGTAAATATGCGGGAGTGACATGGAGGAGACTGGCACAAGACAGACCGTTGTGGAGGAAACTTGGGGAGACCTTCGTCCAGCAGTGGATTGATAATGGTTGACAATGATGATGATGATGATATATATAATATACATATATGTTCAGATAAGGACAGTTTGGAAAAAGAACTGTATTTCTTTAAACGTGTTGCAGTACAGCGAGGATACAACCCTTCCATTATAGACAAGGCTCTGACAAAATTCCGAAAACCGAAATTCATCTGCACATTAACACCTGTGATGCACTCATTGCGAGAGAATTTTGGCATTATTCCATTTTCCCGTGACATTGCCTTCAAAATTTAAAAAATTCTCAAAACCTTTAATTTTAAGGTAATTTTTAAACCCATAAACAAAATGAGATTTTTAGGATCAAAGGACTGTGTTGAAGACAAAAACTCGTGGGGAATTTATCAAATTACATGTGAATGTGGCGCTTCGTATATAGGACAGACCCGTAGAGCCTTGCGTTTTCGATTGAAGGAGCACAAGACCTACATTCGGAATTGTGACCTAAAGAAGTCATCGATGGCTAAACATTGTTACGAAAAGGACCGCAGATTTCTCTTTGAAGAAGCAAAACTTATTGAGAAGCCAGATTCAACCTCCAAACTTGATAGTTTGGAAGCTTTCCATATATATCAGAAGTCTTCGCAACTTGTTAATGACATGGCATCCACGCCGTTTCTATCAAACGCGTGGAAGTATCTAACCAAAACACGTGAGTGTAAACACCATTTATGATGTCATATACAATTGGAATATTTACTTGCCATTCGTCCTGATGAAGCCAGGTCAATACCCAGAGGAAGCATGGTCGGCTTAAGAAATAAAAAAAAATAAACATTTGTGACAACTACGTTGTATTATTTTAATCTATATATAATCGTCACAAGACTGTAGTCGTTGAGATAAAGAATCTTCAGTTTAACGGACTTCCAGACTACACCGGTGCGTAAGTATAGGTCTGTGCATCTTAGACGCCATTTTAACATCCTATTGGCTACTTCAAATTCAACCTTGAACTAAGTGAATTATAGGAACATTGTACATCTAATGTTCCTGAGAAGATATGACCACTTTGAAAAGTACGATCAATCGTTTTTCGAAACTGAGAATTAAGAAGTTCAGATTACTAAACCATTTGAATTTCTTACAACGATGCAAAAGACATCGGATCTTACCGAACTTTATATCCTTGAAATGTAACCTAATACCTACTCAGAACGTAACAAGTTTGCCGCCCCGGTGGCGCAGTGGTCTAAGGCGCTGGTCTCTGATTATTCGTCCGTAAGGGGTCCGGGTTCGAATCCCGGTGAGGCATGGATGTTGTGTTTGTCTTAAGGCACTGGCTCTCTCCCTTCCCTGGAGCCAGTGACCCTAAATTAGGGACGGGCGACTGCTTATAGCCCATTGAGTTGCTCACGGTGGTCGTTAAACCTCCAATCAAAAAAAAAAAAAAAAAAAAAAAAAAAACGTAACAAGAGCAGTTAGCAATGCTTCTTTTGCGATTCTTAGAGCTGTTATTAAGTACACTCGGAAGGACATTGCAAAGGTGGAACATGAACTTTATGATCTACATCTTTGGCTAGCTAACAAATTAGCAGATTTTGATACTTTAGACAAAAACACTTCAGTTCGTAGTATCAACATATCATCGAATCACAGAATTTCCCCCGAAAGGAAATTCCAAAATTTAATAGCAGGTAATAAGAATAAACGGGCTTATACTAATAGTATATACCGGTATCAGACATAGTTGCTTCAGTTGAGGAATCTCTAATACAAAGCAGTCTCAACTTTGAAGAAAAAGAAATAGTTAGACATTGTATTAGCCAAGTGATAACCGCAAATCACGCTACATTACCTAGACCAAATTTAACGCCCAAAGAAATTAATGCGCTTAAAGAATTGCGCTCAAATTCAAATTTAATCATTACTAGAGCTGACAAAGGAGGTCAGGTGGTTGTGTTAGACAAAAATCATTACGATAACAAAGTCAAAAATCTTATTTCGGATGGACCTTACAAAGAAATAAAGAATGATCCTTCAGATAAACAATTGAAAGATATACAGAAATTGATCAAAAACTCAAACTCTGAGCCAAAACATAAAAAACAAACTTAAACCTTCATACGCCCGTTCAGTGGTCTAAGCGATGGCCTCTGATCATTCGTCCGAACGGGGTCCGGGTTCGAATCCCGGTGAGGCATGGATGTTGTGTTTGTCTTACGGCACTGGCTCTCTCCCTTCCCTGGAACCAGTGACCCTAAATTAGGGACGGGCGACTGCTTATAGCCCATTGAGTTGCTCACGGTGGTCGTTAAACCTCCAATCAAAAAAAAAAAAAAAAAAAAATACGCCCGTTGTGCGAGATTCTATGCTCTCCCTAGGATACATAAATCTGGAATTCCTTTCCGACCTATAGTAAGTATTATCGGCACAGCAGCATATAAGTTATCGAAGTTCTTATCTTCAAAATTATCTACCTTGGCCAATCCAAACGAAACATCAGTAAAAAATTACATTGAGATTACCAATCGACTCAAACTACATCCCTACGTAGATCAACTAATGCTACCCTTTGATGTGGTATCTATGTTCACCAATGTTCCAGTAAAAGGAGCTCTGGAATCTCAAAAATCAAGTCTTGTAGAGCATCATTACAGCCAACCTGAAATTGAGGAAATAACAAGACTAGTGGACATTTGCAAAAAACAGAACAGATTTACTTTCCGTGGAACGTTTTATGAACAGACGGAAGGTCTAGCCATGGGCAGCCCACTGTCACCTATATTATGTGAAATCTACATGCGTCGATGTGAAGAAATCTTTTCAAACTCGTGAAATTTGACTTATGGATACGATACGTAGACGATACTTTCGTTCTATGGAAGAGAAAACATTCTGAAATTCCGGAATTAGTCAAACTTATAAATTCCATTGATCCTCACATTCAATTCAGCTGCGAAACTGAAAATAACGGATGCCTACCACACGTTGACGTCCTGGTAACTCGTTTAAATCAATCTCTAGCAACGACAATTTATCGGAAGCCTTTCGCTATTTTTTCACCTACACATGCCAAGTCTAATCACCCTTATAAACAAAAACGCAGTGCCTTTTACAGTTGCATATATCGCGCGATACATATATGTTCAGATAAGGACAGTTTGGAAAAAGAACTGTATTTCCTTAAACGTGTTGCAGTACAGCGAGGATACAACCCTTCCATTATAGACAAGGCTCTGACAAAATTCCGAAAACCGAAGTTCATCTCCACATTAACACCTGTGATGCACTCATTGCGAGAGAATTTTGGCATTATTCCATTTTCCCGTGACATTGCCTTCAAAATTTAAAAAATTCTCAAAACCTTTAATTTTAGGGTGGATTTTTAAACCCATAAACAAAATGAGATTTTTAGGATCAAAGGACTGTGTTGAAGACAAAAACTCGTGGGGAATTTATCAAATTACATGTGAATGTGGCGCTTCGTATATAGGACAGACCCGTAGAGCCTTGCCTTTTCGATTGAAGGAGCACAAGACCTACATTCGGAATTGTGACCTACAGAAGTCATCGATGGCTAAACATTGTTACGAAAAGGACCACAGATTTCTCTTTGAAGAAGCAAAACTTATTGAGAAGCCAGATTCAACCTCCAAACTTGATAGTTTGGAAGCTTTCCATATATATCAGAAGTCTTCGCAACTTGTTAATGACATGGCATCCACGCCATTTCTATCAAACGCGTGGAAGTATCTAACCAAAACACGTGAGTGTAAACACCAACACAAAGAATATAGATTGAGATGATGTCATATACAATTTGAATATTTACGTGCCATTCGTCCTGATGAAGCTAGGTCAATACCCAGCGAAACCATGGTCGGCTTGAGAAATAAAAAAAATAAACATTTGTGACAACTACGTTGTATTATCTCAATCTATATTCTTTTTTGTCTATTGTGTTACAAAACACTCAAAATTCTGATTAGATATCAATTCACATAGCGCGTTCAATGCGGAAAACAAGTCCTTATACGCAAAACAGTGCAAGTGAAGAGCCGAAATGAAAACCCTTGGAAGTCTGCAGCTTTCGACCGAGTTGCTATGGTAACCCTGACGTCAACCTTTCGGCGCGGAAGCTCTGCAGATGGAATAGTGACCTTCGAAGGAGATCACGATGAAACGGGACGGTTTACCCATGGTATCTTGCAATCCACTAGGGCTTTTTCCTTGCAATGTTGTGGAACATGCTTTCCGAAAGGGATTTGTTTTTTCTTGCTTTGTGATTATTTGTCAAAAAGTTTAGCTGTTTTTTTGATTGGAGGTTTAACGACCACCGTGAGCAACTCAAATGGGCTATAAGCAGTCGCCCGTCCCTAATTTTGGGTCACTGGTTCGAGGGAAGGGAAAGAGCCAGTGCCGTAAGACAAACACAACATCCATGCCTGACCGGGATTCGAACCCGGACCCCATACGGACGAATGATCAGAGGCCAGCGCCTTAGACCACTGCGCCACCGGGGCGGCAGTTTAGCTGTTACTATAGTTTCGTGTACAGTTTAACAGTTAGTGATAGTTTTAATTAAAGTATGTATCTTGTGAACGATATTGTTTGTAATTTATTACAAACTCCATTTAATCGGTGGAAAAATGAAGATAAAAAAGACATTTTACTTCAAGGACGACCGACGGATTCACTGACAATTGTTGCCAAAAAAAAAAAAAAAAAAAAGAAATCAAGAAGAGCGATAAATCTTACAATATTAATTTTAAAAATTGTTGGTTTACTGAATATAAATGGCTTTGTAGTACTTCTGTGTTACATAAATTATTTTGTTGGCTCTGCCTACTTTTTAGTAATAAACATTTAGCGTGGGATAAAGGCGAATTCTCAGATTTATTAGATATAACACGCTCACTTCATAAACATGGTGATTCTAGCGAACACCTGAAGTGTGAGTTAACGCTAAGGAATTTTGAAAAAAATCAGAACACCATTGCCGGTGCCCTGAGGGAGAATGCTAGGCTTTTGAAAATGCATTTCAACGAAAACGTTCGTTTAAATAGACTTTTCCTGCAGACAGTGATTGATGCAGTATTATAGTTGAGCAAACAAGAACTAGAATTCCGTGGCCTTGACGGAAGTATAGACTCGATAAATCGTAGAAATCTCAATGAATTACTTTCATTGTTGATATCAAGAAGTCCTTTAGAAATTCAAAGTAAATACGAAAAGATAAAAAATGTCTTCACCGGTTACTCAAAAACTATTCAAAATAATTAATTGAATGTATTTCTGAATATATAAACGATCACATTAAAATGAAATAAATGAAGTTCAATGCTTTTCTATTCAAGTAGATGACACCACAGACATTAATCAGACTTCTCAGTGCTCTTTAGTAATAAGATTTGTTGATTCGGAAAGTGTATTGGCTGAGCGATTTTTGGGTTTCCACGACGTGAGTGGAGATCGAACGTCAGAAGCTTTATACAAAATGCTAGACAAAATTTTGGAACAATTCGATTATCAACACAAATGAATAGGACAATGTTACGATGGGGCAAGTGTAATGTCTGGACACTTGAATGGGCTCCAGAAAAATTCAAGGATAAAGCCTCTCAAGCTGTTTTTGTTCATTGCTTAGCACATCGTTTAAACCTTGTATTACAGCAGAGTTTTTCTAAAATTTCAAAGTGTCGTATAGTTTTGCAAGCCTCACTGGAATTCCTTCGTTTTTTCACCACTCAGGGAAGCGATCTTATAGACTCGCATCTACAACCGCAAGACGCATACCAACCATAGCAGAAACTTGATGGTACTCCACTTCGAAGTTAGTAAGTGTAATTGTTGAAGATTGGGATAAGTTGAAGGAAGTATTCGAATTTCTGACAAATAGTGAACAATCAGACAAAAAATCAATTTAACTTGCCAAGGGGTTTTTAAACGATATGAACACTTTTGAATTTACATTTTTGGCAATAGTATTTAACGAATTTTTTGGCCCCACCGATCTATTATTCGAAATTTTGTAGAAAAAATCACTAGAAATAAACTACTGTGTAACTCAAATTAAAAAAAATCGTGAAATTTTGAGTCATAAAAGGAACGATGAAGTATTTGAAACACTGTTTGGAAAAGCTAGCAAAATCACAGAAATAAGCAGATCTAAACGGGAATATGCTGCTCTTACACAAGAAACAATTTTTCAAAATTATAAACAATTGTATTTCCAAATTTTAGACCACATTCTTATGGAAATGGATATCAGATTTTAAGACTGTGAAAAACTTCAATTTGTTTGTCTTGCTGACACAACCACATTCGAACAATTTAATTCAAGCTTTCCCTCTCACGCTTTTGAAAATCTACAACATTTTTACGGAAACATATTTACTAAACTCCAGCGCCTTAAAAATGAACCGAGTTTTGTATATGCAAACGAAAAATTAAGGAATATATCGACTCAAGAACTTCTTCGAGTGCTTCATGACCATAAAGACATTTTTACAGAACTTATAAATTGGTTGCCCTCATTTTAACCATTACATCTACAAGTGTGTCAGTGGAAAGAAGTTTTTCTTGCTTTAAAAGAATACAAACTTACTGAAGAAACACTATTTCTCAAGACAGGCTTGCTTCTTTGGCAAATATTTCTATTCAGAAAGATATTTTATTAATGCTCACGAAGAAACAACCATTCTATGACGACATAATCGACAAATTTGCAGCTTTAAAAGAAAGAAGAATTGATCTAATATACAAAAAATAGGCCAGTCCTCATATAGTGATTTTCATTGAAGACAGTAGATATCTTTTCATATTGCTCTTGTAGCTCTCCACCTATTTTTTTCAACCACGAGCCGCCACTGCTCTGCATCAACTCAGCGTTGGGCTGTACTAAAAATCCATGTTTCTAGCCTTACGTTAAAACCTTTATGTGAAACAAGATGGGAAAGTAGGATGGACGCAATCACTCGTCTAAGATATCAAGTAGAAGAGATCTACGATGCGTTGGTTGATATAAGTGAAAACGAAAATACAGATAAAATGGTTGCTCATGAGGCAAGCTGCTTGGCAAACCACGTACGTGACTTCACATTTTTGTGCTCCGTAGTAATATGGTACGACCTATTACTTCATATTAATATTGTCAGAAAAACTCTGGAAAGTATTGATGTGGAAGTAACAAAAGCTATCAGTTTACTTGAAAAGACAAGAGATTATTTCATATCTGTCAGAAGCGATTTTAAATTTCAAGGATATTTAGTGGACGCCAAGGATTTAGCTACTAAATTAGACATGGAAAACCCAAAAATTGGGGGCACAGTACAAGCTAGAAGGAGGCAGATTAAGGCACAATTTGATTATGAGGCAAAGGCAAGAGATGAATCCATAGACGACCCAGAGATGCGGTATAAGGTTGATTTTTACTTTAAAGTTTTAGACATCACCATTAATGCCTTAAGTGAAAGATTCCAACAAATTAAGAGTCATAGTGAGCTTTTTGGTTTTCTGTATGATGTGAGTAAAATTAAAGACATGTCACCTGAAGTTTTATCGGATAAATGCACTAAAGTGTGCAATGCTTTAACTCACCGTGAATCCAAAGACATCAGTTTTGTTGATTTAAAAGATGAAGTGAAAGTGCTTTCAACTATTGTGATACCTAAGAGTGCACCTGTAGAGACTTTAAAAGTAATAAAAGAGTATGGGTTTGCGCCTAATGCTACCCCAGCAAAAACAGTATTGCTGGGCCAGTAGTGGGCCATTGCTGGCAGCCAGCACTGCCATCAATGGCCCAGCACTATGTTGCCGCTGCTGAACCGTCAATAAAATGTCCGGGAGGCCAACAGAAGGGCCAGAAATTCAGGCCAACAGCTGGCACCCCATCAGTTGTCATATGCCACAACAGGGCCATCAGTGGTCCATCACAGGCAGTAGCTGCCACAAGTGGCCCTTCAGTGGCCCTGCAAGTACTTGCCAGAAATGATGGCTAGCCTAATGTGGTCCGCTAGTTGGCCGTTAGTGGCAGCCAGCAACCACGTGACGTAACTGGTGGCTTGCCGAATCTTGTCCGCCAATTTCCCCGTAGTAGCAATAATAGTTAAAAAAAAAGCAAGGATAACCGCAGTTTCCTAAAGCTACAATTTTTTTCTAGCCTTACGAAGCTTGTGAATTAACGCCCTTCGCTGGGGAAATTTTCTCGACAGACCGGAAAAACAATCAAAATAGACTTTATTTACTGAGATATGACACAGTGAAGTTTTACAGGGCGACGGCGCATGGCTCGTCAGAGGAGATGAGACAGAAGATGAGTAGGTGAGTATTTACAAATGGTGATGCATATGTACAAAAGTTTTGCCCTTTTGAGCTGCTAGAGTCTTTTGCGTGAGAGTAGGGAGTTCAGGAGAAGTTTCTTTATAACATGAAATGGTGATGCATGTGTACAAAAGTTTTGCTCTTTCGAGCTGCTAGAGTCTTTTGCGTGAGAGTAGAGTTCAGAAGTTTTTTTTTTTTTTTTTATAACAGATTAAATGGTGATCCATTTGCACTTTCTCTCGTTCCGAGCCGTGGTAGTTGTAGTACAGTTCATTTGAGCACTTGAGGTTGTAGGTTGCAGGGGGGAGGGGGGCAGCAGTATGGAAAAGTTTTCACCTGTGTTCTTTGCTGCGGTGGCACCAGGTGGGTGTGACCAAGAGTGGCTGTTGGTGGTTCTTTCCAGTGGTAAGGGCGCTTCAGTCGAGGCAGATCTTGTTGTTGCTGGTGACAGTAAACCAGCTTCTGTGGGGGTTCCATCGCTTCCAGAACTCGCTGAGGGTCGCCGTCCTGTGAGCTTCTGTGTAGTCTGCTTGCAGTCGGGCGGTGACTCTGTTCTTGAAGTGATGGACTAGTTGGGTGCTTGCTGGGGGTTCGGTGAGTAGGGTGTTGTTAGTGTGTTGGAGGTAAAGTTGGTAGATGATGTATTTGTCGAGGACGATAAAGTAGGTGCAAGTTGTGGAGGCGTGAGGTGCGGTGGGTGCAGCGTTGAGGTATTGATAGTGTTCTATCTTGTGTGTGATAGGGCAGACTTTGGAGGCAAGGGAGAACATCAGATGGAACATCGGGAGAAGGGCTGGCAGTGGATGTATGTGTGTTGTATGGAGCAGGCTCTGCGCAGAGGGGCCAGAGGGGGGAAGATAGAATCTTTTTTTTTTGTTTTTTTTATTGGAGGTTTTACGACCACCGTGAGCAACTCAATGGGCTATAAGCAGTCGCCCGTCCCTAATTTAGGGTCACTGGTTCCAGGGAAGGGAGAGAGCCAGCGCCGTAAGACAAACACAACATCCATGCCTGACCGGGATTCGAACCCGGACCCCATACGGACGAATGATCAGAGGCCAGCGCCTTAGACCACTGCGCCACCGGGGCGGCGAAGATAGGATCTTCATCTGGTGTAGAGTGTTTGGAACTGGCAGACGCGAGTGGAGGAATTGCCACTGAATGTTGATTTCGTGTGGGTGGTTGGTGAGTGTGGTGAGTGTGGACCAGACTGGGGTGGATTGGGAGGGAGTGAGTGAATGAGTAGGGTGAGGTGTGAGGGTAGAGTTCCTGAGGAAGTGGTAGAGTTGTTTTACACTGATAGAGTGTATGTGAAGAGCAGCAGAGGGAGTATTGAGAGTGAAGGGCAGGGGATTGGCGCTGCCTGGACAGTGCGGATCCCATTGGGGGAGGTGAGGGAGGGGAAGAGGAGGCGAAGAGCTTCTTTAATGAGGGTGAACTTATTATTGTTCGAGGTGGATCCAGGGAGGGTGGGAGAGAGCTCGGAGACATGTTTCCAGGCGAGGTTGGTGTGTACGAGCTGGCGTACAGTGACCACCACCGCTCGGAGCCATGTGGGAAAGTGAAAGAAAGGAAGGTGAAGGGGGTGAAGGGTAGAGGAGAAGAAAAGAGGTTCAGAGAGAAGTTCGAGGGTAGAGGTTGGAGAGATCCGGGTGGTGGGAAGAGAGCGAAAAAGGGTGATAGCCTCATGGTAGGTGGGAGAGAGGCGAGTAGGAACTCGGGGGTATTGGTCCATGAGGAGGAAAGTGTGGAGAGTGAGAGAGGGGTTCCGCGGGGAAGAGATTACGTTTAGAAGGGTGGAGGTGGCAGGGTTGGAAGAGGTCAGGGCAGAGAAGAAAGAGACGAGTCTAAATGCCTTGTATCTAATGGGGACGTCGAAGAGAGCGAGTCCTCCATGGGAGAAGTGAGTGTTTCAGCAGTGGTCCAATGGTGCTTGGACCAAATGAAGTTGGTGAGGACTCTGGAGACGTCGAGATGGATGTGGGAGGGGACGGGAGTGTTTGTCCAGGAGTAGTACACTTGGGACATGAATAGGCTGTTAGCGATGGCAGCGCGACTGTGGAAGGAGGTGCAGAATTTGGCTTGAGCCCACCAGCCTGCCGTCTGCTTGAGTTTTCGAATAAGAGGGAGCCAGGTGGCAGCATCAGTGACGAGTCGCTTTCCGATGTGGACACCAAGGAGGTGCTGACTGTCGGAGGACCATTGGGCGGCGCAGGGGGTGTCTGTCCGGGAAGCCCAGGATCCGCACCTGACTAGATTCGATCCTGAGCCGTTTACGTGGAAGCCGCGCTCGCTACCGACCGGACTAATTCACAACGCTCCTCTACGTGCTGGAAGCTGTCTGTTCGGTATGCAATTTGTAAACGAATGCTTCCCTCTTTCATTTTTATAATATTGCGAGGTATTTTTCATAAAAGTCAGTTTCATATAATTGATAAATTAATTTCTTCAACGTAACGATAGTTTTTTTTTTACCTTAAGGGAACTTCACTCATTTTCAAGGCGTGTACATACTTAGAGTCGCTTTCCAAAGTTTTGTACTGTCCTTGCCGTCTTGAAAAGAGATTGTTGAATAAATATATATTTACCCGGGTTCATGTCACATTCTGTTACATTTTTAACGTTGTGTCTTTCCTTTCCGCTGTCCGAAGCTACATTTGTTTTAAAGAGTAAAAGATATTTTATTTTACTTCTCGTTATTTTTAGAAGCGAATTCCTCCCAGTCTTGTGTATTCAACCCATGGATGAGTACACCACATAGCGTTGCTTTTTTTTTCTTTCAAATAATTAATAAATTTTGTACGCGCATAATTCTTTTTTTTTTCCAACAAACGCTATTTTAATGGTTTTCCAGGATATGTGTTTCAAGCAGTTTCAAATTTTTTCTTGTTATTCATCCACTCCATTCCATGAATTGTTATTCATGAGAATGAAGTGGGTGTGTTTCATGGCTGTAATCTAGTATTTCACGGCTTAATCTAATATCTTTGTTGACGTAAAATTTCATTAGGAAATTAATTCGCCTCTCCACATATGGATTTCTTTCTTAACATCCACTAAAATAACACGATGTCGATAGCGTCGTCTTCAACTAACTGGTACCATGAGAGACACAGCAAGTGTTGCTTCTGCGCATGCGCAGTCCCGATGCTTCCGCCTGCTGTTGTGGGTTGCATTGGTTGCCAGCAACGGGCCACTAGTGGCAGTTGCTTGGAGGCCCACAATTCACGGCGATGCTGCAGGGCCATCAATGGCTCGCCAACTGATAGCGCTGCCACCAACGGACCACTACCGGGCCGTGAGCGGCAGATTTCAGCCAGCAGTGACCCATCACTGCCAGCTGGTGGCCAGCAGCTTCCCAGCACTTGTGTTTTTGTTGGGTAGTGTTGCTCTAAGAATATTGTTAACACTACATGTGACAGTGACCAGCGGAGAAAGAAGTTTTTCGAAACTTAAACTCATAAAAACGTATCTAAGGTCAACAATGTCTGAGCCACGCCTAAGTGGTCTAGCAACTATATCTATTGAGCATCAGATAGCTGAATCGCTGGATTATAGTGAAGTAATAAAGGAGTTTGCCAGTGCGAAGACAAGAAGAGTATTTTTTGACTAAGGTGTGCATTGATTCATTACTTTTGTATTGTATATTTCAATCGTAGTATTTTAATTTTTAAGATTATGCATAGATTATATTTCAATGTCTGTATGTTTATCGTGTTTTTGCTGTTTATTCATTCTTAAAGTAAAAAGCAGTCATGTCTGGTTTTATTCACAAATATCAAAACTGTATATCTCTATCAACCAAAATAAAGCATTGTAAAAAAAATTGCAGAATGATTTTTTGTAATGGACAGATAATTTAGAGTAGGTCTATATAAAAAGGAGGTCTATATGTAGTACTGCGCGAGAATGTGTTTGTTGTTTGTTGGGGGAAGGGGTGGGGGCGTAAATGCCGCTCAGAGCGGCAAAACTACTAGGGCCAGCCCTGGCTTTGGCCTTAGGTTTCTTTGGTATAGGAATAATTATGGAGGTCGTATGGTCAGCAGGCCAAATTCCTTTTTGATAGAAACAATTTACAAAGACGAATAATTGATTAATTAAAGCTTCTCCAGATGCTTTACGTACTTCGATGGGTATTTTATCAACAACTGAAGCCTTATTGTTTGGAATTGATCTAAGCGCCTCCTCAAATTCTTTTCTTGTGATTTCCTGACACCTCTCCATTCCATCATTTACTAAGTATGAAATTGACCGATGTGGTTCTTGTTCCTTCTCCTCATTATATACGTCTGACACATATTCTTTCCACCTCTCTTTTTTCTCTTTTGGGTCAGTCAGGTGCTTTCCCTGTTTGTTTTGGATGGTACGGGATTGCATTCCTGTCTTCCTCTGTGCCGTGTTATTGATAGCCATGTGAACAAGGTCTGACCGAACCTTTTTATCCATTTCCTCTATTTCTTCACAAACGACCCATCTACCATTTTTCTCTCGCTTTTGTACATTTTCTATTCACTTCATTTTTTATTTTCTTATACATGAATACTCCTTGCTCTGTGGTAATATTTTTCCATTTACTTCTTTCCTTCATTTTGACTATCACCTCTGTCGTAAGCCATTTCTTTCTAATTTCTAAGTTTTGTCTTCCGATTTTTCTCCTTTGCAGCATCTATTACTATATTTTTTTATCATCTTCCAATGTTGTTCAGGTCCTTGAATGTCCATTTGAACTGTTTCAATACCATTTAAAATCCTGGTCTGATAATTAAGCCTTATATTTTTTATGTCTTAACGCCTCCAGATTAAACTGCATTGTTCTCTTTGGTTTTTCTATGTTCTTCCATTTTAAATGACAAGTAATCATAAGGAGGTTCTGATCGAAATCAACATCTACTCCAGGGTAGGATATCGACTTTTTTCACGTTTCTTTACCAAAATGTAACCAATTTGGTACATATTCCTATTCCTATCCCCCGGGCTTTTCCATGTGTATCTTCTCCGTCTATGAACTTGATTCCAGGTATTTGTAATTACTAATTTTTCTGGTTCACAGAAGTTGGTTGGTTGGTTGGTTGGTTGATGGGTTTTATTGGCGCAAGGGCCAAGTGTGGCCAAAGAGCGCCAGACACGAGACCAACACAGAAGTTGATCAACCTTTGATCTCTCTCATTTCTCAGTCACAATCTGTACCGTCCTAGGATATCTCCTTCCGGACCTTTACCCACCACAGCGTTCCAGTCTCCCATTATAAATACATTGTCAATTGATTTTGTCCAACTCAGTAGTTCTTCAAAAAAATCATACATATTTTCCACTTCCTGGTCATCATGTCCTGTAGTCGGCATGTAGACTTGGACTATCATCGTATCAAAAGTTCTTGTAAAAAGCCTGAACATAATCACTCTATGGTCCAATACCCTAACTTTCTTTAAGGCAACCACAGACTGCTTATCCAACACCAGAGCCACTCCTTCTTGGCCATACTCACTTCCAGAATGAATCACGGGAAAGTTGTCACTCTGAAATTCTCTTTCCTCCTTCCATCTAGTCTTACACAGTCCAAGAATATTAATCCTGTGCTTTGGGGACATATACGTACTCAAAATAAATATGCAAATCTTTTTGTCACAAAACTGCATTGCTTCAATAAGTGGATATTACATACGAAAATTTATGTCTTGTAGAATGTTGGTAATTTGTATTGACAAAGTAGAATTATGATGGCCAGAACATATTAGCAAAAGTGAAATGCTTTACCTTGTATATGTGCCGAATTAAAATCAAGCTGCACACCAAACTAATCTCATGGCGAATTTTTCATTTTGCTAAAGGCTTTGGAGAAACTTAGATCAAGTACAGTTGAAATTTGACCGCGCCAGTAGTTCAGTGTCCTAGTGCTGGCCACTGACCATTCGTACAAGTGGGTACGGGTTCGAATCCCGCTTGAGACATGAATGGTGTGTTTGTCTTTCAGCACTTGCTCTTTCTCTCTCTCTTCCCTAGAACGAATGCCTCCAAATTAGAGACAGGTGACTGCTTATAGTCCTTAGAGTTGCTCGCGGTGGTCGTTAAACTCGGAAAGAAGAAAAAAAAAAAGTCAAAATTTGTTTTCGCAAGAAGCATGTCGGAAAATTAGTACAGCAAAAACTACTTTTAAGAACATTTTTCATTAGAAGTCTAGCGAGCTAATGAGGAAGTGTAAATTTGAGGACAATTTGCGTCTCCAAAGGCATCAGACGTTTTGGGGACAGTAAACTAAATTCGAGGACTGTCCTCAAGAATTGGGGACTTATGGTCAGCTTAGTGAAGAACCCCCAGTCATTTCCTGTTAAAAATAATATCTATCCTTCAAATTAAAATGTTTTACTACATCACGTGACTTTAACTCATTTTATGACACACTGTGATCTGCAAAGTAAACTCTATCCACTATGCCCGACATCTGGTTAGAGCACGCATAAGCTGATTACATTCTCGACAGATTCATGATGTAATTGACCAGAATTCTGTGAAGGGTCTTAAAACGGGTCAAGATTTCAATTAAACAGATCTCATGTTGTTGGTACCTTAAGATTTCAGGATGCCAGATAACTGACTGGTAAAATTTGATAACTGTACAATCGTATTTTGTAAAAATCTGAAAAACATTCATAAACTGAGATTGTACAATTAGTTATGTGGTACAATAGTACAAGCCCAGATTGTACTACAATAGTATATTACCGAGGGAAAAGCTGAGAAATATCTATATTTAATATTAGTGATTTTGGAGCGGTTAATAAGAGTAGCTTGATTTAAAAGTGAGATTACTGAGTGAAAAATTTTGGAAATATCTATATTTAATATCCAGTGATTTTGGAGCAGTTAACGAAAGTAGCTTGATTTGCAACATACCTGTCGTTCCCCGAAAGTAGCGTGAATTTGGAACAATTCAGGAACCAAAGTGTTCTCGTGATTTTGGCTGCTGATCACAAACCGTGACAGTGACATTTTAGTAACGTTACAAAGAAACCGTGATGTGATTTTGTACCCACCTCTATTCGTGAGGTATGACACATGGCACCAATGGAAACATCATGCAATGTGAGCAGTGATACTCTCATCAACATTCCTACTCTCATTGAAAGTTCCACTAATGAAGGCTGGTTCGACTCAGCAGAAATGCATACGGACACATTTTAAGTTCGACACGTTTAGAACATAATATGCGACGTGAAGTGTTTCAGTTTATAAAGAAAGTGCCAAAACCATAATTTTTGTTGGAATTATAAGTCACTAAGTGATGTGACAAATTTATCCTTTTTTCTGCCTGCACTTTTCATGAACACTATCGATTTTTTACAACTTTTAGAAAGTGAAAGCAAAAATGCTTTAAATTACTTTAATTTTAATCTTACCTCTCTTGAAGGGAATCAACTGCAAAAGGAAATATGAAGAAAAAAAATTAGCGTGAAAATCAATTCTCTGAAGCACCTAGGTAATATCTTTATAACTTCTTGTACTGCATTATAATGTCTCTTATACAGAATATTATAGCAGGCACTATAATCTGCATTTGTCAAGCTGTTTAATGTCAAACAAAATACAAGAAGTCTTATGAAAACAGACTGCTGCTTTCAAGACACAGTGGAACCTCGGTTATGTGTTTTTCACTTTCATACGTAATTCTGCACTAACATCGACATTTTACTGTAGTTCCTATGGATTTTTCAATTTGGTTATATGTTAAAATTTGAATTTCAGATGATCAAAAATACTTGGTTCTTTGATTCTTTTATACGTAACCTGGTATGTTACAACTCTAAGAGAATTGTGACAACGTAGCTGAGTTCCTTCTTGATGCAGTCAAAGTTAAATCTTGATCCTGTCAGAGAAAGATATGCTGTTTGCTTTCGATTTGGATGAAAATTTGGTTTCACATTTCACAACACACATGTATGCATTATTTATAAACTGATAAATCTCTGGGATGTAATTCTGTGTCCCCACCGTTTCGTGATGTGATAGAATAGAATCTTAGATGTTTCAATTTCAAGTGCATGCACCAAAGACTCACAGGAAAACAGCTGTTAGTTCATGTGTTGCATATTGAAATACTAGTCTCAGATTGTTAGAAGCGAGAATTTCACTTAAATCTAGAATCAGAAGACAGTGCTGTCCAAGACAGTGCTGTCCAAGACAGCAGCAAGCTTTCCTCATCTGCGAGGGTGAGACCTGAAATTACATCCCTTTGAGTTTCACTTAAACGATGCTTGGTTTTCAGTTTCTCACACCACCACAGTTATAGGAAAGCATGATCCTTCAAAAATCGCACTTCAGGTTTTTGAAGTACAATTTTATTAAAAATATAAAAACTAAGTAAATACCCAAGAATCACAAGTTGTGAATACCAAGTAAAGCATAAACGTTATGTGAACGCCGATAACACAACACTCCACATAAATACATACATATCACTAAGCTGTTCTCTGAGATTCAGAGGTTAGCTCTACAAAGAAATACAAACTACCAGATAATTTTTCCTTACCGTTGTTGTATCAAACTTCTCCATTTACAGCGATCTTGACATACAACTTGGGCTTCACTGACATCCAACACACGCCGTACGCAAGACCTTCTATACTTCATACTCGTTTTCTCATGCAGACACTCCTGAATCTGATACTCCCATGACTTCCTTGGCCTTTCTCTGCCTTTCCTTCCTGCCACTTGGGTTAAAAAGATTTTGTAAGTAAGCATCTCATCACTCATTCTTTCAACATAGCCAAACCACCGAAGCATATCAGTCTCCACCTTGCCAACATTTTGCTTCACAGTACACAACTGCAACACATCTTCATTTCTCACACAATCAGAACGTTTCTTACCGCAAACCCCCTCGTAACGCATTTCTCCAGCACACAAACAACTTTTGTTTCTTCTGAAGTACCCAGGTTTCACTGCCATACATCAGAGTAGGAACAATTACACTCTCATACACAGCCATGTGGGACACTTGAGAACCCATCATTCCTGTGAACACCTCCTAAAGCTTTAGGTGCAGGGCTTGGAAAAATTCCGTTCAAGGTTAAACGCTCAGAGAATTTTCTGCAACAGAGCACAAATGATTAATCCCAAAGACATGTTCGGAAAGGTCACGAAGGCTAGACCTACCAGCATATTGTTTTCTACATGTTTTCATGGATATGAGATGCTCGCACCACATAGTGTATGTTGCTGTGTACCAGTAGCTGCTCATGGTAAGCTGAGATGGGGGGGGGGGGCTGCATCTCAATTTTGTAGATATCATATCACTTCGAAAGCTAAGTTACTGAGCCTGTGCTGTACTGTCCGTTTAATAATATATATTGATCGAAAGTGCTTTTTTTACAAGGAATGAATATCTAGATTTTATGTTTAGAGATTGATTGGAGAAATGTAGAGGTACCGATACCTAAATTAGGCAAGATCTTCATAAATGTGGCCATTTATGAAGATTATTTTCTTCATAAGTGGCCACATTTATGAAGAAAATAATCGGTTTATAAAACTTAGTCTGATGCATTATTTTTTAAAAGGAAACTGTTTAATCAGTGCATCCTTTCACTTCTTACGCATGGAGCACAAACATGGACCTCAACTAAAATAGACATACAGACAACTGAAAGAAGCTTGTAGAGATGCATGTTTGATGTTACCAGGAAAGATACAAAGAGGAACTCGTGGATCGGAAAAATGACAAGAGTGGAAGACATTATGGTCAGAATTCCTGAAATTGCAATGGGATGGACATATTGTTAGAACAGCCACCGACAGAGAGCTGAAATATTAAACTGGAAAGCACGAAAAAAACCCAACAATATCCAAAAGATGACAAGTGGGAGGCGAGTGGATGAAACTCAAAAGCATGAAAGAAACTGGCTCAAGACAGACTGTTGTGGAAGAAGAAACTTGGAGACTCATCTAGTAGTGGATTGATAGCAGTGGCGTAGGAACGGGGTGGGGGTACAGGGGTACCATGTACCCTCCACATTTTGGAGAGAGGTACATTAATATCTACTGTACCCCCCAGATATGAACAAACACAAACCAATCGTTCATAAAGAGTGAACTGTAAAATTTATATGCTACTTATTTTTTTTTATTCTCTTTTTTTTCAAAGAAATATCACGGATCATCTGTTTTTTTATATCCGAAGCTTGTAGTGGGAGGCTTTTCATCCCCCAAAAACTGGCCAACCATCTGGGAAACTCCAGCAAATTAGTTCTGTAGGGAAACGACGAGTGCGAGGTTTTTGTTAATAACTTCAAACAGCATATGGTAGGGCTAGGGCTTGATAACATACTTGTGATCAGTGTTTATTTTCTCTTAAAATTCCACGCATCTTGATCAGGTCGTCCCTTCTGCACTTTAAAAAAATAATAATAATGCACAAGTGGACATTTCAGCGCCCGCAGCCCCGGCACTAAAATTGTTTTCTGTCTTAAGATCTGTAGCAATACAACAAGGGCATTACGGATTTCACATACCACTAATAGAACTCCAATTCCTCGATATCTCCATCATTTAGCTTTGCACCAGACCAATGTGCTTTTTACATCACTTGTCAGCCTATGTATCGTTCAAAGTTTTTAATATAGACTTCATGATGCTGCAATGGAACTTACTATCTTCGCGGGTAGAGCAGTTTTTATCTTACTGCGGTTTTACTTTATTAACGTAAACAAAAATGATAAGAAATTTAATTCGTTCTTGTAAATAGTTATATAACATTTCCTGAGAAATCCCTCTTTTCCAAACCCTGCTGACAGAAATTCATCCTAATGTTAACTTGTCCCTGCTCAATATTTTTATGGAAAAAAAGTACGAAAATTAACAAGAGAGAACACACATACACAAAAAACTTCTCCATTCATTTTCTGATAAAATTAATAATGTGAACTTTTTGTCAGCAATAAAAATAATAATGGTAATAATTAATAATAATATGATAACGTTCATTCGGATGAACTCCTGATCAGTATACGTATTTTATAAGAACTCTAATATACTAATCCCCCCCCCCCCCAATAAAATCGGAGGGGGTCATCCATAGATGGCTTAATCCTTGAGATGTAAGGTTCATGAGCTTGTACCCACCTAAATCAAAAGCGTTCCTACGCCACTGATTGATAGTGGTTGTAAATGATATACTGTGTGGACATATAATATATATATATATATATATATATATATATATGTCGTGGACCTCAACTAAAAGAGACATACAAAGGCTGCAGACAACTCAAAGCAGCATGGAGAGGTGCATGCTTGGTGTAACCAGGAGAGATAAGAAGAGGAACTCGTGGATCCGAAAAATGACAAGAGTGGAAGACATCATGATCAGAGTTAAATCCCTGAAATGGCAATGGGCTGGACATACTGCCAGAAGGACAGACCATCGATGGACAGCCGAAGTTTTAGATTGGATTCCAAGGGAAAGGAAAAGACCCAGAAGAAGACCACATGGGAGATGGGTGGATGAAATTCGAAAGTATGCAGGGGTGACATGGAGGAGACTGGCACAAGACAGACCGTTGTGGAGGAAACTTGGGGAGACCTTCGTCCAGCAGTGGATTGATAATGGTTGACGATGATGATTATGATATATATATATATGCAATACCTAGACCAAAATTTTGAACTCAGAAAAACCAAAAAAGGAAAACGAGAAAAAGAACAATCACCATATTCATTCACCCGAACCAGGCTAGCTTCAAGCGATGAAAATGTATCGAACATAAAAATGCAGGGAAGCATATTAATGACTGACACCTTGTCGGCTTCGTCAAGGGCAAGCAACAAGAAAATCACTCATTAATCTACTGAGACCAGAAAATTGTGGGTTTCTGCTATTTTAGTTTGCTATACGGACCAATTAAATTTAGGGGAAAAATGTTAATTAAAAGGGATTTCTAATAAAAACCCGAACCCAGCAAACTAAAACACATTTGCCCGACCTCACAACAAATAGAATAAAAATGAAGAGAGCCACACTCCCCAATAACACAAATCCAGGTAATAAAAAAACCCAACCAATAAATCGTACAAAAGTGGGATGCACTTTAATCTTCGGCCCCCAATCGTCTGCTTAAGCTGAGCTAACGCGCTGCTGGAATGCCGGGAGAAACATTTCGCTATAGGTGGCGCTGCAGCTGCGTTTTTTGCTCCTTCGCTGCGTGCATTACGTTATCGGAGTGCGTGTGTGATGTGCAGGAGGAGTGCTAGGGACGCGAAATATGCGGCGGGGGTGTTTTTGATAGGAAGGGGTTTATTTTGTAATATGACTGGGCCTGAAAAGGGCCTTTATGGAATGGGAGTAGTTCAGGTGTTGTTAAATATTTATAACGACGGAAAAGAAGTGTTTCCTCCTCATTGAGAACCTGTCTATCTAGTACAAATATTTAAGTGGAAAACATTAAGTACTAGGAAAGAACTGTTTGATGATAGCAATCATCATTTCAAAACAGTGTTCAGAGGAAAGACTACAATTTTCGTCGGAATAAATATTACAGAATGTGGTCGGCCAAGTGGTCTTTGTGAATGACAATATATAGTGTGTGTTTGAGGGGCCGCCAATTGCTCTCAAGACCTTGCGTATGCGCCCCAGTAGTCGGATCGACGTAATTGAGTGAGTGGTTTACTGACAGATGTTGGAAACCACAGGATGGGAGATGGTGGTACGCAGCCCACTGATCCGTCATGACAGTAGTCCCGGGTTGAACATGTTTCTGGATGAGCGGCAGCAATGTGTGAGCAGAGCGGTCATTCTGCGGGCAGATCTCAACCCTGAATCGTTTCGAAGCTCGATCAAAGATGCCAAGGATCCAGGTGCCCTCAACGAGACGACCACGATTATACTTCCGCTTCCCAACCTTAGCCTCATCCACTTCTACGATGACAATAGGGATTCCAAGCTGTCCTTCGTCTTGTTCGTAAGCTACCATAAACTCTGCGACTAGTTATCTGCAAGACTGATAATAGTCACTGACTGTCGCAGAGGATGTGAAAACCCCACCCTGGGAAGATTCCTCAATTGTATCATCGTAGGACAATCCTTTCGCGAAACAATACAAGAGTCATCACCTTATCAAGAGGAATAGAAGCAGCTTCAAACCACGTCCCAAGTAAAAGGGAATAATGCTCACTTTTCCCTGTAACGTGATTCTTCCTACACCTTAATTGTCCTAAACGATGACACATATCCACTCGCAAACTCATTTGATGACCTGCGGAACATCATCTTTCGGTTGGAAGCAATCCTTTCCGCTAACACCAAACAATGCGTGTTTCTTCATCCTTCCAAACTTCGTCGAAGAAACGCCTCCAGTTCCACATGGCTACTGACAGAGCTACAACGCACGCTGAAAAAACAGAAGCCACGTATCGCTTAGAACAGGGCGAACAGAAGACGCACACAGCAAACAGCGATTACGTAACACCGACGCAGTTGCAGCGCCACCTATCACCTATCGCGAAACGTTTCTCCCGGCACTCCATTGGCACGATAGCGAAGCAGACGATTGGGAGCAGAACTCTAACGTGTAGCCCAAAAGTGATACTTTAAACTTGTCACAAATAAAGTGAAGCCTAAAAACCAACAGCCATAAAATAAACAGTAAACACCAAAATTAAAAGAAAAAATAATCATGAACAAAAAAAAAAAAAAAATTAAAACCAGAAAAGGCAACCAACCAAATTGAAAAAGAAGTAACAACACATTTAGGAAAAAGGAGTTGCAAAAAGCCCAAGGAGCAATTTACAGTTGCAATCCCAAGAGTGATTAAGATAACTAAGTTGCATGCCTCATAGTTGCAAAGAAAAATCCCCAATACCCACCGCCAAAAGCTTAAGAAAATTTATTCAGCAAAATAAAATAAAATAATTTTTAAAAAATATACCAAAGGGCAGGGATTCAAGCACCAGTGAAGCAATTTTTAAGCCCAATATACACAAGAAAATATTAAAATTAATCTTAGTGCAAATTCACAAATTCCTACAAAAATATAAAAAGACTTACAGTTAAAAGAAGTATTAACATGCGAGTCTTTGTTTAGCTGTTACAAGTTCTATATTTACAAGATCCTGCACTTATCATTTGGCCCACAACCACTAAATAGACTCCAAACAATTCATCGAAGGTGTATTAAATGCTACAAAAAGTTCGAAGGAAACATAAAACGTATCCAAAGCTCATAGCCTGCTTTCTAGTGGTGAAAGCAGCCCCCAAAATTAAATTAATTCCTGAAAGAAAAGTAAAATTAGTAGCATGAGCATACAGAACATCTCTACCATGCCTGAGAACAATAAAGCACTTTCTGCTACACCTATGGGGTGTACCAATTGAAATCAGGCCCTTTACAGCGCCATCTAGCGTCCAATTTTAAGGTTCTAAAAGTCTACTCAAGGACTTGACCTGTACCTGGTGGGTACAGGTCAAGTCCTTGAGTCAACTTCAAAAGCCAGAATTAATGCTCTGAAAAAACCCTTACCAGAATACTAAAATGCCCTTCCTGTTAGCAAGGAATCATTTCTCTGCTCCCAAGAGTTCAAAGAGTATTTATAATACCTAAATATCATCATTCCTCCCAAAACTTTGTACTTTAACTATTACTATTTTTTTTAAAAACTTATTATTTTTATAAATATTTTTAGGAGATTTTTCTAGAGGTTTTATGCTTTTTTTTGTGTAAATATTTTTTAATTATAACCTTTTTGGGGGGGGGGGGGTATCAAAGGAGAGGAAAAGAATCTTGCATTATAGCTTCCTCAATTGATTGCTAACAACATCATTCCCTAAACGTCTAGAAATTAGCTTTAATTTAGACAAGTCATTCAGTCAACAAGATTTAAGTTAAATTAAGCCTTCCATTCTAATTTTATGTTTGAGAACTATTTTTCTTAATGCGATTTTTAAGAAGCTTCTAGGTACTTGGTTTTCGAGAAACTGTTTGATTAAAATAATATGTTTTTCTAGTTCAGAGTTTAAGCTACATATTCTAGAAAGCCTTAGAACTTGTGGTATGAATAAATTTTCTATAACTTTATTTGAAATATTGCTCCACCACATACCATATTTGACAATTTTAAATTTAAATTGATTTCTCTTATCATAAAGACTTATGATTGGGTTACCTACATTGAGATTAATAGTTAAATCCAAAAATCAAGTACTTGGTTATCATCATTGGTTTTATTAAGTTTAAAGCTCATAGGATAAATAGCAGCAAAGTCTTTTTCTATATTTCCTGAATTATCAAAGCAAATGAGGTCATCGATATATCTGTATGTATGAGAGTAACTTTCCTGATTGGAAGAATTTAACTTCGTGAATTGAAATTCTTTAAAAAACAAGAACAAATTGCATACGCTTGTAGAATGTGCATTTCCCATAGGTATTCCATTAACCTGTTTGAAAAACTTGTTATTGTAGAGGATAAAGTTATTCTTGATAAAACAATTTAGAAGCGTATGCCAAGTACTTTCCGAAATAATGTTGAAGATTTGAAATTCATTAAAGAGTAACTTCAGTGTACTAAAAATGTCTTCTATTGGAAGGCTGGTATACAGGTTTTCAAATGCATAGCAATAAGCCTCTGCAGGCATGTTATCAAAAATTTCTGAAATGACCTCAGCATTGCTTTTAATAATCCAGAAATTCTTACATGTTAGGCTTAATACCTGTATAATGTTTAACACCTGTTTCAAAACTGATTCAAAATACTGATTATTACTTTTTTAGGACTTTTGGTACCACTAGCTATGAATCTACATTTCACCAGTTCCTTATGAAATTTTGCAGTAGCAAAACGATAAGGAAATTCAGGTTCATAACTATATGCCATTCTTAGCCCCAGCTGCCTGTGAAATGCTTTAAATTTATTGTTGAGTTCCTTACTGGAAGCTGAAGTAGGCTTATAGGTAATTTTATTATGAAGTTCTTTCAAAATTAATTCAAAATAGAATTTTTCGCAAATAATGGCAAAATTGTTATTTGCTTTGTCCATCGTGGTAAAAACAACATTTTCTTGTAATTTAGAGTGATTTTTTTAATTCAGGAGAAAACACAAAACTGTTATAAAAAAATATTTTGTACTGCAAGATTATGTTCAAATTCTTGAAATATTTTACATTTCCATTCAGCAAAGGCCTCGATTGGCATATTGTAGTCTAAGCTAGTTTAAATAATATATTTACTTAAATCTTGATAAAAAAAAAAACATGCTTGATTCTATCTTTTGATAGGTAGAAAGTAGGCCTGAACTTGGCCCCAAAACCTAAGATACTTCTTAAATCAGGATTTTCAATTTCAAATTTGTTCAGGTTTTTTTTTGTTTATTCACTTAATATGCTTATGATGATGATATATATATTAGACAAGTGAAATTGATTTTATCATGTGTAACAAAAAATTTGTCGTAGGAGACTGCAGTGTGCTAAACAAATTCAACACAGGTTAGTCCCCATAGATTGGTGAGATGTAAGATGCACCTCTACACTAAACTTGAACGTGGCAAGCTCATAAGACAAACAAAATGTATTGACATAACCAACCTTAAAAAACACCATGATACCTTCAAGTTGCAACTGAAGAACAGATTCCCTGCTTTAGAAGGCCTAACATCGGAAAAAGTGGATATTTCTGAAGTTAACAGAAAAGTAACCAAAGCTCTTATGGAAACAGCAACAAAATTAGCTGGGTCTAAAAACAAGTTACATGTGAAAAATTATCAGAAAAAACCAAAATGTTGATGCAAAAAAGAAGAGATGAGAACAACTAAAGAAGATGTGACTTCCAAAGTGGAATATATAGAGCTATGCAAGACAGTACCAAAAAGTATCACTGAAGATGTAAGGAAATTCAACTGTGAACTAGTGAGGAAAGCAATTGAAAACAGCCAAAGCCTAAAGATAGCAAAGGGACATCTCAGTAAGGAAAGAAAACAGATTATGGCACTGAGAAAAGATGGTTCTGTAACAAGAAATAGAGGCGAAATTTTGATAAGAGTGAAAGATTTCTACACCAAATTATATGAAAGGGATGATACATGTACTCCAGACATCATGAAAGGTACCAGTACCAGAGTTCTTCCAGTCCTCCCAGCAGAAGTTGCACATGTAATCAAGAACATGAAGCGGAGAAAAGCTCCAGGAGAAGATGGAATTACTGTAGACATCACACAAGAAGCAAGTAGAGAAATCGAAACAGTACTCGCCGCCTTAATGAAGGAAAGATTCCTGAGGTTTGGAACAACGTTACAATGATCCTGCTACATAAAAAAGGTGACATTGAGGATCTCGGAAACTACAGACCTATCAGCCTTCTATCAATGATTTATAAAATCCCCACTAAAGTTCTTTCGCACCGATTGAAGGTAACACTGGACATGGCTCAACCGAGAGAACAAGCTGGATTCAGGAGTGGCTACAGCACAATAGATCATATCCAAGTAATGAGAGAACTAATTGAAAGAGCGAGGGAATATGAACTTCCTTGTGCATGGCTTTTATCGATTATGAAAAAGCCTTTGATTCGGTGAAACCATCAGCAGTTACAATGGCTCTGAAATCCTGCAGTACTGAAGATGCATACATTAATATTACTAATAACATCTATGAAAATGCAAGTGCAAAGATCCGGTTGTTTGAAAATACAACACACATAAAAATTGGAAAAGGAGTGAGACAAGGTGACACCATATCTCCGAAGCTCTTTAATGCCACATTGGAAAATGTCTTTCAATCACTGAACTGGAAAAAACAAAGGTATAAAGATTAATGGAGATTATCTAACCCACCTTCATTTTGCTGATGACATAGTCATTTTTGCAACTACCCCATCAGAGCTGCAGAGTATGATCCGGGAACTTGCTGACAAGAGTAAAGAAGTGGGATGAAAATGAACTTTCAGAAGGCAAAAGTGATGTTCACTGCTTTTACAAGAAATGAAGATTTATCGATTGATGGAGAAAAGCTGGAGATAACAGACACGTACGTTTATCTTGGACAGCAGATATCAAGTGAGGGTCACATTGATGAAGAAATTAATAGGCGTACAAAACTTGCCTGGAGAGCTTTTGGAAGAAACAGCATAATTTTCAAGAGCAATATGCCATTATGTCTTAAAAGAAAAGTGCTTGATCAATGCATCCTTCCAGTGCTTACGTATGGTGCAGAGACGTGGACCTTAACTAAAAGAGACATACAAAGGCTGCAGACAACTCAAAGCAGCATGGAGAGGTGCATGCTTGGTGTAACCAGGAGAGATAAGAAGAGGAACCCATGGATCAGAAAAATGACAAGAGTGGAAGACATCTTGGTCAGAGTTAAATCCCTGAAATGGCAATGGGCTGGACATACTGCCAGAAGGACAGATCATCGATGGACAGCCGAAATTTTAGATTGGATTCCAAGGGACAGGAAAAGACCCAGTAGAAGACCACATGGGAGATGGGTGGTTGAAATTCGAAAGTATGCGGGAGTAACATGGAGACTGGCACAAGACAGACCGTTGTGGAAGAAACTTGGGGAGACCTTCGTCCAGCAGTGGATTGATAATGGTTGACAATGATGATGATATATATATATATATACACACTGACTGAAAAAAAAAATCCTGACACCAAGAAGGGGTTGTGTTAGATAAACGACAGTTGGTAGGCGGTGAGAGTACATCTGTAAGATGACGTCTATGCAAATTTCGCGCTCGGCGCATACATGTGGCGCTAGTAGCGCCCCTCGGAACATGCAAAGCAGGTTTGCTGTAAATACGTGCTGTAACGTTCCTGAGTGTTAGTTTTCGTTGAGATTCGACGTAGTGTGTTTATGTTAGTCAAGAATGCTTTTAAGAAGACGAAGAAGCCATTATCAACAGCTCAAGGAGTTTGAACGAGGTCGTGTAATAGGGCTACGAGAAGGTGGATTTTCTTTCCGCAATATTGCAGAACGACTTGGCAGGAATGTAGCCACTGCACGATTGTTGGCAGCGGTGGTCAAGGGAAGGTACTGCTTCAAGAAGACCGGGTTTCGGCCGGCCATGTGGCACTACTGAGAGGGAAGACCGCCGTGGCGCATCGTACCGCGTCTGCGGCAGCAATTTCGAGCTGCAGTTGCCACCACAATGACACAATGAACTGTTACAAATCGGTTACTTGAAGGACAGCTCCGAGACAGACGCCCCGTAGCGTGCATTCCACTTACTCCAAACCACTGCCGTTTGTGAAGTCAGTGGTGTCAAGCTAGAGCTCATTGGAGGACGGAGTGGAGATCTGTTGTGTTTTCTGATGAAAGCCGGTTCTGCCTGGGTGCCAGTGATGGCCGTGTGTTGGTTAGAAGCAGGCCAGGTGAGCGCCCGCAACCATCCTGTCTGCGGCCGTGACACTCTGGACCTACACCTAGAGTTATGGTCTGGGGAGCAATTTCCTATGACAGCAGGAGCACTCTCGTGGTTATCCCACGCACCCTGATGGCACAGTTGTACGTCGGTCTGGTGATTCAACCTGTTGTGCTGCCATTCATGAACAAAATTCCAGGGGGTGTTTTCCAACAGGATAACGCTCACACGCATACCGCTGTTGTAACCCAACATGCTCTACAGAGTGTGACATGTTGCCGTGGCCTGCTAGATCACCAGATCTTTCACCAATCGAGCACGTATGGGACATCATTGGACGACAACTCCAGCGTCACCCCCAACCAGCATTAACCGTCCCTGTATTGACCGACCAAGTGCAACAGGCATGGAACTCCATCCCACAAACTGACATCCAGCACCTGTATGACACAATGCATGAACGTTTGCATGCTTGCATTCAACATTCTGGCAGTTACACCGGTTATTAATGTACCAGCCTTTCACATTTAAAATGGCTCTTCTCGCGCTTACTATAAGCTGTGATCTTGAAACCTTAATCGATTAAATATGTTACCTATACAAATGTATTGCCGCCATTTCATTCCTCTACAACTATTTTTTTGTGGTGTAGGGATATCCCCCCCCCCCGTCAGTGTATATTATGACAAAAAAAAACATTGTCTTAATGCGTGTGCCAGTGACAATGGACACACACTCAAGTGTCTCATTGTGACCCCTAGAAATATGACAAATATTTTTTCTTCTGATACACTCACTCCCTTTGGAACTTCGACTTGATACCGGCCACTGCAACTTGGACGGCGATGAAAAACATTTTGTTGGATTTTGAAGGATCTACCAGAATTTCGCGACAAGTTGTTATTGCGATACTCACACACTGATATTCTCTTTAATAAATTAACACAGATTGCAAACATATTCAGTCCAGTTTTTATTTTGAAGCCATGATAACAATTTAGTGTAGAAAAATTTGTTTTCAAAATTTACCAACTTCATAAATTTTCTAAACAATTGTATCTGATTAAATGTTCTTTTCAAAGTAATTAAGTATAATGCACTACCTAATTTGAAATGCGCAGCTTAGTTTTTTGGGGGGAGGGGGATGCAGCAGAAAAATAAAATGTACCCAGTGGAGTGACTTCAATGAATTAATGATTTTTCCTGAATAGAAATTTACACAAGTTGAAAAGCGAAAATTTTGCTGTGCTTGGAAAGTGAAGAAATCAATTTTGTTCAAGTATTTCACTGCAGAAATTAGTCTCTTAATTTTTTTTTTTTTCAATTTATCCAATACTGAACTCTATTCACAATCCCAATTTGTTCACATGCCCATTTTGACTAGAAGAGAAAATATAAGTAAAACTTTTTTGCAAAAATCCAGGCAACTGAGCATTTGTTATTAGCAAACACGATTGACCTCCAGTTCGATGGGAGTAACGTTGTTAGAATTATTACGTTGAATAAAAGCAGGAGCCAAAAATTGCAAGAAAAAACAAAACAAAACAAAAACAAGTTGAGTAATACATTCAAACATACTTTATTTAATACTTTATTTCAACATTCGTCATTATATTTAATTCATTCCCCTGTTTTATTTCTTATTTGGAAGCACAAGAATCGTATTAATCAACAAAGCTCAAAGACCCAGCGATGCATTCCCACCAAACGAGAGACTGCATTTGCGAGCAACCCGGCTAGCGAGAGCTGCCATTAATGCAGCCCCCAGGGAAGTTTAATTCAAAGGAAATGAACTGATGTGGGAATAGGCAAAGTTTCCCACATGAGTTGGTTTCAATAGCCGTCAGAGCTGCAAGCTTAAAACAGCCCGCCAACGTTCCTTCTGCTCCCAGTGGTGTTATGCAGGAAAAACTTCCAGTTGAGTTCAGAAAACTTCAGTCGTGGCATTATGCAGGAAAAACTTACAGTGGAGTTCACAAAACTTCTCTCTCTTTGGTACGGCATGGGGAAAAAAAAAACTGCTTTGGGTAGGGGGCTGCAGCCCAATCCACAGCCCCATAGCAGGAGCCGCCCCTGCTCTGTACTCTGGTTAAATGCATAGAATACTGTATGAGACTAACTAAAGTCTTTAAAAGGAAAATACTGAAGGGTATAACTTCCTTTTTCAGTTACACAATTTCTATTTTTTACATTCCTCAGAGTATGAATTTACGCCCCTGAAATGACCATTCTAAAAGGGTGGTAGCCCTTTCTAAAGGATGGTAGCTACAGCTCTGGTGCTGTTGAAAAAGAAGTTTAATTTTCATAGCTTTTGTGGTTTTTGCAATGCAATAAAATATACTGTATTTTGTAATGCTTTTTTTCTTTTGCCACCAGTTAGACTTTAAATAAATCATTAAGAAGGAATATCTCCTACTCCTTCAAAGCATAAATTTTACATCAGTATTTAACATTTTGAAATTTCTTTTATATGTTTTTTAAGGTCATCCCTTAGAAAAACACAGAACCAAGGTTCCACTGCATTTGAAAACTATTTTTGATGCAGATTTAGCACAATTCTATGTGAGTAATACATTTTGGAGTGGCTCAGTGCAGAATTTCCACACAATTGGCACAGCTGTTCCATAGCTGCAAATGGACGGATGAGCCACGTGACTGTCATAGGTTGATATATCCCAAAGTATGCTAATGGAAGAAAAAGTATTGAAAAAAAAGTACACAAAATTGACATTTTACAGCCAAATGCAATTCTATACCTGCCAACATTCAGAAACAGAAATCCATAAAAAAATAATAATCGATATATCCGATGAAAAACTTAATCGATATATTCGATTTAATTTGTTACCTCACACATTGATTAAATGTAACGAACATATCAATTAAAAACTATGTTATCCAAATCAAGTATCAACTTTTAATCTATGTGAATACAGGTGTTTGAATTTATCGGCACATTTATATCAATTAAAGTAAAATCTATACATAATATCTCATTACTATGCTATCATTATGATCTCTAAAGTGATGAAAATTTATTTTTATTTATGGAAGTACGCATCTAAAAGGGATGTTCCACTCTTTGACCACACAAATCCAATAGGGTTGTATCCCATGTCATCATGGAACGTACAATGTTTTAAAAAACAACCATTTTCATGTTAGGAGGTATCTTAAGGAGAGATGGAAGAAGAGACAGTAAAAAAAAAAAAAAATGAAATAAATGAATGACTGAGGGACACTAAATTGGTATTTACCAATTTCAACTAAAAACAAAGTGAACAAACATTTTGCAGGAACCAGTTTTTTTTATTTTTTTTATGAGCAAAATAAATCATTGCTGAAGCAGCACTGGGCCGAATAAACATTGGAATTTTTTTTTTTTTTTAGCATCTTGTTATACCCTATTTATTTCTTAGGTCAAATTTATTGCCTGACAAAAAGTTACAAAACCATACCCCAAATGCATTTTTAATTTCACAAAACTGGCAGCTTTCGTTTAACTTCATCATGTTGGATATCGATTTGGGCTCAAAAATCACACAGATTTAAAATTCGTTGGATTTTTTTTTCTATGATAACTATTTTCTGAGATGGAATTTTGAACTGGGGTAATAAAGACAAGTGCTCCAAATGTAGACTCCCAATGCTGGCCAACTGAGAAGTTGTAACTTCGGGAATGAACAATGCATTATCTGAAAGGGGGGGGGGGCAACATAGCGAGAGATAGACAGGCCCAGCTGGGGCAGTTCTGTTTACGCACAGCACAAGCTTTATTGCTTGAAATAACGCGAAACAATAAACTAAAACATGTGGGAAAACTTACATTGGCTCTTTATTTTAAATGGATTAAGTTAAATAAAAAAAGTTCTAATGGTGGGTGCAAAATCATCAGAAAAAGAGAAATCTGGGAGAATCACTAAATCCGAAAAATTATAAATTTGCTTGTAAAACAAGTCGCATTTCCGTAAATTTTATGGGTGAATCGTAAAACATGGTAGGTCTGCAATTCTAATTTATCATACTTTTTTTGTTATATAATTTACATTCCTTTCCAGTTAAAACAATCAAACATGAGGCTGGCTCATTCCATAAAGCCATGAGTGTATCTTATGTCTGGTGTATCTCACACAAATACAATAATAGAAAATAAAACAAGAACAATCTTTAATAGTTTAGTTCACATTTGTTGAACAGCATTTATTTGTGTGATGAGACAAAGTCACTGTGCTTTAGTCCTAATCAGTACAACAAATTCAGGCACATTTATCTCAACTGCCAGAAAAGGTAAATAAGGCAAATCTTTTAAGACAGAATTTATCACTGTTTCACTGTGTGGATATTTTTTTTTTAAAGTCAACAATAAAGCTATATCTCAGGATTTACCATATGTGAAAACATTAATTTAATTAAAAATACATAATTTACAGAGAAAATTCAGAATCATAAATATATCTACAAAAATAAAGAACAAGAAGCTGTACAATATTTTCTAAGTTCTTAAATTAACAATACAGAAAAGTTTGAAGATCACAATTGCAAAACAGGTATTATTTTTTATATGCAATAAGCAATTTATAGAACATATACACAAAAGTAAATTATGAAAGGTGGAGGTGTGAATTGACCGCATCAACTTGCAAAGAGATTGAAAACACAAATATCAATGTGATAAGATAGCTAGCTGCAAAGCAAGCTAAAACAAATAAACAAATGTGGGATGGATCATTTTAAATATCTTTCTGTTTTAAAATGGGATTTCCCAACAGTATAAATCTGTTGTGGGAATCACAAAATGTTGAACATTATATGACCACATATTTAACACAGTTACCTTCAGTAATTTCTTGTGTTACAATTCTGTGATGAAAACATTAACATACAGCTGATAAGAAAACCACACACACACACACTAACAAAACCCTTCAGCATTTCACTGATGTGTCAATCAAACTCAGAAATGTAAAAGTCCAGATTTTCCATTAGTTTCCACATTTCTTTTAAATACACAAATAAAAATATAACCTTATTAAAGTTGGTTCAACAAAACGTCCACACAAAAAGATGAAAACAGTTTATAAGATCAGTATGTAATTTCAACTCCACATACAAAAGAAAGACTAAAGTTACCAGATCTACATAGAAACCCTTCTTGTAACTTTTTTCATACAACAAAACTAAATACTTCTAAAATACAATTTTTCCATATATTATTTTTGACTTTAAAAACATGATCAAAAATTTTTAACACACATCTATTGTTTCACTCATTATTAAATATTTAAAAGAATTATTGCAGGTCAAAATATAGTTATATTTTCAGACTGCGCTTCATTACATCATCAATGGTAACATTTACTATTTTCACAGTTCCCCCGCTGAAGTACTAGGTGTAGTGTAGTCTGAAAATTTGACAGTAAGGAAATAATCCCATGATTTCTGCAAAAATTTACTATAATAACTGAATAGCTACAAATTTTAGAGGACTGCACACCTATTCTCATTCCATCACTCTCATATGTATTTTCAACATTACATTATCACCTTTATATAAAGCCCACCTGAGATGGTATTTAAAATTTGTCATGGAACATTTTTACATATTTTATCCTTTAAAATAAATGACTATGTGCTCAGTATACATTTACAACATCAGCCTATCACTGTTTTAAAAAAAATGTGTGTACAATTTGTTATACATATAAAATTTGTCATGGAAACATTATGATGCCTGAACCATATTTTGGGTTACAGCAAGCAACTCAGATTAAAATACATGTGCAAAGCATACACTAACATTAGGATTTCTTTTTCCTTTGCCTTCAGTGCTTATTAATCTGTGGCAACCCAATACAGCCACACCTCTACTTACAGAAGGTTTCCAGTCCAGAAACTTGCCTGTATGTCGAATTTTCAAGTGACTTGGTAACTACCAAAATCTGTATACAGGGTGCCTTAAAAAAGATTGAAACAAACTTATATCTTTTCATTTAGAAAAATACTCAAAATGATGTAAAGACTTATGACATGGCAGTTTCACCTCTTTGGGTGGCATTTGCATAAAAATAAAAACAAATAATTTTTATACAGCCTTTGCAGAAATAAATTCAATCTAAAAAAAGTTGCTCAATGTCCTAATTAGTCTTAAAAAAATCAAACCCCATTGTTCCACTTGCAAAACTCACGAAGATATTTGTGATGAAAATAGTAAAGAGCTCCCACATGTGCAGGAAATTATTGTTCCAGATAATACATTTTTTTTGCAATTTTAATTGCGAATTAGAACAATGGTATTTTCTTTAGACTAATTAGGAAATTGGACAACCATTTTTAATTGAACTTTTTTTTTTTTTCTGCAAAGGGTGTGCAGAAAGTTTTTCTTTTTTTGATGCAAATGCCACCCACAGGGGTACAAGTGCCATGTCATAAGTCTTTACATCATTTTGAGTGTTTTTCTAATTGAAAGTATATATCTGTGATCACCCGTTGAGGAGATAAAAGCTTGTTTCAATCTTTTTTGAGACACCTGGTATAAACATAAATCTGTGATTAAAAGTAAAAACACAACAACACTTTATACCTTTGTCTTGCAGCATTTGTAAATACTATTATTCATGATGAACGCTTTCAAATATTATTGAAAAAGTACTTTCAGATTATATACACATACTTATACCTTATTCTTTTTTTAGGGCACTTCTGTGGAAGTTCTAGAATAAACATGGTATAACTGGGAATCTGTTTAATAGTGTGAAAGCTATGTATGCAGACAGCAGAGCATGTGTATGAGTGAATGGTGTTCTATTAGTGCAGGAGTCCAACAAGTTTTTGTTTGTTTGTGGGTCTAATGACCACTGTGAGCAATTCAATGGGATATAAGCAGTCCCCCACCCTTAATTTAGAGTCACTGATTCCACAGAAGGGACAGATCCAGTACCACAAGACAAACACAACATCCATTTTAGTAGAAGTTCAGTCTATACACACATATATTTGAACAATAAAATACGTGGGAGATAGGCAATGTATATTAGAACAAAGTCCTCTATAGTACTGTTATACACGTTGTAGTACATGAGCTCAGAAAAGACAAGTTGACATCAAGGGGACCGAAGCCGGAGTAAGAATTGTGCTGATGCTCGTGTTTATGTTGAACTTTGAACGTGGAATACCTTTAATGATGTGGTACAACAGTGGACACTGGACAAGAAGCATGATTGCAAACCAGAGGGACTAAAGCCGGAGTAAGGTGAGCGCAATATGTGTTGCTCCATATACTTCATTGCTGATTTTTGTCTCACTGGATATAACCTATATGAGATTTCAACGTAAATATACTGTACATGTAGAAATATTCCTAAGTTCAGGTATAAATATTCCATTATCATTGAAGTCAACTTGTCTTTTCTGAGCTCATATACTACAACATGTGTAACAGTACTATAGAGGACTTTGTCCTAATATACACAACATCCATGCCTTACCAAGATTCAAACTGAGACCCATCTTGGATGAACGATCAGAAGCCAGCACTTAGACCACCGTGCCACAGGAGCGGCATCAGACAAGGTTGTGCAATGCCAACATGGCTCTAACAGAATTGGGCAGCAACACAACTGAAATAAAGGATGTGAAAGACCTTTCATACAAAATATAACTTTTATATAACTTAAGTGTGTTTCTCTATGTTCTTCACATCCATCACGGCTCTTTAATACATTTATGGATGCATGCATGCATCAGGGTGAAAAATAACTGAAATTTTTTGGGAAGCAATTTTGCTCCTCAAATTTAGCATTGCGGAGCAATTCAGTAATTATGTGGATCACTTTTGAGACTTTTCATTTGATTTAAGTGACTAATAATTTATTATCAAATAAAACTGTTACTGGCACCTTTCAATATATATAAAAAATACTCTAATCAGTAACTGAAAAGTAAAACTTAAAAATATTTTAGTAGATACATAAAAAGTACAAAGTTTCTTTCTATGGATATATGGTGAAATGCTACTTGGCCACACATTGCAGCAGCTTCTTACTGTAACTTGACAGTGAGAGTACTCCTCAACTTGTGGTAGCTTCAGGTTCTGCATCTGTTCTCTTTCTTTTTCTGCAAGACTTCACACTTGTGCGTCGGGGCTTCTTTTAAAAAAATACCTTTATTGCATGTTCAGGGTTAAACTCCCATAGTTTTGGTGCTTCCAGCGTTATCCACAATAGGTGGTTCAATGCATCAGAATTCATTTGATTACGAAAATCAGTCTTGATTCTTTTCATCGCAGAAAAGGCTCTTTCGACTTTAGCATTGGATACGGGCAATAATCTCATACCTTTCATGTGGTTTAGATTTCAGAATTCATTTGCATACCTTTCTTTCAAGTATTTCCATAACAGTTGTTCTGAAAAGTGTTGCAGATTTCTTAACCAAAATGTTTTGAAATAATCCCAGTGCTGTTGAATTTTATCGTTGCCTATGTTGTTGGCATTCAACAACTCCCTGAAATGTTCAGTTAATACAGTAATTTAATCATCACCAAATTGCAAGAGTAGATTTGTCTGTTGGCCAAAGCGTAGGTTCTAACAGCTTGACAGTGTTAAAAACCTGATTTTCGTGCAAGTCACCAAGCCTGATATGCACACACTAATGAATATGATTTTAAAAATATTCACAATTTTCATAGAATACATCTACTGTCAAATTACAGCTTAGTTCAATGCCACAAAGTTCTACAGTTTTCACTGAATCACTGTCAGTGGTATCACAAGCTGATACGTTTGCTAAGTCTGTAAAGTATACTCTAGATTCAGTTTCCTTTTGCTTTTACTATCTCTGGTTATTTTTTTTTCCTATGTAAATTATCTTCTTACTTAACGAGATGTTATTTCTCCCGCTGAATGATATGTGGCAACGAGTGTAAGTCATGACGTGGTGGTAGGCAGTATAAATAGGTGCGTTCAACGATACGTGAGAGAGCTTTTTGTTGTGTTACGTGAGAGAGCTTTGTTTTATGTGTAAAGAGATCTTCGTTTGGTGTAAAGAGAGCTTCGTTTATGTAAGAGGAACTTCGTTATATGTGAGAGCCAGATATCGAGTAGTTGTGTAACCCGTGAAGTGTGTGTCGATAATACCAGGAGTTTCCCTAATAAAAGGTTTTCTTAGTAAGTACGTTTTTCTCAGTTCATAGTTTTGTCAGACCTCTGTCTGGCTGTTAGGTCTCTTTCATTAAGTGTTACTATTAACAACCAGCATAAGACTTTATTCATGATAATAATAACTACTACAACAACCAGTAAAAAGCTAATTCATTATAAGTCTAGTAAAATTTCAGACATGTCAGACGAAAACTTTTTTTTTCTTCATAATTTCAATAGAATCATAGAATTTCTCTAATGCATTCAAAATACAAGGTACAGCCTCATCATCAAACTGGAGACACACAGATAATTTTGACAAAGAATATAAAATGTTGCAAAGCAAGAGTAGCCAAGTCATAAATTTGATAGACTTAATTTTTCTCAAAATTCCTGTAATCCTGGCTTTTTCTCCTTTGCTTGATGGATCTGCAACCATATTTTCTAGTTGTAGTACAATAACAAAATAATTTAAAATCAGTGTGTTAGTGGCTCTGTGCATATGTGAAACCCATCGAGTGCCATGGAGTCTCAAAGCTGGTGTATCTGATACATTTTCACTGAGTATTGTTGAGAGCTCATGAAAGTCTCTAATTTGTTTGGCACTTTTTTCATAAAAATGATGAATGTCTTTCATTAACTTATGTATCTCTCCAAAATATGTTGATAGCATAAAATCTTTTACAGCTAGCTCTGAATGATGACTTAAACAATGCACTGCCATTAAAGAAGGGCAGTTTTTCTTCAAAAGATCTGCAACACCCTTTTTTGTGCCATGTTAACATTTACTCCATCAGCTAAAAATCCAATTAATTATTTTCAAAATTGACTATGCCAAATTCTGCAATGATCTCTACAACTGCATTTTTGATGCAATTAGCATCAGCATTTTTCAATTATTTTACTGCCAGGAATGGGAATTTAGTATCACTTACTTCATTGACATACATGACACAAATAATTTCATTTTCAGATACACTAACATCTGTACTGCTATCAATAAATAAGGTAAAGTAATCTGTCTTTCTTAAGCCATTGTGCACATCAGTTTCGAAAATATTAGGAATGCACTCCATGAACTGAGAACACACATCACGGACGAATGGTAAGTTTGTCCTACATCCAACAACATGGCGTTTTTCTAACTCAGTAATTTTAGGAAATTTCAAAAATGGAATTTTCTCTTTGGCAATCATACATGCTATATCAATTGATTTCCCAATTCGAACATTAGATGCATTTAAAGCAACAATCATTGACTTCCCAACAGATATTCATTTAAAAATCAGCAAGTGATTTCCTATATGTTCTGCATAGGAGACACTGGCACGGCCCATTTCTGTTCTAGTGTGCTTTACCATATTGCCCTTTTTAATAATGAATCCAGAAACTCCATCAATAAAAGAAGAATTGAAATTTCGAAAAATTTTCATGCTGTCGAAATTCTTCTGACAAAGTTCGCAATAGGCAGACCGGATGGAGATTTTAGCGGCGTAACCAACTACATTTTGGATCTAACTCCTTCATCCACCTTTTCATGGTTGATATTTCCACTTTGGTAGCCATCATTTCAAATAACAAAGATTAAAACAACAAAACTCACATCCCCCTAAAATTAAGTGGATGCAAAACCGAAACAGGTCTAAGAGCATCTGTCCTTAAATGACTCGTAGTGCAGACAGGCGGGAGCGGGGAACCAATCAGAGCCGCTCTGCAGTCGAACGATGACCACATCATCACTCTACAGCTAGAGTTACACGAGGAAGCTTTTTCCAGTTAAAAGCAAACAAAGTATTTGTAAAGTTATGAAAATGTGATTTTTTTTATTTATTTTTTTACATAAGCAAAATCGTGTTTTCAATAAACAACAAAGTGCTCTATGGATTGAACATTTTAATGAAAATTTCATTTTTAAACTTTGAATCTCGGTTTTGCGATTCAAATATGAGTTTGCATTGCAAACTGTGATGCGATACCACTTATTTCCCCCCCCCCGGCACGCATAATGCTAAAATAGACGATACTGGTTTATGTCTTGCTAATACCTGTGTGTGCAGATTGCTGTATGCTGATGACACAATCCTGTTGGCTAACAGCAAAAGTGAGTTGTACAGTATGTTGTCCCAGATGTACGAGGTTTGCATGAAATTCAAACTGAGTGTAAATAAGGGAAAAACCAAAGTTTTTGTTTTTGGGTGAGGAACTGTTAGTATTGAATGCAAGATCAGCCTACCAGGTGAATTAATTTGTATATTTAGAAAGCATGTTTGACACAGAGAACAAATTAGATGGTGGAATAAGTAGGAGGGTTAATTCATCTTTGACAGTCATAGCTACTTTAGGAGGATTTCACAAGAATGACAGGTTCACAAAATTGTCCCAAATGGTTGTGCATGAAAGTGTAATTGTTCCTACTCTGATGTACAACAATGAAACCTAGGTAATGCAGAAGAGACATAAGAGTTGTTTGTGTGCTGGAGAGATGAGTTACATACAGCAAGACATGTTCTGATCATGTGAGGAATGAAGATGTGTTGCAGATGTGTAATGTGAAACAAAATGTTAGTAAGGTGGAGACACATATTTTTATGTGGTTTGGCTATGTTGAAAGAATGAGTGGTGAGGTGCTTCCTAAGAGAATTTATTCAGCCCAAGAGGCAGGACAGAAAAGTAGAGGAAGGCCAAGATAATCATGCAAGGACCAGATTCGGGAATGTCTGCGTGAGAAGAGGATAATGAGTACAAAGCACAAAAGGTCTTGTGTGCGAGACTTGTAATGAAAATTGAAGCTTGAGTTGTGTACCAATATCACTGTAAATAGAAACGTTTGGCATATCAACAGTAAGTAAAATGTAGTTACACCAGTTTCAAAACTTTAATCTGGCAGAAGAGCTTTTTTTTGAGGAACAAACATTTGAATCTCAGAAAATAGCTTAGTGATATGTATGCATTTACAGCTAATTTTCTGTGTGGAGAGGGGGTATATTGTACATTAATAGGAGAAGGATAAAGTCGAGCGCTGTGGTCTCATATTGTCAATATCAGATTTGTGTTACGGCTCTGAAATAACCAAAGTGAAGACCAGGCAGAAGTCGACAATTGAAGACACACAGGGCACTGAAGCTGAAGTCAGAGGATCTGCAAGTTGAGGAAGTTGCCCGATTATTCTCGGGAATTTATCTGGGAAAGTTTGAACAAATGCCTTTTACTCCTCATAGATAGATTTGTAGCTGGAGATCTCATTTTGATTAGCCCTGTTAGCATCGGGAAACCTTGAGATGCCGGATTTTTGCTTCTCCAGCAATGCTAAACATGCATTGATCAAAGAAAAGACTTTAACCATTTGCTTTATTGTAAAATGTTTGCATTCCTCCAACGTGGGATGCTAAACACCAACATTCTGTGCTTCCAACTCTATTAAATCTTCCTTCACAAGTATGCCACTGTGAAAGTCTAGGAGTTCTTTGATGTTTTTACTGTAAACTGAAACATTTTACCAGACACTCAGTGAACTCAACAGTTCCACTAAAAGCTCTTGCATTTTCTTTGAAGCCCCAAGAACTTTTCATGAACTAGGGGCATAACGTTCACTACAAGTCATTCAAATTTGTTGACTTCACCTCCTCTCAGGCTCCTACAATTCTTAATGGCATCACAAATGGTGCACATTTTCCAAAATTCCATCAGTGCAATTCCATTCATCTTTCCTGTAGCAGCAATGCCCGAGCAAAGATGTTGCAAAAGTAATATGCCTTAAACGATGCCATGACCCAGGGTTCATACACATCTACAGAAAATAAATTTCAAGAATTTGAATTTTTGCTAGAATCATAGTGCTTTGTTTTATATTTTGCGAATTGGGGTGAAATTTTACTATGCATTTAGAATTCTTATGGAATATTATGGGTTCTGCTATTATAGAGTGTTCTTCAGTGTGAATTATATGTTCAATGAAGAGGCAAAATTGCCTTGTATAAGAGTTGTTCTGTGTAAAACTTATAAGTAATCTAGAAAGCAAAATGATAGAGAAACAATTCTGTCATGGCACTGAAGATTCATTATTCCATAGTCACTTATGCCCATGCACATTGGCGGCAGGGAGGCCAGATATCAATCTCCTTCAGTAAGGAAAGCATGTGCTCTAAGGAACAGCCATTTTGGACTCATGGGAAGATTTCCACACACTGTTGTGACTTCAACTGCACACAACTGGTATACCACCAACCAAGGTAGCTGGAAATATGGCACTCAAACATCTTGCAAAGCAGCATCACAAGAGTTGAAAGAGATGACATCACGTCTTCACACTCCATGGAAAGAAGTGATAGCATCACAAGCAGATGCTGTAGGGACCTAGAACAAGATGACACAACCAATTCACACATCTTGAATTATTTTTTTATTTTCATTACAAGAAAAATCCCAGGACAATTTCAGGACTTTTAACAAAAATATGAAAAATCAAGGACTTTCCAGGCCTGGATAAAAAATGTAATCAAATTCCAGAACTTTTCCATGATTCCAGGGGTCCTACAAACACTGTGATCCCCTGGTCCACTGGCTGCAGCAGTAAAGCTGTGTGTGGAGCCATGAAGAAAATTTTAATGTTCAGATGAAAATCATCAAGATGTGGTGGATCAGGGTTTCAGAGGAATGAGGACTGGCTTATTGAGCACCTGAACACCTCTCACTTGGGAGAACAATGTCATTGTAAAGACTATGGGTCTCACTCTCAGTACAGCAGCAGCTGAACAGGTAAAAGAAAAATAAGGGTGCATGCATATTTGTATTTGGAACTATGTACATATACATAAGTTACCAGTTTCCCTATTACTGTGTATGTTTAAAAGTTCAATAACAATGAATGTTTAGTTTAATCAAGAAAGCAATGCAGCAAAGAACAAAAAATATTAATACACTTACCAAGCTGGGCATATCCATCGTTGAGTTCTTAACATTGAAATAGATTTTTCTAATGGTTGACGACTTTGTGCACTTTGTTTTCTTTTGATTCATTTTTCTTGTTGAACTACACTGACTGAAAAAAAAAATCCCAACACCAAGAAGGGGTTGTGTTAGATAAACGACAGTTGGTAGGCAGTGAGAGTACATCTGTAAGATCACGTCTATGCAAATTTCGCGCTCGGCGCATACGTGTGGCGCTAGTATGCCCCCTCGGAACATGCAAAGCAGGTTTGCTGTAAATACGCGCTGTAACGTTCGTGAGCGTTAGTTATCGTTGAGATTCGACGTAGTGTGTTGATGTTAGTCAAGAATGCCTTTAAGAAGACGAAGAAGCCATTATCAACAGCTCACGGAGTTTGAATGAGGTCGTGTAATAGGGCTACGAGAAGGTGGATTTTCTTTTCTCAATATTGCAGAACGACTTGGCAGGAATGTAGCCACTGTGCATGATTGTTGGCAGCGGTGGTCAAGGGAAGGTACTGTCTCAAGAAGACCGGGTTCCGGCCGGCAACGTGGCACTACTGAGAGGGAAGACCGCCGTGTACGGCGTATGGCCGTGGCACATCGTACCGTGTCTGCGGCAGCAATTCGAGCTGCAGTTGTCACCACAGTGACACAACGAACTGTTACAAATCGGTTACTTGAAGGACAACTCCGAGCCAGACGCCCTGTAGAGTGAATTCCACTTACTCCAAACCACTGCTGTTTGCGACGTCAGTGGTGTCAAGCTAGAGCTCATTGGAGGACGGAGTGGAGATCTGTTGTGCTTTCTGATGAAAGCCGGTTCTGCCTGGGTGCAAGTGATGGCCGTGTGTTGGTTAGGAGGAGGCCAGGTGAGCGCTTGCAACCAACCTGTCTGCAGCCGAGACACACTGGACCTACACCTGGAGTTATGGTCTGGGGAGCAATTTCCTATGACAGCAGGAGCACTCTCGTGGTTATCCCACACACCCTGACGGCACAGTTGTACGTCGGTCTGGTGATTCAACCTGTTGTGCTGCCATTCATGAACAGCATTCCAGGGGGTGTTTCCCAACAGGATAACGCTCGCCCGCATACCGCTCAACAGAGTGTTGACATGTTGCCGTGGCCTGCTAGATCACCAGATCTTTAACCAATCGAGCACGTATGGGACATCATTGGACGGCAACTCCAGCGTCACCCCCAACCAGCATTAACCGTCTGTGTATTGACCGACCAAGTGCAACAGGCATGGAACTCCATCCCACAAACTGACATCCAGCACCTGTACGTCACAATGCATGAACGTTTGCGTGCAACATTCTGGTGGTTACACCGATTATTAATGTACCAGCATTTCACATTTAAAATGGCTATTCTCGCGCTTACAATAAGCTGTGATCTTGAAACCTTAATCGATTAAATATGTTACCTATACAAATGTATTGCCGCCATTTCATTCCTCTACAACTATTTTTTCGTGGTGTTGGGATTTCCCCCCATCAGTGTATATAGTTTTGTTGTGATTTAGATACTGAATTCAAATAAATGTATGCACATGAGAATAAATATGTACAGCTTCTTTGGAGATGTTCAGAAACTACTGTTCTATAGTTGTTCTTAGCTTTTGTACAAAAACACCCTTTTCCCAAAAAAATCTGTTCCATGGATTGACAGGAATTTTCTTTCAAAATGTTCAGTGGTTTTCATCCAGTACTCAGAAGGGAGAATTAGTTCTCCAAGAGATAACATACTCATCTACTTGCCATAATTTAAAATTTCACTATTCTGAGACATAAGCGGGGGCTCTGGTCTGGACCCCCTTAAGGGGAGATTTAGCACGAATTTAAAGCAATATACAAATGAGGCTTTCACCAATGAACCAAATCCATGCCACCCCCCTTCCCCAAGGAATTTCTGGCAACGCCACTGCTCTGAGATATTGTGTCCCATATGCGGTAGGCAATGTAACCTGCAACATAAGACAGCGCTTGTTTCTCAGCTTCCCACTTCTGATTTCCATTGTTTTCACATACCTCATTGTTCCACTCTTCTGGCCATGGATCACTGCACATTCCTTCTAAAGCTTTTAAACCTTTGGTATCTATGTCTTCTGAAACTCCCTCAACAATTTCCTCTGTGTAATCAGTAGTTAAAGCTTCTTTTAATAAGTCTGCTGTTAAATACATCTGGACCACTTTTTCTTCATGAAATGCTATATTTACTTTTTAAAATAAAATCTGGAACTTCATCTGCTAACAATATTTGTTTTAAATGGCTAATGAATTCTATTGGTGAGGGATGGTTATAGAAAATTCCAACACCTCTAATTTGACTGAATAAATTTTCAAGTGCATCCTGATTCAAGCGAGTGGTTAATATATACCTCAATCCACGCTCCACCAAATCTTTGTATAGGCCCAAAATTGAAGAAATGGATACAAGAGTTCCTTATTGAAAGGGCAGCATATAGTTTCTACCCACTACCCTTAAATGTGCTATTTCGGACTTCATTTTTTCCGGTATTTCTTTTTGTTCCAAGAAACACTGTGTAATGTCGAAACCTGCTTTAAGAGGCTTGCTGTTTTCAGAAAACGGGTAGCAGCTGTTCATCACATCAAAAAACGAATAGACTAATTTAAAAAATTTTACAGCATTCTTATGCTCAAGTCAAAAATTCAATAGATTTTGCTGTTGTGGCTGAGACAAGACTTTTTGCTGGTCTCACTTTTTGCCTTTCGTTGTAATATGGGAAGCACTAATCCCTGGTCTATAAAGTGGTTCTATAAAATTTTCAAGAAATTAGGAGGGCCTGCAAAAATCTAAATCTTTGAGACACTGTTTAAAGGATGCATTAGAAACAACTTTCCAGTAGAAATTAACAATTCTTTCCATAACATCATGCAACCTCCTAAATCTGAAACCACTGTTTTAACTATTATGTCAGTTTTTCTAGAGTTGCAATGAATGATCTTAAAGAGAAGCATTTTATTAAGTGTTGAAAATCAAAATAAACTGGTTGTTTCCATGAAGGCAAAATTCCACTGGCTAGGACAATTAAGACTTTAGAATATGGACCCAGAATCTGATCCATTCTTTTGTCACAGCATATTTTGCTGTCATTATGTATTTCATTGAAGCTAAAATTGCAAAAGCTTCTCCTCTTCCAATAGGTTTTCACTACCTTTCTTTACACGAAGCAGAACGTTGTGGAGAATTCCGGGACGATAAATAAATTTGGCACATCATTCTAACATGTTTGCATTTGGTAAAAGGATGCCAATGTTATCCTTCCAGAGATCATAAGCTTTCCAAAAAAAAAAAAAAAAAAAAAAGCTCTCATTATTATGACACGAGAAATATCTTCTGTCTGCTTGTTTGTCTTTTACATTGCAATGCATTCTAGCTGTGAAGGTGTACAAAATTTCCTGAAGGTTTATTTTCATCTGTTTCATTTCTTTCAATGTGCCCTGTAATAGTCTTTTTTTCATAAGCAGAATCTCTGAAAGGTTGTTTTTTAAACATTGCTTTTTAGCTCTTAAAATTTTGCAGAAATGTTTTTCTTCTTTAAACTGCTTATCTCTTCTACCATGATAACTCTTTCAGTGAGAATTTTGTTTTCATTTTCCATTTCTGAATAAGACCGGCATTCTGTTGTAAATGTTATTTCATCTTCTGAACGCTCTTTTTCACTGAAAATAATGTTCTGCTCAAAGCACATTTTCCCCCCTAAGTCCCGTAATATGATTTAGAGTGTTTCAATGAATGTATCACTTAATTTGCCTGTGTTCTCATGCTAATATTGAGTATGCTGGTTGACCTTGTACATTCCAAATTCAAACTTGGCATAGCTGTAGGTTTCAGAAGTTTTCGTTCTGGATGTCTAAGCATTCGATTTTTCATATCATTTTCATAGTCTGAACCATGGAAATGGTCACTACAAATTCTTCTTCTGTTTCAGCCTTAAAGTTATCTGCATTATTGCATTTAATAATCCACTCCTTTACCTTGTCATTAACCGTGAAATGTGATGAACCACACCATGGTCCTTGGCTTTTTTACGTATATTTTTACAACTAGCCACAGTACAAGATGAAGGCATTTTATATATTACAATAAATATCAACAAGGCACATTTATTCACAAAGAAATGTGAGCAACAAAGAAATCACTCCATTTGCAGGTTTATTACCAACAGAATGGAAAAGCAACTGTCCTTGATATGACGTCACGGTTGCCACAAATTGTTCCCTTGCCAGAGCTTCAAATACTTGTCCTCAAATAAAGGAATGATCCAGCCCTTCTCCTTTACAGCCCTGATAGCAGATGATGAGGGCATCACAGAATCTCAGTAAGATTTTGAAAGGAAGTTTTTGCCTGGCAATATTCTTTTTAATTTGAGGAGCCAAATTCTCTCTGAAATATTCTTCAAATACTGAAACTGCAACACAAGCTTTGGCATTAGATTTCTTTCCATATTACAGGAAGGAAGGCTTTGTTGACACCTTTTAATGCACAAAGATTTTGTGCATGGTACACAAGCAGGGGGTTTAAAATTGCAATCCCCCGTGGCACTACCCCCAACCAAAAGCATTACTCAATAATTCAGTGTTTTGAAACCAGGCATTAGGTCTTCTTTTGTGAATTAAGTTTGCTCTGGCAGTAAGCTTTGTCTAGTTGAAAGACTCACCCTTCTTTATTATGTCACTGAAAACTGTGGGACACATCTCTGCTGCCACAGTTTCTGTTTCATCACATATTTTTAACATAACGCAAGTTAACATGTTTTTTGAAATGATTAAAGCACCCGTGTTTGGCTACAAAAAGTTTCTTCACTTCCACTTTTCTCTTTCAAGTGTTTGTACATACTTCTAGTCTTTACCTGAATTGTTGAAAGACTTAAGCAAACATTTCTTTGTATTTGCTTAACAATCTAAGTTTAATAATTTTTCCACTTCATATAAGAGTCCAATGTTTTTTGTTATTGTTAAGACAGTTAAGTGTGGAACTTTTTGCATGTTATTTTGTTCATTCTTATCTTTACAATTGTATTCACAGTTGATGTAGCCAGCCTTAAATCACATAAAATGGTTATTATTTTTCCACCTTTATGTATTTTCACAATTTTTAATTTCTTCTGTAATAATGACACTATCTCAAATCACAAACATTGCCAGGTTCACTTACCTGCTTTAAGACCAAACTGACTGAATAACATGCAAAAATGAATATGAAACAAGTATCTGCAAGGCAGAGCTGCATAACAAACAAGAAGCTCCCTTTCTTTTGTAGTACTACACAAGTTATTGCAGGTCATTTGATAAGGCACAGCCATCTATGTACATGCACAATGACATTGTCTGGCATCATTAAAATGTTGATGCCAGAGACCTGACTTGAAATTGCTAATTAAAGCTGATTGCAGTGGAAATATTGCAAAAACATGAGGCACATTTTTTTTAATGTAGTCTGATTTCTACAAGTTGAGTAATCTGTAAGATGGGGAGCACCTATATTGTGCATGGCTCGTACCTCCGTCGCAGCAATTTTGCATATCTGGGTCAGTGTATCTTATAGTCAGGGTCGGATTAAGGCCTTAGTAGGACTTAGGCTAACACATTTGAGTGGGCTCCAAGGCTAAGACCTCTGATTGAGACCCCTTGCCTTGCC